>JACBWW010000006.1:16746906-16774002 GCA_020086605.1 Lanius collurio
GTTGTTGTGATCTGAATAGAATAAATAACTTTTTCAGGTTTCATATTTTGTGGACAGATTTTTTGGGTAGGATTCTATCCGTTCTTTTGTATCATTCTTGTTGTGTGATAATGCTTTTTTCTTGTGCATAGTGAAACTTTAGTTTTTGGTTTTCTTGTGCTGAGAATGTTATATTTCTCCTTAAGTTAGCAGATCTTCCAACTTCATCCATTTTCTGTTTTCCACTGGCTCACCTGAAAGTAATAAAACTCACAGATGGAGAAAGGAATAAATGAAAAGGAGTTAAATGGATTTCCAGCTTAGTCTCCTGCATTTTCAGATTATCATGTAGAAAGCATTAATTCAGGAGTTGTTTATGAAAGCATCTGCTCTCCATTCCATCTGCCATCCCACCACACCAAAAACCAGAAACGACCATATGTAAATCTGTAAAGCTTTTTAAAATTTGGAATTTTACCTTTAGTGTAAATAAAAATTCTGAGAAGCATATGATCATCATATGAAGAGTAGCCCCATTCAAAGGATCTTGCTCTTAGTGCAGAAAATTTCTCTAGAATCACATTCAACAGTTTATGAATTGATCAACCATGGTGCAGCATAAGCCCATCAATATGATCTTAAGGAAGGAAAGAAAAAATTTAAAATATCTAATAGAAACAGATATGAGGTTTTTGTAAGTAGTACTATGTACTATTTTAAGAATATAAAGCTCCAGTTGTAAATATTTTAGAAAAAAAATCATGGAAACATTTGGAAATTACCCCTTGGAGGTTAACTGTGGAGCACACATCCACCTGCAGCCCATGGAGGATGCCATGCTGGAGCAGGCTCCTGGCAGGACCTGTGGGCTTGTGGAGTTAGGGCACCCATGCTGGAGCAGGTTTGCTGGCAGGAGCCGTTATTAAATGGTAATAAATTAATTTCATCAAATTGAGTCTGTTTTGTCTATGACAGTAATCAGTAGGGTATTTCCCTCTCTTTATATTATCTCTGTTCCAACCCACAAGATTTTTTTTCATCTATTTCCTCTTCCTGTCCTGGTGAGGAATGGGAGAATCTGACTGGGGCTGTGGTAGCCAAAAAATTTCAATCCCACCACAGAGCCCTCTCTGTAACCGCAATCAAACATATTTTTGCCAATAGAAAATATTTTTTACACCAAGCATAGTCTCCAGTTTGCTCAGTTATTATATTCAAAGGCAAAATCACTATGCACTAACTCTTCCACAACTAAAGGCACAATCTTCCATATATTGTACTTTAACATTTTTAGCACCTTCTAGAAGTACCTTTTAAAAACAGTTTTTTGTTTGTTTGTTTATCTGAGATTTTTGTTTGTTTTGATGGTTTTGTTTGTTGTTTTGGTGGCTTTGTTGGTTGGTTTGGGTTTTTTGTTTGGGTTTTTTTTTTTGTTTTGTTTTTCTCACCATGTTCAAACTGTTTAGAATTTTCAGATACTGAACAGGTCAGGGAGCTGGGAATGCTGATCAAGGAATACAGGAAAGTGTCTTTGCTTTGCCCTCATTTACGTAGACAAGCTGACCGAGCTGAAAGCATACTTTCACTAACAAATATTAGAACTGGGGCAGAAAGTCTTGCTTCTCCTATTGGAAGCAGAGGCTCCATCTCTTTTGTCTTAAAATGATATGGATCAGCAATTTGGCATCCAAATATTTGGAAGCCCTGACTTCCTCTATTGCAATTTTTACTCATATCAGTTTCTTCAAAACCCCTTGAAAGCAGCCTGACAGAATTGATTTAGCACCCAGAGAACCTGATGTTAGATTAGACCAGTTACAAAGAAGAGTGGTAAAGCAGAGGGAATCGAATCACAGAGATCCATCTGAGGAAGAGACGATGTGTGCTGTGAAGCACAGATAGCTAAAGGAATAAAAAGGGAATTCCAGCTGAAAACAGAACCGCCATGTAGAACTGTGATTGTTTCTGAAGCAGCTATGTTGTACTGGTACTGAGATAAGGAGATAAGAAAAGCAATAAAACAGCTAAGTCTGATGGTAGTAAGCAATGAACAGGAATATCATTTTCTCTGCTATGAGTTGCTGAGGAAAATCTGAAAGCAAGGCCCAGGACAGAAAGAAAGAGTTTAGATTAGTTTCCTAGAAAGTATTTCTTTCTAAGTGACATGTTAACAGTGGAACAGATACGTAAATTTCCCTGCAATGGCTATTTGTATTGGAAAAAAAAAATGTTGCGTAGATTTTATTGGGTTGTCTATGGAAAATAACATTATTTTTTCTCTTTTGTGTGCATTGCATAAATTTGTGTGCATTCCAGCCACTGAGCCATGAGAAGCAAAATCCTGTTTAATATCATATTCAATCTGACAGGAGCAAGCCTCCTGCCATATTGTATGGCAAAAAGAAATGTATAACAACAACAGGGATGAAATCTGGAGATAATTGAAAAGTTTCCCACATGAGAGGAATATACCTTTTTATCCACTCTAGGTATACTTATTCTCTGGAGGAAATTTAAACCCATTCATTTTCCACTCAACACCCCACATTTTATAGAGATCGATTTTGTTGCACAGAGACATTCCTCACAATCTCTTTCCTCACTCTCAGGAATAATTTATCTTTCTGTGCTAGAGACCAAAAGTCACTCTCACTATGCCAGAAAGTATCCAGGAGAATTAAAAGTAGAGATGACTTTAGACAACAAAGAATGCAGAAGCTCTACACATTTTTCCTATTTGGAGCAGAAATCTGGCTTTAGATCTGTACATACCAGGTTTCCAACATGCCTACACACATGACCATCTGTTGGGTGGCACTGTGCCTGCTCTCAACAACGTAATAGAAGCTCCAAGGAGGAGCAGGCACCAGCCAAAGTGGAGCTGACAAGGATAGCCTTCACATCAGAAGCACCGCCCTCACAACAAGCTGTGTTGATTAACACTGTACAACTCTGCAAGGTGCTACCTCTGTGATCCATCAAGACTCTTTTCCTTGGGTTGGGGGTAGAGGCTGACAGAAGTTACTGGAGGCTCTACTCCCTCCAAAGTCTTCTGATGATGCCTCCTGAGCTAGTCTCTCTCTGGCGCCCCGTTATGCCCCATTTTCTCTTGGATACTTGTAAACAGCAAGGAATCAGTGAAAACATCTTTTGCTGGTAATAAGGAAGTTGCAGCCCACTTTGCTGCATTTCTTTGCTCTCCAGACACTTCTGAGTTCCTCCCAAGACTCCCTATGGAAGACGCAACCTCTGGAAATGTTTGCGGCATGGATTAAAAGGTACTGTTTTTTACACAGGGAAAGGCAACCAAAAAAATATTAGAGAAAATATTTTCCCTAAAATTTGGAAAAAGGAACTAATGAGTCATGCTTTCAGAATCTTCTGAGCTGGCTGCCAGCCAGAGCTGCTTTCCATGTACCTCACACACTGGAGACGTGAGGGGCACACTTGTGAGGCTGCTTGTCTGAGGGTTAACTGGGAGGGAAATGCCAGCTGACCAGACCCTGAGGTTACCCCAGAATAACGTGTGTGAATTCTTTTGAAAATGGCAAACTCTGTGCTGTGGAAAGGACATTGGGAGACAGAGGTCAAGCTACACTAGCTGAGAGATCAGTTTTTCTTTGATAATTTAGCCTTTTTTATTAATTTACCTGTTTTTTCACTGAAAGTGTTGCTTTATGCTAAGTTGGGTATTGACATTGACATTACTTACACTGGTCAAGGAGGCCATGAAGATGAAATAAATAAAGTATGCCAATGGCTCAGTAACAGGAAGGTCAGGAACCTTATCCATTTGGGTTTGGATGTTGATGTCTTCACAGTGATTACTCTGGTGGTATGAAATTTATGGGCCTGCTGAACTGGGAGGACTTTTTCCCTTTATCTCCAAGGCTATTCTGGTTCTGTCTTAATTGAAAATTACATGAAAACTTTTTCTTGATTTATGAGATTTCTTCCATAATTGGAAGAACACAGAAGACAAACATATAAATAAAGATAAGTAAAATCCCTTTTGGATTGAGTTTTTGTGATACCAGTTATGCTTGTAATTCAATTCTGCTTAATGGGGATTTTCCAAAGTATTTCCTCTGAATTTTGACGTAAGGTACCCTTAGATCCAGAAGTATCAATCAGGAAGGCCAAATATTTCTGCAATTCTCTTTGCTTCTGATTTGCTGCATGAAACCAGAAAGGAAACCCCGTTCAAGGAATAATTTATTGGTATTAGCTCTTATGGAATAAACTATAAAATGCAATTGACAGATTTATTTTTGAGCAGAGATACTTATGCCACAATGCTGACTTTCAAACCTTTGGTATGCAAGCTGGACCTTGATCTCACCATCTTCTTATAAAAACAAAAACCTTAAATAAATAAATAACTTTCTGGCATGCTATGTTTTTGCTGCAAGACTGAGTTTAAAATCCTTATTCAGAGTGTAAAGGTATAATTTTTTTGTACTATCAATGAAACCTTGCTTCCCAGATGAGGGAAGCCTCATCTACCTATGTAAGAAATAATCTTCTGAATTCTCTTAGGGTATGTATTCAATTGAAAAGAAGAAAGTGTTCTGGTTAGTGAGAACAATTTGACACAATTCAGCTTAAGGTCCTTTCCCTCAAGTAACATTTCCTCTGTCAGTATTCCATTTGACACAACTGCTGTTATGTCACAGCTGTGATGTACCATGTTCACCATCGTACAGTATCCCATCATCGGATTTACTTCCCATACTTGGTCACTTGTCTCTCTGTGACAACACCCCGATGACCAGCAGGTCTTCTGGTGAAGGTGGCCTGGCTCAAACAGCACCCAGTTTGTGATGGGTCAGGGAGAAGGCTGACACTCAGAACTTTTGTGTTCTCACATCAATCATAAACACCTAGAGCTCGCCACACTCAAATATTTTCTTTTTTGACAAATTAATACTCTCAATTGCTCACACCTAGTTAACATGCAGTGCCTACTGGAGCACTAACCCTTTCAGGGAAAAAAAAATCACAAGCTGCCAGAACTGACAATGCACTTACGAGTTTATAATTGAAATTACGAAAGGTATAAAAAAAATTCAATTATTTACTAATTGTTTCAGATAGAAAAATAATTATAGCATTTTATTGAAGGCTCTTTAAAGCAGAGATTGCTTTAAATGGTCTTCCAGTTGACTCAGAGTAACTTGAAAGAAATTCACTGCAGTCTTTGCATGACAATTAAGGAAGGAGGCACTACAGCGTGGTAAAAATGGAGTGTTCTGAATTTCTTCAGTAGCTCTTCTGAAGTGATGTGTGGCTAAACTGGAAATGCATGTGTTTTTTGTGTCTCCATTAAAAGTGTGCTTTTCTTGAGCTCTAATCAAACTATGTGTCAGTCAAACCTGTATCTAATCAGCAAAATCATGCTAGGTACTAGAATCTTGTAGTATTGACAGCTTTGTATGAGGTAGTTGTTAGGAGACATAAAAAAATGGATAAAACTGGAGAATCAACACGCTTCCTCCCCCAAAATCCACACAGAAGGATGATTTTGTCCTACCAGTTCTGATAATAACTTTGGATCTAGAAAGGCCTTCCTTTTTCACAGTTCATTTTCCATTTCTCCTTCTCCTTTCTCCAGAAGTCTATACTGTAAGTCATGGCCATAATGAATTGGAGGTGTGGTTTTGATTTATTTTTAAAATTCTTAAATAGTATTTTTTTTTGACAAAGTATTGAGCATTCTGGATTTAAGGGTAGGATTTACATAAAGGTTCAGACATCTACAGATATGTGACATAATGTCAGTCTATTTTAGAAAAGCCGTCAAAGCAACTGAGGTTTTTCCAGTTCTGTCAGGTGAGTGCTGCTCCCTCTCTAATTATAATGCAGAGACTCTTATTAATACATTTAACCTCTGAGCCAGGCATGTAAGCTCCCATTAAAATCAAGGGAGATTTAGTCTAGTCAAAGAATGGAGTGTAGAGAGCTATTTACCTGTCCAGATTCAGGTATTTGCTTTTAGAGGAGATAAATGGCTCTCCAGAGCCCATATTTGCACCAGCCAGAACCCCATTTAACCATCAAAGGTTAAATTTCCAGATCATACAGACACCTAAATTTAAGTGCCTAAATCTTCAGATAGTGTCTGAATCTGCTAACCTGCAAAGTGTGTGACACTTATTTATGCAATGCTGACATAAATCACTCTAAAAATCACTTCTTCCTGCAATGTATACCATTTTTTCTGAGCAAAAGCTAAGGGGAGTGGGAATGGGAGGTGGTTGGTAGCATTGGAGAGTCTCAGTCAGAGAATGGTCATTGCTCTCAGCAATATCTGCAGACTTTACAGAAGAGTCCTAGCCTCAAGCAGCTATCATGATATAAAACAGAGATGTAAGTAGATCTGTATATACAAAATTCCAAAGAATGAACAAAAAGCAAAACAAAAAAAAAAAAAAAAAAAGGAGGGGGGGAAAATCTCGAATATTTCTTTCACACTCGCAAGATTGTATTAATTCTTTGCACGTGCATTTATCTGAACAGTCTACTGTCTTGTTACTTTTAAAAGCTGGCAAGATGTTCATTTGTAGAAATATCCTGCTTTGCATCTCTTCTTCCCTGGAACTGTTCTTCCACAGGTGAATAAATTATGTCCTTACTTGATAAGTAAGGACTTACTTGTCCTTACTTATTTTCATCCTTTAGGCCTTTCAACTGTAGAGCATTCAGTCACATTTTTTGCTTCCTCTTTAACCTAATACTTACTGGTCTGTCCCTTGTTCTCTTTCTTCCCCATCTAACCACAAGACTCACTTTTATTGTCCCAAAAGCAGAAGCACATCAGTTTGAATTCCAATTTTGCTTATAGATTTAACTTTCCCTTTCAGATCTATGATACATCTAATTTATTTTTTTAAGAGAACTAGGAATTTCCACTGCATAAAAGCAATATGAGGGTTTTTTTTCCTAGGCTGTCACCTTGTATTTTCAACTCCATATTGTAGCACTTCCTTTCTGTTGGGTTGCAGTGTAATTCTTCCTTACTGGTACAGTGAAAAGTGAAAGTATAATCATCCTGCTGATGTTTCTCTTTTGGTTTCTTATTAAGTAGTAATGTGAAATGTTGGTAATATGATGCAACATGTCAATTGTATTTAAGAATGTTTCAATATATGACAACAAAAAGAAAAAGTGCAACTTTTTAAAAATCGTAAGAACACTGTCAAGTATATTATTGCTCAAATGCCTGAAAAGGCACATTGCATTACACATCTGCAGAAATAACATTTTCAAATAAGCTATTTGACTTACCCTGAAACACCAGAACATTTCCCTATGTATTGCACAAGTACAGGGTGAGATTTATGTATTTGTTTTCAAAGGGCTCAATAAACCTGATCATACATGACTGGATTGCTAAAAGCCCAGGAAATTATGACTCCCTGTATTCATTTTTTTTTCTCAGCTGCATATAACTCAGGGAAGAATGACTGTATCCCTGTACCTTTCTCTAGCAGAAGGAATAGAGGCGGAGGGGGAATGACATTACACTGGGCATCAAGCTAGACAAGTCTAGCTTGTCTTAGGAAACTTGGATGCAGTGTCTCCATCTCGATGTGTACAAAGTCAAGCAAAGACAGTAGTGGTTCTGCCCTTATGAGCAGGGCTCTCTAGGCAAAACTCAAACACAAAAAAGAAAGTATATAATATTTGGAAGGAGGAAGAGGTGACCCAAAAGGGATATAGAGGCACTGTTCAAGAGTGCACAGTTAGGAAAGCCCAAGCCCACCTGGAATTGAAACTGCAAGGGACATGAAGATCAATGAGAAATGTTTCTACATGTACCTCAGAAGAAAAAGGAAGATGAGGGAAAATGTGAGCTTGATGCTCAAAAGGGGAAGAAGACCTGATGCTTGAAGACATGGAAAATGCCAAGACACTCAACACCTTGTTTGCTTTGGTCTTCATTGGTAATATTTGCCTTCAGGAATCCCAGACCCCTGAAATCAATGGGGAAGTCTGAAGCAATAAATTAGGTTGGGGGAGATTTAAACAAAATATGACTTTTATGAGTTATTTGGATCTGATGGGGTACTGTAGGGTCTGACAAGCCCCTGTCCTGGCAGAAAGCCCTTGTTTAGATAAAGGGAACTGCAGAATCTCCAGATGTGGGGTCTGATAAGCCCCTGCCCTGGCAGGGAGGCCTGGAGATAAGGAGGTTGCACAATCTCCCTGCAGGCCCCTCTTGGGGAAAGAGAGAATCCTCTTGGTTACAGCGAGAGAAGACAGACCCATGATCCTCTAGGAAACTATATGAAAAATACCCTAATACCCATTGGTTTCTCACCCTTTCACACCCACCTCTGTACCCCCATAAAAGAGACCCCTCTGCCCCGAGTCGGGGGAGGATCCGTCTCTGGTCACCCCTTCGCGGAAGATGCAAGAATAAAGCTGCTTCTGCGGAACCACCAGCAGGACCTCTCCTCTCTCTATCCGGGCCTGGCCCTGGGGGTTTGCCTTGCAGAGCAGAGCTGAAATCACTCCCTGAATCACTAAGAGCTGATGGCTGCTGAGCCAGGCACCTCTGCAGGCAGCCCCGGCCGAGAGCTGAGAGAAGCCACGACCCCCTGGGAGATGGTTCCTCACGAGATCACCTCTCTGGGTTCGCTACGGCTTCTTGGGTCTGAGCCTCTGACCCCAACCAGCACCGGCCGGGCAACCCTCAGCCTTATTACTTTAGGGTACACCCAAAAGTTTTGTGGGAACTGGCTGATGTGAGGCTGCTCTCAATTACCTTTGAAAGATTGTAGGGATCACAGGAGGATTTTTGGAATGGGCAGAAAGCAAATGCCACTCCAACATTCAAGAAAGGCAAGAAAGACTATCCTGGAAACTACAGACTGGGCAGCCTCCCCTCAATCCTTTAACATTCTTGGAGACTGTTTACAGGCTTATGAAAGACAGGAAAGTGATTGGGAGTAGTCAGCACAGAGACACAGGATAAATTGGGCCTTAGGAACACCATCATCTCCTACAGTGAAAATAGTAACTTGGTAGATGAGGGGAAAGCAGTGGACATTGCTTTGACATTACCAAGGCTTTTTGTCTTTACCGTAACATCCTCCCAGACCAACTGACGCTGTGATGTGTATGGAGCAGATCGTTTTTGGCATTTAGTGAATAGAATTTGGTTTATGTACTTCTTATTAAATGTACTCCCACCTAATGGTTCACAGGCTAGTAAAAGATCTAAGACTCTTCTCTTGCACCTGATGAAAATCAGAGGGGTGACACCTGGTTTACATGTGTCAACACCCACCAAATCATCTCAACAAAGGTTTCTGATCCCAAGTCAGATTGATTTCCTTGCACTAAATTTGCAGATGTGATGGTCTGGAGTTGTTTGGATTTGCCAGCTCTTTTGAAAGCATTCATTTGAGAAAAGGATTAGTTAGACTTTTCAGAGCCTAAGTGTAGGCAGCCATCATTTTAGTCTGGGCCATGGATTAGGCTTCTACGTATGCTTAGTTCTCTTTATTCTTTTACCGTATTTTAAAGCATATGGCTGAAGTTATTTTGTGTCTTGCTAAATGTGTCATCCAAGCAACTCTGACACTTAAAATGTTAATCAGATGGTAGTTTTCTATTTGACAAATCAAGATATGACATTGTGAAGCACTTGGTTTCTTAGATGCTGCTAAGTATATGCAAAATATTGTCGTTTGATGGCAATTTCATTTTGCCATTGCCATGCACTTCATCAGAAAATATAAACATATGGGTCACCTTGTGATAACTGGGAATAAAATAGCAAATGGGGGACTTATTCTACTTTTATAGCTCTGTAACTGAGGGCAGAAACTGGCTATTAGGGTGTTTGCTGTCCCATTGCACTCCAGTTCCTGACTGCATGAGGTACTGTGTGGATTAAGAGCTACTGAAACTCACTTCTCATAGATTATGTCTTATATCCATCCCCCCGTTGCTCCCTCTGCAGTATCCTCAGGACCTCTGTGTTCCCTGAATTCCCATTATACTATCTAGATTATCACATGCCAAATATCTCTCTTGCTTCCCCTACTCCCAAATCATTCTCTTGCTACTGTATTCCCTATATGTTTTCTGTTTTCAAGGCAAAGAAAAACAGGTCCCATAGGTAGGCTGGAATTACAAGTGCACTGACTGGCCATCTGGTACTCGTGTCAGGTCCATTGGCTCCATCTTAAAATAGATGAGCACTCAATTCTACTTTCCTTTTCATCATTATCAACCATTTGTTAATTTTCACAAGAGTTGTTGACTCTGGACTCTCATGGGGTGACTTTCCCAGTTTAACAGTAGATGAAGATAACCAGCAGGCTTAGAGGTTAGAAGTGGAATGAGATAAGGTATTGTATTCCTATAGCACAATCCCATGAATCCCATAAATATGGTTTCCATCACAAGACAGGGTAGGCAAAGCATAGCAGAGCAAAGAAGACAACCAAAATAGCTGTGTATTTTAAATCCTAGCTACTGGAAATGATTGTTTTCAAAGCAGAGAAGTACAGTTCTTTTGCCTTTTTTTTTTTTTTTTTTTCTTTTGGCTGGGTTCCTTCGTTTGTTTCATTTTTGACTTTGTGTGGTTCTATGGAAGAAAACTTACCATGAATAGGTTCATGTCTTGTATATTTAAGCTTATCTGTCTATGTCATTCCCTAATAAGTGAAAAGATAGATTTTGAAAGAAGATTCATTTTATTCAATCACAGGTCAAATGAAACTTAATCAATGTTCGCCTCTCACAGCCAAAAATTAGTTAACGAGAATCCCATCAAGTGAGACTAAAAATAGTTCAATCTTTTAAAATTTAAACATAAGAAAAAAAGCTTTTCTTACTCTGAGTGATCAAACAGTGGAACAGGCTTTCCAGAGAGCTGTGGAGTCTCCATCCTTGAACACATTCAAAATGCAGCTGGACCTAGCCCTGAGCAACCTGCTCGAAGTGACCTTAGTTTGAGCAGGGTGACTGGACTGGATCACCTGCAGAGCCGCCTTTCGATTTCCACCATTTTGCGATTCTCTGATGCTGATTTCTTGTGCTACAAAATGCACACCTCTGAAAATAGATGATATTGACAAATGTGCCTGCACCTTGCAAAGCTTCTTTCAAACTCATTATCTATACTCCTCCCTGACTTACTGCTTAGGAAGTGAAAGATCTATACGATTTGTATGCATGAACTAATGTCTTGAAAAGATGAGGTTTACTGAAGATATCCTGAGTGTTTTCACAACTAACAGGAGTGGAACACACAACATCCCTACACTAGATGTTTAAATATCATTTCAAATCTGAAACACTCATTGTTTTCTTTCCCTTAGCTTATCTGTGTTCTCCTGTGAAGAGGTTCAGGGCAGGGGAGTATGACCAGCAGTAAACAAAGACTTGGAATGCTTGCATGGACTTGACCTGCATGGGTTCATTTGACTCAGGCTGCATCCAAGGCTGCTGAGAGAGTTAATAAATTCCTTGCAGATTTGCTCTCTATCATCTCTAAAAGTCATGTCTTTAGGAGAAGGGTCTCCAATGACTGGAGGAAAGTGTACGTTACACTCCTATCCCAAATGAGCCAACTGATCACCCTCAGGAGCTACAGGTTGTTCTGCCTTGCCTCAGTCCATGGCAAAATCAGTGAGACCTCCTGGAAGACATGATGGGCACGTAGGACAAGAAGATACTGGGAACAGTTCAGCATAGACTTGCCAAGGATAAATCATGCCTAACCATTCTGATTGTGAGGATGGCAAGGCACTGAAACAGGCTGGCTAGAGAATTGTGGATGCTGCATCCCTGGAAGTGTTCAAGACTAGTTTGGATGGAGCCCTAAGAAACCAGGTCTAGTAGGTGTCCTTGCTCATGGCAGTGCAGATTGGAACTAAATGGTCTTGGAGGTCCTTTCCAACCCAAATGATTCTAGGATTGCCACAATAAAGGGATTCTGTGATCTGACAAGATGACAGGACAGCCTGCTCTGCCGGTAGTAATAAAACTGAGGTTCTGGTAATTTATTTGGAAAACTGATAACTGAAATAAAGAGGAATCTGCTGAAGATATTGTTATATATTAGGAAACATTTGTCAGAACACATCTATGTTTCATTATGGACCCTAGATCTTCACATAACCATGACTTGAGGCAGTCTGGTAAAGATATACTATGTACTATGGGTTTTTTTTGGTTTGTATTTTGGTTTTTTATTTTAGTGTTTTTTTTTTTTTTTTGGTGTGGTTTGTTTTGTTGGGGGGGTTGGGTTTTATTTTTGTAGTAAAAAGTTTTTTGGGTTCTTTTGTGCTTAATTCTAAGTGCGTTAGTATAACTTGAATGCCAGCTTTTTTTTTTTTTTTTTTTGCAGGTAGTAGAAAGCCCTGACATGCCCACAGAGACTGGTTTCTCACCTCTCCAGGTCAAAGGCTTGGAAGCAGAAACAAAACTTTTCTACTCATCCTCTCTTCTTCCACCTCATATAAATTAACATACCTAACCACCTGAACCCAGATAAATTGCTCATCTACATTTTCCATTCTCTGTGTCTTATGACTGAGATGTACACATACAGTAAACACTTTCCATTCCTTTGGGAAAATGGACAGAATGGGATAATTTTTTTCCATAAACAGATTGGATTGACTTGCATGTAAAGTAGCTTGAAGCCTTTCTCTAGTTCTCAAATGAAAGCACTGAATTAGGCCTCTGATCTTTGCTCATCACATTAAGTTCAAAACTGGACCAACCAATTTGTTCTTAATTCAATTATATTTCCCCCTAGATGTTTCTACAAGATCTATTACTCCATTTTTACTTTAATATTATTTTCAGTAGGACTTAATATGAAAAAATTATTCTAAAATTTAAACCTCTGCAGAAAAATTCCCAATGCAACTCTTTCACTGGCAAAGGATTAATTCGTTTCCACTTCAAAAACTCTTCCATTATTCAGGTAATCATTTTATATCTGTACAAGTATTCGATGCCATGAAAGTAAAAAACCTCAAACAATTGGATCAATGGAAAAAAACAGCTAAAAAATTAACTGCTGAAGTAGAGAACAGAGGAATTATCTGAAATGCCAAATGAAGCTCAGAGACCCACCCTAAAGTCACAGCATGATTGTCTCATCTCTACTCCCATGGATTATTAATATAGTATTGCCATTACTAGTAAGGTCACAGGGTGTGTACTGATTTGGCAAAGTTTTTTTAAATTTTTTGACCCACGTAGGATTTTGTTCTCATTTAATCACAACCCCAGTTTTTCTGATGATCGGCCAGTCATGTCTAGCTTGTTTTACTCTTGCTTATCTGTACATGATGAAACTGTATTTTTTTATATAGATGATAGTAGCAAGTAGACGTGCCCTGTAGAATGAAATATTTATGATTGTGGCTTAATAATGTGGTGGAGAAATTCCAGTCTGTCAGATAGCAGAGACCTGGAAAAATGAGTTTGCAGATTGCAGTGGAGAAGATTGAAATCAAGAAATTATTAGAGCTGGGGTACAGGCCTTGCACTGCAGACTCTATGGTTCTAGTGCAATGGGGTCTCTTACCAGTAGTTACCAAAAGAAATGCAGATATAGATCAATGAAGACAAAACTGTGTTTAGGAATAATGAAGAGTGGAAAGAAGTGATTTATCTAAAATGTACCATATACAGTAATTTCACATGTAACATGGTGTAGTAGACCAACAAAGAAAAAGGAAGTGTATAGGTGAGCTAACAATCATGAAAATTACCCCACCTGGATCCTAGACCAAAGAAAGACAAACCATCACCACTCGTCCTGGTGAAGGACTCTGGATGCTGACAACATGCTGAACCCCCACCAGACTGACACCATCCACCTGTGAGGCAGAGGGGCCACAGCAGCATGACCATAGCACCAACTAAAGAGGTGCTGTACAAGGAAATATGTGATAACAACTGTAACTGTATTGTTATTCTGACTGAGATGTTTTTCTTGTGTAATGAAACTACTTTAAAAAAAAAAAAACTTCTATAGTTTCTTATTGTTGGAACTTGTAGCCTATCTCTTCACTAATTTATATTAAGAGAGAATGGCTCCTGTAAACTCATCTGCAAAAACAGGAGACTAGATACAGAGGTCCTCAAAATCTAATCTAGTTCTCCTTTGTTTAATTTTATATAATGGTATGAAAGGAGTTTTTAAGTGACAATGGTTCATATCAATCAAAGTCTTTTATGTAGAAAGTGAGTTTTAGTCCAACACATTTGAATAAATCTCAGTATTGTGAGATAAACTGCAGGAGACGTAAAGGCGGCCTTCCTCAGCTGCAATACCTGCATTTGAGTTGCCACTGTTTAATTATTGCATTAGCACTGTCTTAAACCATTGCCACTCCAGCAAAAGGATGTAACTCTAATAAACTAACTAATCAATGTTAGGAACTAACTTCAGTGCACTCCCTTTGCTCCAGGATAGAACTTAGTGTTCTCCCAAATCCTAGCATGCTCCCAAATACAGACGAATGAATCCTTGTTACCTGCACCAACAATCATTCCCTTCCCAATCATACAAACCCAAGTAGCCCTTTGGCAAGCACTTCTAGGGCTATAAAAGAAAGGATTCAGTATTGTCCTGATTACCTGACAGCCATGTAATAATGTGATGGAGGTAATGAGATATCTGGTGATCAAACTGAGCACAGTTGTCCCAGATAACTCCAGCACAGTACTTAGTTCTGTCCACATTGATGGATCATGTAGAACTAAGATTTCTCTTCTACTCTTTCTCAGAGAATATGTGGATACCTGGACAAAGTTTCTGTCCCCACAGCAACTGAACCACACCTCTGGACTCTAGTGTAGGCTGTACAGAGATTATACACATGCTTGAGTCCCTGATTTTTCTGGCAGCTGGACAGTAACAGTTCAGGCCATGCTATGTGCTGTGGGTTGTCAGGAATTGCCTTTCCTTTCAGCGAAGCTTTTTTTGCTTTGATTTCAGGAAAGGAGATCAGAAGCCTTGGGGGACATTTCTGTATATGCTTGCTCATTCACATTTCTTTGTTACTTTTGTCAGTTTTGCAGCAAAAATGACCTTGGGACAATGTTTGTGTCTTTCTTTGCATGGAGTCAACTTTGTACTTTCACATTGCAGAAATGAGAATAATTTTGTGTGTGAGAGTGGGATAGAAGTAGGGATGAAAGCTGCATGCTTTTAATGAATGAAGACTCATCAGAATGACATCTTTTGTGAAATAATAAGCAGTTTCTTCTAGCATTTCCCTAAGTCTACAGGCCAATGGTACCACTGAAAGGGGGGGACTCACCAATGTGAAGGAACGTGATTTCCTAGAGGGAAGCAATGTGACTTGTATAACATGACATTTGTGCCCTGTGTTGCAACTGGTATGTGCAAATCTTCCCACCTTCTGTCCAACATGTATATATTTCTTTTTTGCCAGCACCTTCCAACAGCATGTATGGCAGGAGTCACTGTGGCTTTTTTTCCCCTGGTGTCTAGCACAGTTTGTGTAGTACAGAAGTCATTGTTTAAAATTCCTAGCTACCACTAAAAATAGAAAGAGTAATGTATTATTTATAATAGGTTGGATTCTTGAGTAGTAGTAGTATTTCATTTTGGCCAGCCACTGAACTAAACACTTCATTCCCTGAAAAGTTACAGTATGGAGACATAGGCATTCAAGTGGGAGAAAAAAAAGATTCTGAATATTTGTTGGACCAGTACATAAACAACAAATCTAAAGCTGGTGGTTTTTTTTTTTTTCACTGCTGTTGAGGTACAGAGATATATTTTTCACAGGACAAATTCATCACATGAATCACTCTTCCTTCCTGGATCAAAGTGTTATGAATATGGCAGGCAGGTCTGGCACAGAGACAAATGGTAAATAAATTACTGTTTTCTTATGCTGATCAGTACAACCAGGGCTGAGGGATCAGCATATGATGCCTAGGAAATGGTGTGTTATATCTAGAAAGTGGCCATCGCAGGACCTATGTTTCTTTGAGGGTTCTCTGCTCAGAGGCATGCCTCTAGCTTTATGTGTCTCATTCTAGGTCAAGTTTCCTCCTGTCTTTTATGGGTCATGATAGTGTTTCACACATTCACTGGTATCAAGGTCAGACTTCCAGAAGAAATGTTTTTTAACAACCTGCAAACCCTTGGTTTTGCATTTTTTTTTTTACTTTTATTTGAAAAGAAATCTGACTTCTCCAGTCCACAGCTTTTCTGGTGAATTCCTAAATTCTTCTATCTAGCATAGGTACTTCTGAAATGATCCAGCTCTTCAGCTAGAATAAGTTTGTAGCTTATTAGAAGCACCTGAGATGACTCTCCTTTGATTGCCCCTTTTCCTACTCCCTGCACTTCTCTTGTAGAGAAATTGAAGGGACAGTGGAAACTAACCTATCATCTCCAGTTGCTGGATTCAGGCAGAAACTTGCAGAAGTGAAACTCTAAAGCAATGAACACTTGGTGTGTTTTGAAACAGAAAGCTCCTTGCTGGCCTGGAGAGAAGAAAAAGAAGATCTTCCAGGATTCCAGCTCACAAATATTTTTGGGTGAGCTGGAGCTAAAAGCATGGGTCAAACAATAGATATGTGTCTGATCCAAATGTAGAGCCTGGTGATTCACATCACAACGTCCCCTTGAGTCACCAAGGAACAGCTATCATTTATATGCTGGTGGCAGATAAATCTTTTCTTCCTTCTCTTCTGTTCTTCTCTTGACACTGAAAAGTTTCTCATATAGACATCTGGCAACTAAAGCTGTACTGTAAAGCCACACCGAACCAAGATGAAAGGAGGCAGATGGTTTCCATGGCAACTTCAAAGCAAAGTTTAGAGCAATTTCTCCCCACTCTGGTACAATTCAGTATAACACTTAGCACCCACTGGCTGGAAAACTGTATTTGTGGCCACTTGAACTGACTAGGTGTGATGAGAAATAAAAATAAAGGTGATCCAAACTGACTTCAGTCAACAATTTCATGCATGGAGGTATCCCAGACATAACCCAAAGCTCTGCTGATCTCCAGGTTTCTGATGTTCCCTGATGAAGCCGTTGCCAGACTAAAGAAATGACAAACCCCTCTACCATGTCCTCGGTCACATCTGCCATGGAACAAGTTTCTGACCAGGATTTTGTGTTTGTTCATCTACTTTCTGAAAGTCCAAAGAAATTTAAAGGCAGCATAAGATTCATCCCCTTCTGCCTATATATCATGGTTAAAACATTAAAGTAAGCTTATCTATCAGCATTACAGGAAAGACGTGAGGGGAGATGATCAAACCTTCATCTGCATCTTTACAGGTAAAACAAAAAAATCATCTGGATTTCAAGGAGTTTTAAAGAAGCCTGAGATTCCAAAACTGCCCATACGGCCTGGAGATAAAATATGCTGTGTCTTTTTTTGTTTGTTTGTAGGAAAAATTTGGAAGCATAGCCACTATATGAGTTTAAATTGACATGCCTGCAGGCATATTAGCAAACCCAACTTCTCAGACATGGATTGGTACAATAGCATAAAATGCTTGTTGTGATTCTAGATAAGGTCAATAAATTCTGTATTCATAAAAGGCACAAGCTACCCTTGCCAATATGAAGGAGCTCAACAAAGAATCTATGTATGGAAAGTCCCTGCACAATGTTGCTTTTGGTATTATAAAATGACTTCTGAAGCCAGGAAATCCTTAGGAAAGATGCTTGTAAAGGACTGACAACTTTCCTTCTTTAAAGTGTACAGCAAAATAATAAGATGTCATAATCACAGACATCTATTTTAGTTAAAAATTTTAATTAACAAGAATTAACTATGTGTAATATAATTTATGCAACAAACATAATAATATTAAAATAAGATTTATTCCTTCCATTTTTACTTGATTAAAAGGTGGAAACCTGTGTAGTGTCAAGCTTTCCTGTTTACATTTAAGAAGAAATAGTCTGTATTATCTAGAATAGGAAATGAAGCTCATAGATTAAGATCTGCTTCGTACCTCTGCATAAAATAACCTAGTAATGAGCTCTCGCTGTGGAAAAGAATATTTATGAATTCTGTGAAATATTAACTCATATTTAATTGGTGCTTTTTCCTCAGGATTTCACTCTTTCTGATTACCAGAATTTGGCAGAATTGCATTGGAGAAAAAAAGCATGCAGTGCTGCCAGGACCAGGGTACTGAGCTAAGCTAAATATGTGTTGTGAGGTGCTAAAGAGGATTATTTTTTTCCCTTTCAAAGTACAAACAAACATTGCTGGAAACCATGGGTACAGTGTGCCAACAGCTGGGTTTCTAAGTGACATATCCAAACATGAACACCCATGGCTCTGAAATTTTAATTAATCCACCCCAGAGTATGCTTGTTCTCACTCAGAAGATTCAGAGAACAAAAGGCGAAGTGGTGATGAAGATTTGAATTTGGCTCTTCAGTCTAATGTGACATCCAGAGCTCTCTGTTCTTTTCTGTATTCTATACAATGACAAAGATGTGTAAATAGCTCTCACAATCTCTGTTAGCTTGATGCTGTTGAGGGAGTGGGATAAAATATTAGCTCTGGAACAAACTCTTCAGAGGAAAACTGCCTGTACCAGACATTCCTGTTTTGATATACTTTGTAGAAAAAGTAATTTCATTATTCTCTTCTGTGGAGGAAAATACTACATAGGAATGCAAACATGAGTGAGTATGTGTTTTCTAAGGACACTAGCAAATTACTATTGAATAAGGAGAAGTCAGCAGTTGAGATAAAAAATGAATTTTATATGGAGTATATTAAGTAGTTGAAAGTTGTATCTTGAAAGAGAGGATGAAGAAAAGTCTCATGGGACAAAAGGTGTAACTTGATAAAGATCACCTGTTTCTTTATTAATAATCAAGTGATTGGAAAGGACACATGTAATTCCCTGAGTACGTACGATGGTCTTTATTCAAGGATTTATACCCTGATCTTCTGTAGGATAACAGCCTCCTTATCTTACTTGGCTCAATTCCTTTTGTTCAGTCCTGCAATTTTGCTTCTCTAACATACAATTTCTATCAAAACACATATGACACTCTTTTGGACTGATTTACAGTATAATTTGCAGCACTTACAAATATTGACCTTACATCTGACAATATAACAACCATTATTTTTGTTGCCAGCAAAGACTGAACAGGAATGTCCAGAGAGGAGCACAAACCTCTGCAAGGAAAAGCTCATTCTCTGGGCTAGATCTGCAGCAGGTTGGTCCTGTCTGTGGAAGAGTCACACATCCCACAGCGATGGTTAGATCTCATTGGGCTGAGAGACTGCACTGAACTGTGAAAGCCCTCAAGGACTCCTCGAGGCTGTAATTTATTTAAGGGTGCGTTTCCCCTTCTCAATGACATCAGAGCAGCACCAACAACATCAGCAGTGTTTGAATCCCTTCAGTAGGTTGACATGGAACTGCTGCTGGTACTTAACAACAAGCCAAATTCCTACTTGCAAAACATAGTTAATCACTACTGACAGCACATTCACACTTGGGCATCCCATCACACTAACTGTAGTGAAATGTTAATATGCAGGTGTCAGGGGTAAATGCACACATGTCCTCAAGAGGCTGTGTCTTTCTGACAACATGTCTAAAGGCCAAGTGTGTCCTGCTGTGGTGGTGCACCCAGTCAAACAAACAGGGTGGCGTGTACGAGGGCGCTGCTGCTATCCTTTGTGCTGGTAGGGTAAATCTAAGCTTCACAGTGACATGAATGATGGCTGTCACCTAATCACACAGTCACTGAGAGATGGGAATTGCTCCATGCCCTCTCAGATTTGAGTTAGCTATTAGAGAACCATGCCTGAAAATGCCTAAGTGGCAAAATTAAAATAGGTCTTTGGAGGCAATCTATTCCCCTTAGTTTGAAACTTTTCTTCCCCTCCCTTCCAAGAAGAGTACTCCTTCAAGCTTTTTAAGTTGTAAAATCCCAAGCTGAGGCTAGAAATAGTGCAGCATAATGGCAACCGTTTGAAGAAGCAAACATATTTGAGGGCCCAAAGTCTCTGCTTCCAAGGCAGTTTCACCTGAATGAAATGGATCTTGTGAGTTAAGGGCCCACTACTGGCCAGAGGACCAAGAGGGGTCCTCTTCTGGTTTAGCTTCATCTAGAAGAACCCATTTGTGTTCTGTGAGGTCACCACATGAAGCTATTTGCTTCCACACTCTTGATCCAGCTACATACTACTAGTATTTCAGAGTCCTACTAGGAGTAACCTGGAAGTAAATTAACTACCATTCTGAGGCAATCAGATAACTTTGAAGCATTTCTGGGGAGAGAGTTAAATGTGGATTGTATCTAATATCATCAGACACATCTTCTAGCTGTGACTGCAAGCTAGGAGCAATTTAGACAATGGCGAGAAACAGTCATTCCTCTTTTGCCCTTCTTTTCCTGGGAAATATAGCTCACCAACAATAATGTGTGCAGCTATCTAGTCAGAGTAATATTCTTCAAGAAAACAGAGTGTGTTTTCAATTTTATATTTTTTCAATTTTTCAATTTTTATAGCTAATTCAAACTTAACACATAAAGAAGCCTTGTGAATAAAATCAAAACTATAATAAGTCAGATGCCAGAAAGCTGAATGTTAATAAACTGCCTGAGGTTTAAATAAACACCAGAAAAATATTGCAATTGCCTATAGTGAGGAAGAATTAATAAAATGGTCATTCCCTGCAGGGAAGTATTTAGTAGGTCAAAAAAAGTGCTACACATTTCAGATAGTTGGTAGGCTGCTCCCGATCCAGTTCTTTAAAGGAATGTCCCCTTTATTCTTGTGGTTATCAAGGTGCCATAACTGCTCCCACCTCTGGGGATATATATGCTGTGCTTTTGAATGCTAGGGTCAGAAGAGATGGTGGTTTGATGGTGAGGAAAAAAGGGATCAATTGAATGTCAGGGAAAATATATAAAGAAGAATTTCCTCTCTTCTGTTTTATTGATCT
Source organism: Lanius collurio (assembly GCA_020086605.1). NCBI lineage: Eukaryota > Metazoa > Chordata > Aves > Passeriformes > Laniidae > Lanius > Lanius collurio. The sequence continues at coordinate 16,767,859 of JACBWW010000006.1, forward strand.
TTTGACTGTTGTGGTGGGACAGTCAGACAGGCTGGAGGACGGCAGGTACTCATCACACTGTCCAATCACTCATCTCCTCAGCAGGACAGTGAGGGAGAAAATTAGATGGAAAACCCCTTCATGGGTCAAGATAAAGTTGGTGTAACAAAGCAAAAGCTAGGCTGTGTGTAGAAGAGGAAGGTTTATTCTCTATTCCCCATCAGCATGTGATGTCCAGCCACTTTCCTGGAAGATGGACTTCAGTACACACAGGGATTGCTCCAGGAGACAAATGTAATGATAACGAATCCCCCCTTCTCCTCCTCCTTTCTCTTTACTTTTATTTCTGAACAGATGTCATATCATATAGAGTATCCCTCAGTCAGTTTTGGTCAGCTTTCCCAGCCATTTCCCCTCACAAGACCTTGACCGTCCCAAGTTGATGTTGCAGAGACAGCCCTGATGCTGTGCCAGCACTGATCAGCAGCAGTCAGAACACTGGCTGTGTTATCAACACCTTTCTAGCCACCAGTGCAAAACACAGCACTGTGGGGGTTGCTTTGGGGAAAATATAGTCCGTGTCATCCAGACCTAATACAACTGGATATAGGTACAGCAAGAATGATCAGTGTCCAGCTTTTCTGAATTAGCATTTATGATCTTTTTAGTTTCCATCTGCACCCAGGTTTCAACTGCAGTTCATGTAAAATGGCCATTTTCAGGTGGTCTCCCGTTCTCCATGGTCTTAAATACTCATAATAATTTAATAGATTTAGTTGACTTGTCACAATCCTTGCTGTGTAGTCCATTTTCGTACAAGGGCTCCTGATAGTGCTTCCATTAGCCGTGGGAGAAATTAAATCTAACATATTTAATCCATTGTAATCATCTGATGTAGGCAATGCTTTCACATCCACAGTCACCAGCCTGAAATACTCTCTGATTCTTCTACTAGCTGGAGCTACTGCTGAAGGAATGGAAGTAATGAAAAAATGTGATAAGGTTTTCAATAAACTACATCTTATGTGTGAGGAATATAAGGCATGTCAGCGAGCATGGAATTACAGAAAATAAGTCTTATTGAGCAAACTGTTTACCTATTTTTGCTGCATTTTCTACTTTAGTCAGTAAAATCTAAGCAAATATAGTGAACTTACTGGAATTTTTGTTGACATAATGCAAGATTTTAAAAATGCTTAGTATCATAAACCAGGTATTAAATATTCAGAAATATTAACGAGAAAATGCCAAAAGATGGAAATTTATGAAAAATGAAACTTTTCACATTGAATGGAGGTTTACTTCTAGTGAAGGTGTGCAAGGCTAAAGTCTCATGATGCTAAGCATTTTTACCAGTAAAAATTAGGAAGTAAATATGCATTAAGCATAAAATATCAAATGGGAAAAATTTATGAGAAGAGCTGAATCTGGGGGTTAACTAGGGAAAGCAAAGGATTTGAAAGGGCTAAGACACCATAACGGAAAAGCCTAGTACAGCAGTATGGGGTAAGGGAGGAGGGAAACCCTTCAACAGAACTGGTTAGAGAGAGAATTTCCTGTTGGCATGAAGTCTCCTGGAAGGAAAATACTATAGTGCATAAGCATTCCAGGAGGCTTCAGGCATGAGCTGACAGCAACTGGAAGCTGTTTCCAGACATATAGATAAAAAGTTTTTTGGGAGGAGTCAGCATGGATGTTCAAGAGGAAAATCATGCTTAAACAACATGATAGCGGCCTACAACGACACAACTGGCTTATTGATGAAGAGAGAACAGGATAAGTTGTTTGGTTTGACACTTGTGTAACAACATAATCAAAGAAATAATGGAGTGCACCCTAGTTCAGTGAACAGTGAGTGGACTGAAAAACTGAACTGCCTGGTTCAAAGGGTTGTGATCCTTTTCTGGTCAGTAGGAACTTCACTGGACTGCCATGACTTCTCAAATATGGATGATGGCTTATCCACTTCATCTGCCATTTCCCCCAGTATCCACAGATGTGTCTCATCAGTTGCCATGGACTGACCCTTGCAATTTCAGGTTCCTTAGATGGTCTGAACCTGATTTTCTCAAATATGTGGCATTGGCCATACGCTGGTCTCTTTGCATATGATGCATCTCTCTGTGGCTAAGTATGCCTAGAGTGGATATATTGTGTCTAGTTATGGTGTTCATACTTTAAAGTATATTTTAGAAGGCAGAAGGGGTGTGAGTGACCCTCATGCCCAGAAGGATGTGACAAGCCATCTGTGACTGCAAGTTTTTGTTATTCTGTGCTCCATCAAAGGACTCTATCTGCAGGAGGTATGCTAGATGTCCTCAAAGTAAGACTAGTATGTGGACACTAATCATATACAGATTTACAGCACACAGAGGCCTTCAGTACCTGGATGTCTCTGAGCTGTTAGTAGGAGACACCTCAGCCAACTTCTGCCACCCTTCCTCCTCCCCACGATCCCAAGGAGATTTTTCACAGCCAAGAATAGGCTGAGGGACAGCAAGCTCTGACCTTGCCTGCTGACACTGCCTTTTGCAAGAAGAGGTTCAGTGGAGACACTCCGTAATTTCTAATTTATCTTACTCCACAGCGTTCCCTAGAGGCCAAGCCTTCTTAGTTTATGTTATCAGAGCAGGAAAATGATGATTATGTGCAATAGCCTTTCCTCCTGCCTGCAATTTTTGTGCAAAGTCTTGGATGATGCCAGATATTAAAGAAACTGAGGAACCACCCTCCCAGCAAATAGCTCTTACACACTCATTCTTTCTAGTCAGGCAGAGGGGACAGAATACTCCTTTTCTGATACATTATAGCTATGCCTTTTTGATGTGATTTATGGAAGTGATTCAGCTGAAATCTATAATCACATTGCTAGTTTAGCTTTAAGACAAAGATTAAAAGCAGTTTAGTATTGGTTTGGTTTTCCTCCCTTTTTAAGCCAAATAGAAACCTGGTTGTTGAGACAGGCTAAATATATTTTGGGGAAATGATGATGTGTCAGATGGTGAAAAGACACAGTCATTCCTTGCCCTTCCATTTTTTCAGACATGACCTGTTTGTGGAGGAGGGAAGAATGTGGTATAAGAACTGTTCTGTTGATTGTGTTCCCACTGGAACATGGGAGAGTAGGGAGTCCTTAGGATGTAAAAGTAGAGCTGTTAATTTTTTTTAAAATTGATTTTGAATTATGCTGAGGTTTGTAACAACTCTGTTGCAGCACTTATGAGAAATATTTGTACCTGAAATGGTATTCATAACCACGAGCCGCACCATTAACACTTCCATGTTGTCCATATAAGCCTGGTTCTATGTGAATTTTAGTGGAACAATACCAACTTCTTAAACACAAGGAGCACTTTTAACTACCACTAAATCTGTGGTATAAAGTAATAGGTGTCAACATTGCATCCAAATGCTGAAACTGTCAGTCTTGAATTGACTCAGTGCATTATGCAAGGCTGATGCAATCTCAGCCAATGAGACTTGACTGTGTGCCCCTGAGGTCTGATTTCAAGCCCTTGTGATCCAGAGGAAATGGCCCTACTCTCCTGATGTGAGGGACCTCTCTGAATTACCAGCCTTACCAGGGGTTAAACTAGTAGATTATGTGAACATGGGGGTGAGCTGAGTAGTTCTCACCAATCTGCTAGATCAGGGCAGGATATTTGCAATAAGTAGATCACTAGCGTGGTGAATCTTTTCACTTCATGTGAACAGCAAGAAAAATAGGCTGTTGTTTTCAAATACCCAGTCTTAATGACATGTTTTTCTGACACTATACAACATTCATACAGGATTAATCTAGTACAAAAGGGTCAAAGGTTTTTATCTTTGATAGATACCCTGGCAACACAGGTTATGGATAATTTTCCTCAATTTTTCTTCTAAAATTAGTAATTTAAATTTTAAGGTTTATCCTGTTTTAGTACTTGAAAAAACTAATATGTGCCAGTCCACAAGAAAAAGCATATCTCCAGAAGGACTAGCTTCTCTCCAAGAAGCTGGGAGGCCAATACTACCTGCAGGAGAAATGAACAAAAAGATTTGTAGATTTGGCTGAACTGTTAAACTGCTTAGAGTTCTCTTTGAAAAGCCTTAATTAACTTCTATCTTATTAAGAATTCTTCTGAAAGTTCCTAAATAACTTCTTCCAGTTATTAAGCTAGCACCAGTAATGGTATAAAGTTATTAGTTTCAGTAAGCCATTTTTAAATTTTCCTATGAAGAAGCACCATTTGGATACACTGCTTCAGAGATTCCTAATTATTTTAAAATAAGCGTTGTATCAATTATTGTACAGTGGAGATTAGTGATCTCAAAAAATCTTTCTCTGCCTGAAATATGCTTTGTCTCTTGATGAATAAATTCTACTATATCTTGCATACTTTGTAAAATAATTTAATCACTGGTAAGATGTAAAAGAGCATAGAAAAGATGTGCTACTGTACCTGGATCACTATTTTCCCATTGAAAGAAAAAAAAAAAAAGGAGTTTGTCCACAGCAACCAGAGAATCACAATAAGGATGACTTCATATAGTTCTTAAGAACACATGGCTTTCAGTTTGAGAAATGCATTTTTCTGTATCTCACTGGACAGGGACAGATGGAATTTTCTGTAGAAACTCAGCCCTTCTCCAGGTCACCAAATGGAAAGCAGAAGAGATGCTTTTGTGAAGCTTTAAGCATGGCTTTCTTAAGGACTGGAACAGCCCATTGGACAGCTGGGACCTAACAAAATGTGAGATCTCTGACTTCCTCCAGCATTATATGAAATCAGTTGGCAGACTGGAATGTACCAATCCTGCCTTGATTCTATCATCATTACATACACTGAGCTGGAGTTTGCTGCTGACAGTGTCCACAGGGTGAGTGCAGGAAATGTTCCTACTCCCTGTAAATTCTGGGAGCTGTATCCGGTCCTTGTATGCTGAACAATAAATTTATATCAATATAGTTGTCAAATACTCTATAGTATGCTTCCACAGAGAAAGCAAGATGTCTTTGTTTTTCCCTTTCAGAATGCAGTAAGACTGTAAAATCAGATCCCACACTTTGACCTTTATTTCATAACTATATGAAGGTTCTTCAGACTTGTTAATAGAGTCTTAGATTACATTAAACACAAGAATGGAAGACTCTTAGTTCTTTTGGGGATGGAGATAGAATGACTTCTAGAAGAGAAGCTAGCCCAAGAAACTACTCTGCCAGTTTGTTCTGCCCAAAGTCTGTAGTAGACCATCATAAGTCATACAAGCTCACACTATTTAAACACAAAAAAGAGAAAAATCAAAAGCCCTGAAAGAGACTCTTAAGGAAATTGAAGTGTCATGGGGCAGTAGTGTGCAGATTGAACTCTGTGGAGACAGACAAAAGTAGAAAGATAAGGGAAATCACCAAGACTGCTGACTGAGAGAAGACAAAAGTGAACTTTGGTAAAGGACACATCTTTGGATTGTGCAAACTGAAAAGTTCATGCACATTACAAGGTTCTGGGTGAACTGGTTAATTGTAGCTATAAATATGTATATATTTATATGTGAGTACATAGATATGGATGCACTCACTGGTATATTTAACTTCCTATCCATCAGAGTACTCTGCAGTTTTCATGATGCTGTTGCCTTATCCAAAGATCAGTCTTAATTCTGAATATCATCTTGTTACTGTTTCTCATTCCTATAAAGTTCTTCATCCTTCTAATAAGGAGAAGTCTTAGACTTTATTATAATTACTTCTACCCCAAATACCAAATCATGAGGGGAACATAGCAGTCATCCAAAGCTGAATATACATATTTTTCTACTTTTCTGCGGGTTTATTAAAAAAGTACCATATAAATACCATGTAAAATTTTTGTAACTTTCCAATTCCATTAACAGTAAATAAAAAGATTTTTATAAATTTGGCTTTATCCTTAGTAGGATTGCAATGTCCATTAACATGAAAATAAAATGAACTGCATATTATCTTTCTTCCTTGATGTATCTCTCAGTAGAGTAACATGAGGAATCATTTTGTCTTCTATCTTCTTCAAAATACATTTAAACTCTCCTCTCCTCTCCTCTCCTCCTCCTCTCCTCTCCTCTCCTCTCCTCTCCTCTCCTCTCCTCTCCTCTCCTCTCCTCTCCTCTCCTCTCCTCTCCTCTCCTCTCCTCTCCTCTCCTCTC
>JACBWW010000006.1:16774402-17149574 GCA_020086605.1 Lanius collurio
CATGGTTTGTACTGTGCAGGGAAATCGCAATGTGATTGTGTCAGACATTAGAGATGAGACCATTTCAGGAAGATGTTGAAGGATCCTTTTCTCCCTGACCTTAATAACAGACTTAGGAGGAAAAGTGTAAAGAGGATTGTATAAAAGAAGCACTTCAGAAATTTCCCTTGGAAGACAGATGCTGTAGCCCTAACACAGGACAATTTTGGTAATCCTCTCTCTTTTCCTGTTTTCTGAGGTCATTCACCATCTGCTTGAACTAAGTGCCTGTGTGGCTTTACAAGTCAGCTCATTTCTCTGTTCAGGGGGAAAAAGTATCTTTGGAAGTTACCAGAGCAACCAGCTCTGAATTACAGAACAATGTCAAGGCAAGAGAGACAGTCTTTATTTATAATCTTTCTAATTTTAGAAAACATTGTGTCTTGTAAACTCTGGATCTATTTTCTCTGATTAATTATGTGAAATTATAAATTAATTTTAACTCCTATTTAAAAAAAATAAAGACAAGTGAGACTATTAGCACCAAAAAAAGCAGTGTCCAGAATATCCAAACATACATTCTGTGGAAGGGGTAGGACTGCAATTTGCACTAGTTAAACTGGTATCTATGGCTGCCTTGTCAGCAAGTCTTGGTTCCCCCACTTCTGGCTGACATTGTCAGTATATTGCTCTTTTTGCCTCCATCACTCTTCCCAGCTCATCACTTTTGCTGTGCAGTCCCCCACCACTGCACCCCTACCCTTTCCCCACGTCTCAGGTGTTCCCCAGTCCCTCCCCCACGTCCAGATTCTTACTCAAGATCCAGCTCCTTGTCCATTCCTTTTCTCAGTCATCCTCCCCATTTCCAACATGGTAAATCTCCTCCCTAGTCTTATTCCTTCATTTTTTCCCACAGGGGAAAAACTCGCTCTTACCTTTTTCCCATCTCACTTACTCGCTTGAGTTGCCTTTGCCCCAAAGCCTATTTGTATCTGAGCTGACACTTAAAATCCAATCTTCCAGGCAATTTTTTACTTTCATTTCTTCCTAATCTCTCTTTCCACTCACAATCCCAGCACTCCTTGTCCTCTACTTCTCTTTCCATTTCCATTATTTCCATTCTGCCTATGAAAATCTACACTCTTTCCTCCTTCCAGCCTTTTTAAAAATTCCTAATCATCTAAAAAAGGAGACATCTTTCCTCTAAATAATATTTTCAGATACTTTCAGCAAGAAGGGAAGGTTGAAGAGGTGTAGTCCATCAAAATAAGGTGGAAGGAAAAAGAGATAAAGAAAAAAAATCAGCAAGATTCTGGAAAGATGTTCAGCTTGTATATATATTTTTATTCGGCTTCAAATTATGTTTCTGTTGAAAGGTACAATGTGTCATTAAATATAATAAAGTTTATAAGTTAAGGATATGAAAAAGTCTGGCAACAACCAACCATGTCTGAGTCTGGCCAGTATGAATTGTCATGTTAGCCCAAAGCAGCAATTTGCAGGCTTGTAGTACAAAAGTCCTAAGCCGTAAGCGGGAAAAGACAGTTTAACCAAGCACTGTTTGCTTTATCTTAAATATGTGTGAAGCTTTATATTGTTTTTCGTGTTACATGTTGTTTCTTTTTCAATGCATAAGTGTGAGAAACTGAAGCATATTATTGATAGTATAATAATAGAGCAGCAAGGAGTGATGGCAACAGCAGGAAAATCCAGCAGCCAATTCTGCTCAGACAAAGCAGAACTAGAGGGAAGGACAAGACCTAGACCACCAAGGACTCTTGGATGCCTTAGAAAAGCAGCCTGTCCTTAAAAACCTCCTCCCTTTATTTGGATGCCAAATGTGAATACACCAGTATTTCAGATCACACATCAGACAAGCCCTGGTAAGATGTTCCTCCTTACAGTGCTGAAGCGTTTCTCAGTCTGTCCCCTGACACACTCTGAGGCAGAATGAACAAGACACCAATCCAAATGTCAGGTTTTTTCACTATCTGCAAGGTGTTTTGAATCTGGTCCTGAGGCAGCATTTGATGAAGTGGCAAAAGGAAAACGTGGGGAAGAGATTTCATTGTTCTTTCTTTCTGTATCACCCAGTAGTTACATATGCCAGAGGGATGTGTCTTAGAAGGTGTTTCTCCTTGTCAAACTCACAGAAACTGTGGCTCTGCATAGAGGATGTATTAGCAAATGAGCAGGGTTGTCATCAGAGAATAATTAGGCTGGAAAGGAGCACAGGTGGTCTCTGGTCCAATCTCCTGCTCACTGCAGGTTCAGCTTCAGGTTGAACCTGACAGTTCAGGGCTTCACCCATTTAGGGCTTGAAAACCTCCATGGAGATTTTGCAGCCTCCTTAAGCAGTCTTCTCTGTTGCTTAGCTTACTGTGCATATAATCTCCTTACTGAAGCACTTTGAGAGGAAAGCTTTTCTGTCTATGCAGTCGGGGCATCAGCCACCAAGTGATGCTGCTGTCACCTGAGGATGTATAAAACCAGAACAATGACTCTTGGATTGGATATGAGCAGCACTTCTGCCACCTGGCACCAAGCTGACCCACAACATTTTTCACACATCTAAATAATTCCCCAATTTAGGCAGCAAGCACATTATAACATCCAGCTAAACTACAGAAAAATAGCATTAAATATTAGAAATGTGTAAACTTGAGCAGAAAATATTCTCAGTTTTAGTGCCTTCCACATTATTTTGCCATATCTCTTGGCTTGAATTTTTAAATGGTAGGTGAGCTCTGAACTTTCCATTTCCACAATAAAAGGTAATGAAGGCAAATATATTATGCATGTTTTTGAAAATCCTAGTGAAACCTCTTAGAGGAGAAGGGGCTAAAATAGCAGAGCAATACGCAAGAAAATGATATTGAGGGCTGCTAGGAAAACTGGTATTGACAGGATCATAGGAAAATCTGGGTTCAAAGGGATCTGGCTATTGTATGGTCCACCCCTCTGGTCAGGATTATCTTTAGATTAAGATAAGGTTGTTCAAAACAACCTTAAAAAGACATTGAAATTCTTGGAGCTTTCAGGAGACTTTCAAAATGGGTGATATTTATCAATGCTTCTAGTAGTCATTGATTTCAGTGCTTCTGTGTGGCAAGAAAAGGAAAACTCAGGAGTAAATGAGGGTGTTGGGTAGGATTTGAGATACAGCCTCAGCGTTTACACACTGGGAGAAACCCTAAGTCAAAGGCTGCCTTCTTGTCTGCGTGAGGGCGTGTACAGACACAGGGCTAGGACAGGCTAGACAAAGACTGTCTTATGTCATGAAGGAACCAATTGAAGTTTCTAACAAATCATGCCTCCTCTGGACATCCAGCTCTTTTTTTGAAGGTAGTCAGACTCAGTGTTTAAGGAACAGGAATCACTGATGTGTCTGTGCAAAACACAGTTTCAACTCTTTACTGTGGATGACACAGTAAATGAAAAACAACCTATTTAATCTAAAATTTGTAGGCTCCGTGTGGCACAGCCTGGCTGCCAAAAGGAGAAGAGAGGAAGAATCCCAGTGTCAGATTCCCAAGGAAGACAACTTATCCTCTGTCCTTGCCCAAGAAACATCTTGCTCTAGAAGCCAAACTGAGCATGCTATGAATCTCTGAATCCCCACGAAAAACCACACGTGGTGAATGAGCATTCCATGATTCTTCTGTTTTGGTTAGAAAGGTCTCTGTGATGAGGGAACAGCCTGGTCCATGCATGTCACAACACATGACAGCACGTTATAAAACTACGAGGATATTTAGGCAGCAAACTATGCACAAGAGCTTGTCAAAACAGTGTTTGCTATAAACATCAGGTATTATTTTGATAAAGAGACATGGTGTGGTATGATCTGCCACAACATGAGGATAGGCTGGAATGCATGGGACAAATCCTACAGCAGTCAACCCCGACTCACAGCAGAAGCCACTACCCTGCTGAGCCTGGGTTTGCACCCCAGTGCTTCCTGCACTAGAATCTGGTTTTATCCCCTTCTCACCTGCAGTAGTTTTCTCTGAGGGAGGGTCTGGTCATTCCTTTACATTTGATTTTCTTATTCACAGATATATTTCTTTAAATTTCTTGCTTTTTCCACATCTAGAGGAATAGTGACTACTTGCTCATTGTGTTTCTCAAATGCATGGAATTTCTGCTAATGATTGGTGACTTACATTTAAAAGATGAGACTAGTGCATGAAAAACAGTGAATTAGTTCCAGCCCTATCTCAGTGTAAGTAACTGTTAAACTTCATGAAATGTTTAGTAGTCATGTAAGCAATTATAAAGGAATCTGCACTCAAAAAAAAAAATTATTCCACTGTGAAAAACTATGTATAGAACTCAGTATGTTCAATTAGGAGGACATTAGAACAGCTCTATTTGTTTTGTTTGATTTCCTCTAAATATTTTTTCCATAAATTTGAAGTACGCATTTCCAAAATTATGTTTTCCATCATCATCTTTCTTTCAGCATGTCCATACAGTGGGTGGTCTTTTAATTTCAATGTCATGTTTTGACAAGCAATTTCAAGGAAGGCATATTTTATAAATGCTATTTGCAAACACGTGGTATAAAACAATGTTCTATAGTTTGGCTGAGTGTTAGAAATGCTTTGTCAAAATACTCCTTTAGCCAAATCTAAGGTTTTATTTTAAGGTGACACTGAAATATCTAAGCAAACGTAGGCCGCTATTCTAAGAAATGCATCTACTGGTTGGCAGAGCATTACTCATTATCCCTGATATATTCCCTGCACTTATTTATTAGCCAGCTCTATTGAATTTCCTAGCAGGATGTCATTTTATTTTAAAGGCATATGTGAGTTATAGAAACCCATAATTTATTAGTCTTTTACAATCCAAAAGTCCTATTTGTTTTTAGTGAAACAAAGCTGTAAGCCTGCTAAGCTTTGTCATTTTATTGGTGTTCACTGGATGCCTTGTGTCTTCAATGCAATGTTATCATTAACCTTACTAGTGAATCAGACCAACCTATAGTTTGGAATAGCCTTTTCAAATTTGAAAAGGTGTCTTTCTTATTTCACTTCTGCAAATAAAAATTACTGTAACACTAAACAATGTTGTTTGTTGTTTTGCAGGTAAATTGCTCTGCTGAAAACTTTGTCAGTTGATGGGTATTCAGAAGTTTAAAACACTGTGTATGTGTGTTTTGAGGAAAGGTATCTATAACTGACTTTTATGCAAATATCTTGATTCTTTACCACTTTTAATAAGCTACATCAAAAAACAACTTGTGAATAACTTAAGAAAATATGGTTCTCACTCAATCTCCTCTAAAATATCCTTGAGAATTCCAAGGGTCAGAAAAGCAGATTAAAAATTCCTTTACAGATCATATGAGCTATTGCCTATTAAAGCACAGATTAATTACTTCTCTGTTGATAAATTACTTCTGACACATGCAATTAAAGCAGAAGATTCAATCATTAACTTCAATCACAGTGAAAGTACACATAAAAGGAGCAAATTGTGATGCACAAAGGGTAATAGTTTAACAGCATGCTGCTGATAGATTAGATAGATAGATAGATAGATAGATAGATAGATAGATAGATAGATAGATAGATAGACATCTTTTACAGGAAAAAGTTTATAAAAATGTAATTTTGTATATTTGTTTTTTCATACTTGTAAAACCCTAAATCACTGAAACAATATGAAGGAAAAAAAAAATTCTTGAAAAAGTTTTCAAAACCAAAAGCTTCAGAAGAATAATTTTTTGACATGGTATGGTACATAATATGTAGCCCACATCTCTGATGTTCCCTGAGTGCAAACAAGCTGGTGTCTGACACTGCTAGTTATTGTGCCATCATGGAGAGAAAGGCAGTCTCTGGCTCAGAGAGGTTTGTGGCACTAGTAACTGCATTGCTGTGTGGCTGCCTCACACCACAAGGAGAAAAATGCTGCACTGAACCCAGAGACAGACCGGTGCCACTCAGCCTGGCTAAATGCCAGCTAATGAAAAAACATGCAGTGATTTTCAGCGACATGACTGCCTTGGACTGTCTCATGCACTGACTAATCCTGGTCAAGTGGCTCTACTTTGACATGACTGGTAGGAAGCAACCCTTTGTCTTTTCCAACCCAGATTTCAACCGTGTTAGTGCATTTCTCTAACTTTCATCTGAGTACTGCACCATTGGCTGCCACCAGGGTCAACAGCTTTCCTTTGCTTTTGAGCAGGGGTCAGGTAGTGCTCTGATTTCCTCCTTTGGGATCTGCAATAGGAAAGAAAAGCAGCACCCTGTGTTGCTTGCACAATCCTGCATTTTCTGACTAGTAAATGTCCATGTTGTTGAAATCCACCCTGAGGAACAGAGACTGCCTCAGGGAAACCTCCAAATGGTTCATGGAAAAGCTTCACCTACTTCATTCTTTACATGAGGGACTCCATAAAAGACTCCCAATAGATTGCCTGCAGTGTTTCTTTTCCTTCTGTTATGGACTCTCAGGCTTTCAGCAGGGAAAGGAAGACATAAATTTTTCTTCTTTGAGGAAAGGTATCTATATCTTACTTTAATGCAAATATCATGTTTTCTTACCACTTTTAATAAGCTACATCAAAAAAACAACTTGTGAATAACTTAAGAAAATATGGTTCTCACTCAATCTCCTTTAAAATATGCTTGGGAATTTTGATACAGAGAAAGGGAGATAAGTCTGAAGGATCTGTAGTTAGGCCTGATAAATGTCTACTTCTGGGAAAGTTTTGATGTGTTTCAGAGGTGTTTTCCCATTAAATTAGGAATAGCACATATATAAAGGAGACTTAAAAGGAAGATGGGGACAGACTTTTAGCAGGGCCTCTTGCAATAGGACAAAGGGCAATGATTTTAAACTGTAGCAGGCTCAATTTAGATTGGATATTAAGAGAATATTTTGTACTATGAGGGTGGTGGAATGCTGGAACAGTTACCAAGAGATTTGTTAAGATGTCCAATCCCTGGAAACAATCAGGGTCAGGTTGGATAGGGCTCTGGACAATCTGACCTAGTTGTCATGGCAAATGGCAGCAAGGTTTGACTAGATGACCTTTAAAGATCCCTTCTAACCCAAAATACTTTTTATTTCTATGATTCTATGCTGAAGTGTAAGATTCTGATAGTCATGATGTTTTGAAGTCTAAACCTATCTCTAAAAGTGTCTGGAGTAAGATAACACTTTTGGAAAGGAAAATCTGGAGTTTGGGCATTTAGGGCATGAAAATCATTGGGAAGGTGATGGGAAAGCTGTTAAAACATCTTCTGTGGGCTGAGAGACTGAAGAAGCTGGAAACAAATTTAATTGTTAGTGCTCAGCTTTTTTGCCAAGAGCTGGAACATCAGTGTAGGGAAAAAGTGGCAGTGAGGCCAGGTCAGCCAGGAACTGGAGTGGGAGTGTCTGGTGGAAGAAGTTTGGACTTGAGGGTTCATGGCTGCTTGCTTGAGTCTTTGCTGCTCTCCAACAGTCCCAGAGTTACATTCTACTGCAGGAGGAAAGAAAACAAATGCTCCATTTATAATCTCTGTTGTCTGTACAATGAATGTGTTTTATGACAGATACTCAACTCTATGACAGATGCCCAACTTTTAAAAGACAGAATTAGAAGAAATTAATGTCACCCATAAAGGTGAAGTATTTGCAAAGACCACAGAGAAAACAGGGAAATAAAAAGCAGCATGTTAATCTAACATCAGCTGTAATATAGAGGGTGATTGGGAAGAGTACAGCTCTGGCTTCATTTATGGAAATGAAGTTGCATCCACTTGCACAAAAATGATTATAGCTCCCACTGTCCTAGATTAAACAACCCCCAGGTCTCATTTACCTAGTGTGCCCAAAGTTCAGATTCACCCAGCCTTTCTTGACATTTGAAATAGCAATTTGAGGCTTCAATTCTTTCTGTCCTTCTTCATTCACAGTTGCTAAATTCTAATTACATTTTTTATGCAAGCAGCAGGCCAGTGACTCTTTTGCCTGAGGGACTTTTCCCTTTAATTTATTTATTTATTTATTTATTTTAAGGTGAAGTAAAGAGATCTCAAAAAAGTTTAAAACTTCTGAGTAAAGGTATCAGAAGAAGACTGTGTTTCTTCTATCTACTTCTCAGCCACTGGTAACATGATCATCAAACATTTTATTCATGTAGGCCTTTTATCTGTACCTGTTGCTTCTCAAACAGTTTGAAAGCAATGCATATAATTATTTTCTTGAGAGAAAGAAAAAAATATTCTTAATATTCTGTAGGTATTCTTACTAACATAGTTTCTTAGGGTAAATAGCAAGCACCTGGCAGGATGTGTAAGAAAACCATATTACAGCAATTAACTTCTGTTTTGGGACTTCCTAGGAAAGTGAGTAACCCAAAAATACATTTCATTGTTATATTGTTACATTTTTTCTGTCATTTGGTAGAATGCTATGGAATAAGATACATGGATCAGGGAACCAACTTTAAAGAAATTACTTTAAAGAAACTACCTTTGTCCTCAATTTTTCTTCATCCTTTGTCAGTGAAGAATAGTGGAGTGATGATGCCAAGTCAGAGTAAAGGTCCTTTTAGAATTGCTCTGTATGTCAAACAGGGGAGGATGATGGGATCTCAGGATAACTTGGGCATCGAGGGACTGCAGGAGGCCCCTGGTCCAACCTCGTGCTTGCAGCAGATTCATCTCTGGGACCAGTCCAAGCTGCTCAGAGCTTCTCCTAGTCAGTGCTTGAAAACCTCCAAGGACAAAGGCTGCAAAACCTGTGCCTTTGCCTGACACTCCTCTCATGGAAAGAGTTTCTCCTTATAGCGAGGGTGAGCCTCTCCTGCTTCAGTTACTGCTCACTGTTCCTTGTCCTCCCACCCTGCAAGGCTGTGATGAGCCTAGATGCATATCCTTGATGACCTCAACACAAACACTGGTGCCTGATGTTAAGTTCTCCCCAAATCCACAGTTCCAAGCTGTTAAAAGCAAGCTCCCCCAGCCTCTCCTCAGAGAGATGCTATTTTAGTGACACAGTCATGCCCCAGTAGGAAAAAAAGGGAAGACCTGAAAAAAACCCCACTATTTTTTTCCCTAGATTTTGTTGCAGTGTGTGCAGAGATTTATTTATCCTTTGATTAGCTTGCATATCCAGTTTCTTACCCATATAGTTACCCACCTAGCTTGACTGTGGTGTCCAGACATGAACATTGGAACACTGTGGGAGATGTTTCCAAAAATCTTGCTGAATTTGATGTGAATGATATCCCTGCTCTCTCCTAGTTCATGAACCCAGCCACATTACTGTAGAAGACAAACAGGCTGGTCTGACATGATTTATCCTGGCAAACATATGCTCTTTCAGTCACTTTCCTCTCCTCTCTGTTGTCAGAAATGTACTTCAAGGGGATAGAAACTTGTACTCAGGGAAAAATGCAGAGCTGGGGAATGCAGGAAGCATAACTACCCTTGTATGCATTCCCAGTTTACAGCATAATTCAGGATAGAGGCTTACTGAATCAAAACTGGTATCTTTGTGTTAATGATCATCAAATTATCTCCCAATAATACCTCTAATTCCAACCTAATTAAACAGGCAACATCTCCAATAGCCTACGAATGGGTCACACTTTAATTTCATGCTCTGTGGAGATGTACATACCTCAGCTTTGGGGTTCAAAGACTTCTGATCATCAGTCTTCTGTTTATATTCAGTGGAGAGAAGTAGGTTCCTAAGTAGGAGGAACAGGCAGGTTTGTTTTGCTTTGTTTTTCAACAGACATTTATTTTAAAGTGCTTGCTTGGAAAAGTAAATAAAACTCTCTTATGTAAAGTAAATAAACAAACTCTCTTTATTTAAAGTAAATAAACAGTTTTTCTCAGACAGAGGCCACAAAGGATCAAAGACTTGTAGAGAATGAAAAAGTTGTTCCTTCCTCTGCCCAGTGACATTTGTCTGGGTTTATCAACATACTCAGAAACCATAATGATTTTTACTTTCATTTGGGTTTCACTTATAGATATAGTTTTCCCAGGAAGAGGTCAGGGAGTTGGAAGTGCAGTCTGATTCTCTGGCTAAGCATGATAAATGCAATTACTAATCAGGTTCCATGAGATCACCAAGCCATACTGTTAGATAATGACTCTCCCTATCCTGAGATGCATCTGCCTTATTGTAGGATACCTTCTTTCCAAGGATTTTACAAATACTAAATGCAACCTGCTGAATTTAACTCCTGTCACTCAAACTGAGAGCCGTAATCTGGTCATAACCACTCAATGACAGTTATTAGTGTAATCTGCCCCAGGGTTGATATGCAGAATTTCACATGAGACCACGTCAGTTTTAGCCACACAGCCTTAGACTTCAGAGCCTAATCCACAGCTGGCATCTGTGTGTACCTTACAATAACTCCTTGAATTACCAATAATTTATACACAGCTGTCAACTTCATTTTTCCAGCTGTGGGAAGGTACAACATACTAAAGCCTGAGTAATTTTTAACATCTTAAGGGGCAGAGAAGTGCTTTAATATGTTCATTTTTTTTATACTTAGCTTTAATTTTACCCAGGCCCAGTGCTTTGAACTTTGCACGGGAGTTAAGAATATTGCCTCTTCACTGTTAACCCTGGTCACTTCCCTAAATATTTCTGGGAATGGTGACCCTCCTCTAGCTGTTCAGTATTCATGGCTGAAACTGTATTTGTGATTAAAAATGGGTGGGTTTTTCCCTCAAAAAAACTGTCTCAGAGGGCAGGAAATGCCAAATATTTGTGCTATGTGGAAAAATATGATATATTGCTGTCAAAATAAAAACATTTATATGGACATCAAATGATAACATCCATTCAGGCAGTGGTGTATGTCTGTAACATGGTTGTATTTCATATGTATAAAGGATAGTTGGAGCACTTCTTCATTTGTTTTAAAAAGAATCCTTCTTTGTATGGAAAGAGGGTATGTGCATAGGAATAAGGGTTTTAAAAAAATATTTTAATAAAAAATATCCTGCTGCTGTTTTATTGGAAAAATCAGCAGCTAGTCTTGAAGAGTCTTATCTGAAATGTTTGGACGGGTTTCACTTGCAAACATAAGGTTTTCATTTCTAATTTTAGAGTGCAGCCAGCAATAACAGGATTTAAGGGAAATACTGCAGTTCATATAGACGTCACAGATATATTTTTAAGGTAGCAGCTAGAAACTCCAATTACTATGTCATATGTAGTTGGTTTATTTGATATAAGAATATAAAAGATAATATACTTCAGGTAAACTGAATGTAATGTAAACTAACTATATCTATTTGAGAAATATTATTTAATCTGGTTGCTGGTGTGCAAAATAAGTGGCATTTTAAGGAGATCAGTGCCTGTAACTCAGTACACTTCAAAATATTTGTACTTAAGTGCTACATTTTATTGTATATTTTAAAATATTATTAATTTACTGGCAATTGCAAAAATGTTTGTGACAAGAATGCAATGTTTGAATAGAAATTGCTAACAATTCCAATATGACAATGTCATTGCTGTAGAAACTTTAAACTCTTAACTGCAGATTAGTGAAAGAAGATTACATTATAATTCACTTTGGGTAGTAAGTTGAATGAAGAATCTATCCTGCTTTGAGTGAAGGGAATAATAAAATTGCAGTTGACTTCCTTGGGGACAGGATGGGGTCCTGCCAGGCTTAGGATGATAAATCAAAATAATATATCAGCAGCAGATGTTTGCAACAGATGATTGAATAAGCACTATGTTTAATTTTTATGAAATAACTTCTTTAAATGTACAACGTGTCAAGAAATTAAATCTGACTCAGATGAGTTCTAAGATGTGCTATATTTTCATCACAGTATGTAGGGGGCAATTTGACTTGCCAAAATAATCTCTGTAGAAATAATATTATAAAACAGTAACGTGATGTATACACTCATTCAAATTCAGAAAAAAAGTAATGTTGTGTGTAATGTAAGAAGAACAAAACAGAAATAAGGAGAGAAAGAACAAAGAGAGAGTAGGAAGAACTTTAAAACATTAGCTGCTCTTCCTCCAGACCTTTTAACTCACACTACAAAGGCATTTAAAGATCTATTTCCTGTGAAACTGGAGGAGTCTGGCTTCTAAAAATGGTGAAGCACCTGCATACCTCTGTGGATATGCACACAGCTGATAGAGTGTTATATATAAAACATAACAGTGGAACAGAATGGATGTTTTGACTCATCCTGTCAACACACATTATGGATGGCAACAATTGCACGCATCCCTATGGCTTCTGCATATACAGTTTATATATACTCCGTGGATTTCCCAGCCACAGAGAGGTGTGAAGCACTCTGAGCACACAGGGAGGGAGCTGGATCGGTCCTCTAGGTATGTGACAACTGCTCATTCAGTGGACCAATAATCTGTGCATCTACAACTTCCTACCAGCCATCCAACAGCTCCAGCCAGGTGTTCCCCAGCTGCCCTGGATGGGCTGCAGGTCCTCAGCCCCTTGGGGACATCAAGGCCCTCCCCTTCCTTCTGAACAAGCCTCATAGTTTATTAATACACCCCTGTAGTTTGCCATAGTCATAGAATTATAGAAGGGTTTGGGTTGGAAGGGACCTTAATTATCACTCTAGCTCCAACCCTTCCCTCCATGGGCAGGGACACCTTCCACTAGACCAGGTTACTCAATATCCCACCCAACCTGGCCTTGGACCCTCCCAGGGATGGGCCATCCACAGTTTCTCTGGCCAGCCTCTTCCAGTTCCTCACCATCCTCACAGTAAAGAATTTCTTCCTGATGACTTCTTCCATAGTGCCTACTAAAGCTTGCATAGGAGCCTAAGTGAATAAAATAACAGAATGAATAAAACAATAAGGCACTGCCTGTCCTCACGCAGCTGACACCACACACTCAGCTAGGGAGGCCTCATGGAGTGCATCTCAGGAACTTTGAAAACAAATAAGTGCTGTGAGCATCCTACTCCTGCCCACCCTCGGATTTCTGAAATATCAATATTCCCTCATTTGTTTTGTGGGGGAAATCAGTTTGGCCAAGCCAAACTCATGCCATGGAGAGTGCTAAATGTTTAACAACACACATGGCCATGCAATGTGCTTGAGAGCAAGGCCAGACCCTCTTCAGTTTACTTATAAAGACATAGCAAAATCGTTATAAATCTGTTCAAATATGTTAGGAAGGGAAGGAGATCTAGTCATGGATACAAGTTAATATAGAAAAATCACATTAGCTACAAAGATACTTTTTTAAAATGTTAAATTCATTTAACACCAAGACTCCAAGAACACATTATAAATTAGAAAAAAAAGAAGAGTATATTTATAATATCTTCCCTAGATAAAGCAAGCCAGATACCAAAAATTTATTATTGGAGCAGATTTATTCACATAAACGCAGTGTCTGAGAATTGCATGCTCAGTGCACTCGACTGAAAGAAGATATTAACCAAATTTAGTGCAAGAACGAGCTGTACCTTCTAAGAGGCAGTACAATAAATTTTTGGGACAATGCATCAGCCGCTGTGGGATGGTTTTTGTTACTGGAACACTTGAAAGCAATACAGGACAGATTTCTAAAAGCAAGGCCGCAGCCAAAGAATCCAAGGTGAATATAAGAGTTACTGGATAAAATTCTGAGTCATGTAAAAGAGTTTTAATGGTGGATACAAGACCACCCCAACGAGGATGGGCAGGCCCCTCTGAGTGCATACTTCAGGATCAATTCTTTCTCTCTAGAATGTCTGGAGTAGGTAGGTGCCTTATTTCATGTTGTTGATAGCAGCCATTCTTCTATGATTTATGAGCACTTTGATTTTAAGAAATGCTCTTCCAGCTGAAGTGTCTGATGTATGAAATCCTGTAAAATATATTGCAAATTTTTCAAAATGCTCAGGAGACAGAGGTATGAGGATTAAAGACACCATTGTTTTCCCTCTAAGCAGTTGTCATGCCTTAGTTTGGTAGCAGCTGGATTGAAACAGTCCCTGATCTGGGGATTGCTGTTCAACCAGATGTTTGCAATGTCCTTTGGGACCTTCAGGAAGAAAAATGGAGTATAATCAACAACTATTATAAATAGCAATGGACCCAATGAGGCTCACAAACTCTGCACAGTATGTTCAGCATTCACAGAAATCTGTCTGCATTTGCTGTGAGAACAGCAGAGCTCCGAGAGTGGTCCACCTCCCTTACAGCTCTCTTAAGAGTCTAGATGCCCTGGAAAATTATGGGAAACTTTCCAGTCTCCTCACAGAAATCTGGATAGGGTCCAAATAGGGTAGAAGAGGAATCTATCAGTTTTTTCCTATTTAGCATCATCCTGTGAAAGGTATTTGCCAGGAAGGGATAAACCATCTAAGTAATTTTCCATATCAATTTCAAGTTAACAGGGCTAGACTAACATGGTTACACAGAAACTATGCAATGACAACATGTATCATTTCAAGAAAAAAATGGAAAGTTTAAAAGCAAGTTAAAGGAAATATTGCTGTGACATATATGAAGACCAATTTTGTTTAGAAGGGCTGTGCACTTTGGATGGAAGAGCAAAAGCTTAAACTCCATCCTCACTATCAGCTGGTCGCAGTACAAAGTCTTTAACGTTGACTGGTACTCCCTTGGGAGCTGTTATGACTTCAATATTCCCTTGACAAATTAATTTCTCCAAGATGTTCCCAGGACTTTTGTACATTCTGCTGTGGCTGCACTGATAGCAAAGTCACATTTCTCAGCTCTAAAAATCCAAGAAATACTTTGTGTTGTTTTGTGAGATTCATCTGGTCCACATTGGAGAGCCAAGAAAGAGGACATGACGTGACTTCTAGCATATAGCCTTCTGATTCTGAGAACATCTTTCCATTTGTATGTTGGAGAAGCCCACAGCTCCTTTCAGGAAGTGTGTCTTGCACAACCCACACAACAAGCATGACCACTTACTTTGACCACACGTGGGAAAGAGATTTCTGAAGGACAGCATACTGTGATCAGTGATACTGGTATTTAAATGGATATTAGCTGCATGAAACTCACCTCATTAAAATAGAGATGCCTTATTCTAGCAGGACAGTCTACAAACACTGCCCCTAGCCTGCTTAGGTGTCTAAGACATCACTGCTACCTGTTTCCTCTGAAGTTCTTCTATGAAAAGTCCTGCTCCTCTGCTTGATGAGATATTTTGTAGAGTTGGGTTGATCTGTGATCACATATATGGATGAGAGGTGAATATCTCTGTCCTCCACAAAGGGAGATCTCCAGCCACTCTCACCTGTTACTTCTTCCTAGTTAAAATGCTTGGTTCGTGTTTGATTAAATCTGAAGCACCTCATGATGGTGTTTGTTCCCTCTGTCACTTCCCAGGGCACTGAACCCATCCTTGCCAGTCTGGAGTAGGAGCCTTCCTCTGTTTCCAAGTCTCACATCTCCAACCTCCTCCATCTCTGTCACCCACCCCTGAACCATTACAGCTTCTGGCCATCTCTCCTTTGGTGTGGTGCAGGTTCAGTCTCTTGCCTCTGCAGGGCCTTTGTACAGATCCTGTTAATCCTCCTGGATGCAGCTGAGCCTGCTCGCCTCCTCTGGCAGCTGCTCCAGGTGGCAAGTCAGCTCCTCAAACAGAGTGTGTTTCTAGCAGGTAGGACAACATAACTCCCCATCTCAGAAGCACCAGACGCTCCTTATGGCCCAAGTCTTGGCTGGCCATATCCTTACTCTGAAGATCCCTGATTGTCCAGAGACAGTTTATCCAGTTTATGAACTGGACTGTGCCCTTGGCATGTTCACTATTGCTCTGCAGCCCCTTGCTCTCCTAAGAAGTTTTTGGGATACTTCTGCACCCCATTTTGCACAAGGTGCTGGCTCTGTTAATTTGACAACCATGTTCCTGAAGTTGTGAATCCTCCAGAAGTTCAGCAAAGGGAAATTACAAGAACTGCACCTGAGGAGGAATAACATCAGTCATCACGGTGGGCTGAAGCACTTTTATGTCTGAAGCTTATATCACTTGAAGGAATATTTCCTATTGAAAAGAAAAATAAAAGCAAACTGAAAAAAAACCCAAGCAAAAAAAAACCCCAAACCAAATAAACAAAGAAACCCAACCAATTCTGAATAAATGCAATTGCAAGACTGTTAATCATAGATTGGATGGTCTGAAAAAAACCCAAATGTCTTATCAACATTTCTGATAATATTAAGCCCCAAGAAGATGTTCTCATGATAGTTACTGTGCCATAGACAACAAAGTGAGTCAGAAATTTGAAATACATCCAGAAATGAAGGGGGGTGGCAGGACAGTGTCCAAAAAAATTAAGATAAGGGTTAGTTTCCTCCCATGAGCTCATTAAATTGGATCTTCTGATTGCAGTTGTCTGACAGCAACTTGACAGCTGGGTAAGGGACAGTTTCAGTACATTTGTCCTCAGTATTGGCCTTAGCTTCTTAGATTCCTGGAGAAACTAAGATCAGGTCCCAGTGTTAGAATATACTTCATCCCCTAATCTAACCTCTCTGAAAATATTTTCCATTTCAGTGTTGTGATGAATGAATGTGGGTTTTTTCTTGGCTGTTTCTTTTTTTTTAGGTTTGTTCCAAAGGGTAGCAAACATTGCTGAATGTCAAGTTATCTCCTGGAGAACCCTCTGCAAGCCTTCTCTGAAACTGTTAGAGTAGGCAAACAAATAGTTTTTACCATCTCTCAGTTTTAAATGGACACCTAGTACTTTGCAAAGCTGTGACTCTAAAAGGTGGCAGTCAAATGTAAATGTCCCTCTCTATTATTCTTACCAAAGCTGTGTTTCATCCTAATGGGGTCAAGAGTAATAAAATAAATTTTTGCAAAATTTACTTGTATCCCAGGAACAAAGAGAGTGATGATAGATATAGTTGCAGAGCATGGTGGAATTTGGCCCTTGGTTCTTATTACTGACCTATCATATGTAATGGAAATTGTCATTATATTCCCATCACTAAGTAGATTTTTTATCTGAACAAAAATCATAGCAGTTTTGTATGTTTTTTTTTTTTAATGGCTAATGTTAAGTATTTAAGCTCTTTTTTTCTTTGTATCTATCTATTAATGGAATCATTAATTGGCCTATGGATTCTTGAATTTCCTTTCTTTTCACTTTTGGAAGAAAATGATTATTCTCTTTGACCTTAAATCCCCCAGCATTTCATCAGTATCCTTCTTGTTCTCTGCCAAGAGATCATCTCCAATTACAGCCCTGATTGCAGATTTTCAAAGGTCACAATAAGAAGTAGCGTTCAGGAGTAGAAAGACTGGCTGGCCAGCTCACCAAAATGGGGGAATAACACCTTCCCAAACAACATACAAATGTCATGAGGCAACCTATTAAATTAATCATATTTAAAATTCTATGGTGCTGTCTTAAATTTCAAAAGAATTGTGCCTAAACTATATTAAGTGTCAGGCAGCCTAATCTCTGTGAATCATTTCTGTGTATGTACTTGAACAGTGTCAAACACAGACAGACCTTTATCTAATGATCCCCCATTAGGTCCTGTCTGCCTTCCACAATAAAAGGACCATAACTTTTATGATGATGTTCTAATCTCGTAGTAATGGTAAAAAAGCATAGTTCTTGCCCAGAAGTACTTGGAATCTCATCCGTTCCTTCTTGAAAGGTTGTTTTTATTTTAGATAAAGATAGTAAAGCTAAGTGGTTTCAGAAGCTTGATTTCTCCACTCCTTTTTTTCTAGTCACCTATATCTGGTGACTCCCAAGACTACCATCAAATGTTTATGAGATTCCATGTTCAGGAATACAGTGATGAATTATAAACATCAATTTGATTAATTTGACTTCAGAGGCAGGAACCTCTCAGGTGCTAGAATTAGTGTCAAATCTAGACATCTCCACATTTCATGGGCACCTTCAAACAGAGGAGAAAACCAATTTAGTTGAAGGCATCTTGTATGCTCAAGTTTCCCAGAAGTAAAATTAAATTTGAATATCAGAAGAATGTCATACATTTCCTGATCTTGGTTTAAGAAGAATATTTCAAGGTGAAATACTTGGGCCTCTGTTCACAGCTAGCAGAGACAAGAATCAGTCATGCTGGGATTCAGCTCATTTACCTTTCAGTGCCTGCAATGGATATGTTGGCACATGTGACAAGACTATAATATGTTGCACACTTCACAGTGAGGAAGTTACACTTCAAGGACATGGGCTGTATCTATCCAAAGAGGCAATAAACTGAGCTTGTTTTTTCCCTGATCATGACCACTGGCACTCTGGCAAGTGACAGTGGCCACTGGGTAACATATATTGGCAGCCCTAGGAGAAGAGAGTGGGATATGTCCTCTAAAAGATGCAACTCCAGTAAGACCTTCGGTCCATCTGTTGTTAAAATTACTTTTGCAAAACAGAAGAGATGTGGCAGCTAAGTCACTAAAATATAGATAAGAACTCAGGAAGCTAAGAGAAATTCCTTCTACTTTAAAAGCAAAACATAAAAAATGCAACTTTAATTTTTAGATTATCTTCTAAGAACAGAACTCTTATGCATTTCCATCAACTGTTAAAAATGATTGACAAATCTCTAAAAAAGAATCTGAAGATTATTTGGCGTAAAGAACTGCATATACAAGGAGATAGGTGAAGTTTCTAATGCTTCTTCTAAAAATTATTTCATTATATTTTCATCTACTACTTAGAAGTACTAAAAGCCTTCAGAGAAAAGAAAATCTTGGGGCAGTCCTCACACATTTAGTAAAGTCTTCCATTACCTTATTTTCATATTTCCTGCCTTCTCTCCCGATCCATTTCCTACCAGTCACTACTCCCTCTTCTTTCCATAAATGTAAAAAAGAATTTCAGTGCTACAGGAGTAATTAAGCCATATGGATGACAGCAGGTCAGTGCTCACGTTCTACCCCTATTCACTTTACTGGTGCAGCTGCAGCACAGATCCTGGAGAGAAACAAGCAATACAAGAGAGCAGTTCATCATATCCCTATTAACTTGCTCAGGCATTCTCCTGTAGGTACCTGTGTTTTTCCTAGAGCAGCCTTTTCTCACTAGGGTAGCCAACTTACAGATGCTGAAGTGGAAGCAGACGAAAGGCAGTCTCACTTTCCATGCTGCCCAACTTGAACACAGCTGTCGATACTAGGCCAGCAAACATGGTGGGAGCTATACCATAGATGTTTGATTGCCAATAGTCCTGAATTAGGGACCCAAGATGTAAAAGGCATTCTGGAAAACAACTTTCATTGAGCTTTGATTCTAGAATTTTCATTAATCCAGACTGGAAATAAAATTTTAGATAAGCATGCTGTCATCGTGTGCTGGCAGACACAAAGTGCCAGTAAGTGCACAGTAGATAAGGTCAAATAACAGAATGGCAATGAATACACAAATGAAAAACATAGAGACTGTGAAGAGGATTTTTTTACAACAGGCTGAAAGCAGGAACAATATGAAAATTCCAGCAACAATTATTGTTTTCACTGACTATGACGTAGAGTAGCCTGGGCAAATGTGATTCCAATGTCTGCCTGATAGAAGTGTCATTTATTAACATTGTGTTGAAAGAAGGTACTTTCTCTACAAAATCTTCTACGGACTATTCAATGTATAGACCAACATTCATTAAATAAATGGCCTAATTATGACAAGAAGTGTTTGCTGACCCTTAAAAGCACATCTGTCCTGAAGGCAGTGTTGTAGGCAGCCATAGCCAATGACACCAAATGCAGTTATGTCTCCAGATTATCAGAGCTGTGTTTAAAAATAGTTGACATAGTGCCTGTTTCACAAAGAAGAGTATGAAATATGTATTATTTTTGTCTATAACTATTTGATGTTAAAAAATAAAAGTAATTTCTGTGGTTCAACACGTATTTTCAGAGTGTCTTAGGGTGACTTTACGATGTGTATCCCCTATTGTCGCTCTATACCCAGACATGATTCCTGTGCCTTTCTGTGTCTTTAAAACTGGGTGAGAGAGAATGAAAACCAAAAAAGCCAGATGAACTTTTCAAAGCCATTTGTGCTCCAAGGTCACACTGTCTCCTCTGTGGGCTTCTATGGCGGCAAGAGAAGAGGAAACACTCTTTCCCAGTTTTCAGCCAGGTTTCAGCTCTGTTTCTCCAGAGAGAGGTGGAGAGTTAAACTTTTTTCCCCCTGGGACTTTGGCTTCTCCTTCTTCTCTTCTGGAACTGTTCAGAACTTTCCACCAAGGCCTGGAGGGAGCCCAGGCTGACCCAGCTCTGAAGAGGAGAGAGAAACCACACCCAAAAAAGGACTCTGAGAATTCTCTGGAGGCTCTCTGGAGGTTCTCTCCACAGAGAGAGGTTTTATTACTTAGAATTGTTCTTTTCCCATTGTGCATTGGGTCTGTTAAAGAAAACAGGTTTTTTTCCTTTCACTTCCCTCCAAGAAAAATTTTTCCCGAACCTGGTGGGGGAGGAGCAGCTGAAACCTGACTTCTAACAGAGGACTTTAATTTTGTTCCTCCAAATTTGTCTCAAATTGGGACACAGAGGCTTAAAAGTAGCAAGATTTTGACTGGAGTATCAATGACATCGTGCAGTGGGGCATGAAGGGCCACAGTGCATAGCCTGGACTCAGGTGGTCACACAGCACCAGTGTGCAACATAATGCCATGAAAATATGGGATATTGAGGGCTTCCAGGCAGGGTCAGAGGCTCCCGAGGGCTGCACTGGCTGTGTCACTGGGTTCTAATATGGAAACATAAAACTACTGAAGTCCTTCTTGCCAGGAAATGCTGAAAAAAAGTCTGTAAAGTTGAACAATAAATCATACTCCAACCTTCTACAAAAAAGAAAGACAATGTGACTGGGAAGGGAAAGAAAAATGTATAAGAACTGGTGTAATGATTAGATATCTTACTGACATTACTGTTTTGTGAAGAGATGAGGGAGCTTTGGGGAAAATAACTGTGAAATTTGGGTTTGTCAACAGCAACATAATTTAGTGAGTCATTCTTATAACACCAAACTGGGAGCAGCTACTGCTGCAGCGAAACTGCTATTAAATCTCAGTTAGAAATTTTTAGCTGTAATTTGACTTGAAGGCAGAATTGGAGGTGGAGACTGTCTTAATCCTCTTTTTTCATTCAGAATTAGAAGTCATTTGGATTTGGCACCAAATCTTAGAGGATTCTCTGGTGCAATACTTGCTGCATTCAAGGTTTTAAATATTCACAGAATTTGGCAGTACTTCTCAAAACTTTAGTGTTTGATGTAAAACATTGATGTGGAAAATATTTTAATTGTTTATTTTAAGCTTAATCTTAGTTTTTCAACCTTGGACTGCAGACCCCAGGAGTGACCGCTATGGCTTTCTTTTTTTAGATCACAAAATGTGTAGGAACTGATGTTTGGTCCAGAAGATGCATTTATTCATGCTTGTCTTGGAACACTTGGACAACAACCATAAGAGAATATTCCCATATTTAGTCCATTATTAGGATCTCAAAAGAGAAGATAGCATCTGAATGCCTCAAAACACAGGCAACTGTGGCAGCATGGCAGATGCCATGCTGCCTGTTGGAATGCTTGATGATGTGCCAATGTAGCCCCACACTGTAGGCATTACATAGTACTGGAGGATTGTAAATGATAGAAGAAAAATGTCACTGCATCACTTTCAGGGTAACTGCTAGGGAGCAAGGCTGATTTCCTTGACATATGGGGTCAGAGCTCTTTGATGAATGGATTGAAGAGTTTATTTTTATCTACAGTACAGAGAATCTGGATGTTTACTCTTCGTTTGCTGTGTGCACTTTTTTCCTCCAAAAGTATAACAACAGCAACAACAAAAATCCCTCTTCTGCCTGCAGAATTTGAAAGAATAAGAAGACTTGTCTAGCTTAAATAGCCTTACAAGTTTCTCATTTCTCAAAGCACTATCCTCTGGGGGTAAAAACAAGCTGTTTCCAGAACAGTAACTAAGTATTTAAAAGGAAACAAATATTTCTCCTTTCTCCTTACTGTTTCAAAGTCAGCATTTTTATAAAACCTTGGAATGGACCCTGTGCAAGGATGAAATAAGTCCATAAAACTATTTCCAAAAGTGGTGTAATTTTTGATACAGCATCCATAGCTTCAGCACAAAGAGGATGGAACAGAAATATTCAGAGACTGAATAGAAATGTTGTGGATAAACTGAAACTCACTGATGTAATCCTCCAGTTTAATAAGCCCAAAGAGTATATAAATAAATGAACATTGTATTCACCTTCTGGCTACATTAGTTTTAAACTTGCATCTTTTACCTTGAAAGGCTAAGGCTTATTTTTTACCAGTGAAAAGAAAGCTGAAACTGTCACATAGCAGTATACCAGCAGCTGCTGCTTGTGTGAAAACACAATGAAGTTTGAAACCAAAATAAACCTAAAAAACCTCATAGATCACTTTATAGCTGGCTTTTAGATAAGAACTCAGGACTGAAAGTGTTGTCATCTTCTTGGACAGAGTTTATGAGGTCTGACACAAATACAGTCCATGTACTCAGCAGGCTACCAGCTTTGAAAAATCATACCATTTTTGAGGTCCGGTCAGACCTTATCTGCAAAGCTTCCACAAGGTCCAAAATTTACTAAATTTACTAAATTAACAGTTTCTCTGTCCCATCAAGAAACTTTGGTCACTTCTCCCATGTTAATGAATGCTTGAATTCTGAATAAAGTCTACTCAGAGGGCAGGTATGGCTCTGCTTCCATCTCTCCTGATGTGAAGATTCTAAGGGCAGGGCAGAGTCAATAACCAACACTTTCCATAGGAGATGAAGAGGGAGCAAAATTAGCCAAGTGTTTTAGGAAACCTTTACTGAGCATATTCGCCTCTTACCTGAAGGTTGTCACATAAGTCTGCTCAGAACAACAGAGAAACAGAGAAGACAAAATATGCTGCAGCAGTTAACCTAGACTGGGTTTTCCATTAATGAATTCTTCCATGGGCCATTTAAAGTGAACTTGAATTAGCCAGATCATGTGACTGGACATTTTTCCCCTGGAAAAAGTTTAAAAACTGACCACAGGGAAGAAGGAGGTAACTATCCTGCATTTCCTAACCCTGGCTACTGTGGTTTTCCTTAGACACAATACACCCAACAAACACAAACAGGCAGCTGCAGAGAATATTTTCATCTGGGCAGACAATTGTAGAGAAACTCCATGTCTGGGCAGATAACTAGAAAAGGCATCAGAAGACATCAGATCAGTTTTATATTTACAGAATGTTTCCTGAGAACAAAAAAAAAACACAAAAAACAAAAAAACAAAAAAACAACAACAACAAAAAAACAAAAAGACAATTTATAAAACATCCTTAGGTTTAACTTGTCTGGGTTTTTTTGAGGAGGTGGTATTTTGTTTTTTATTTTTTGTTTTTTTTTCTTCCCCACATACTTTGTTTGCAATTTGTGACTAGATCCTGAATTTTCTAAGCTTCCCACTACAGCTGTCCTGAATATGAACTCATTTTCCAAAGGTCCTTTATGTATATTTTACATCTATCTATCTATCTATCTATCTATCTATCTATCTATCTATCTATCTATCATCTTCATACATTGATATACTGTGTGGTGATTAAATATACAGAGTAATAATAGGCTGAACATTCCTGTTCTGTTGTTTTAATGGAATTTTGAGTATTTCAAGAGTTCCTAAAAAATCGCTGCACCTCTCTACCTCTCCCCTGCAATAGAGAATGATAGGGAATAAATAGGGATAAATAAAACTACTTACACTGTGCTGGTGAGAGACAGCAAACATTCCCTAATCTTTTGTGGAAAATCGAGGAAACATTCCTTTAACGCTGAACTCAGTTTCTAGTGAGAAAAATTTCCAGAAAGAAAAAGGTTTCTTCAAAGGGTTGCAAGAGGCAACACCCCTTGGTGGGACCGTGGTCGCACCTCTGGAGAGCAGCATTTCAGCTGTGATTTATTAGACAAGTTGTTTACAGACTTTGTCTCCCAGCATACAAAACTTTTTCTTGCCACTGCAGATTCATTTCACACAAAACCAGTAAATGGTATCTATAGCTACAGGAAGAAGAGCATCAGCAGTATGACCACTTTTGTTTCTGGTTCTTTTATTGACTGGGGAGGAAATACCTTCCACCTGAAGATGGCAAAACACTGTGACGACTGTACCCATGAGTCTGTGACAGGTTTCTTTTCAAGTGGCTTCCCTGGGACTTGTCCTTCTTTGTTCATTCCCAGCATCTGTATGCTGTTTTTAGCATGCAGCAGATGCCTGCTCTCTTGGGTATCTAAAGAGAATCCATTAAATAACCACTCTGCTACAGCCATGGAAAGAGTTTTTTCTGATGCCTCAGAAAGTGTGTTTGGAAGTCATTGCTAGCAATGCATGTTAAGCAAAAGCATGGCTGAGTATTTAGTGTGGAAAAAGCATCCCTTAGGAGAGTGTAAACTTGGTTTTAGAAAAGTGAGGTATGGTGTGAGCTGAGCTCTAGGGGCATTTCCTTTTCTTTCCCTCTGCTCATTCTAGTCCTCCTGCAGAAGCTTAATTGCATTGACAAAACCTACACATCTTCCTTTTCTCACTCTCCTTCCTATTACCTGGCATTCAGCTTTCTGAAATGCATTGGGGATGCAGAATATTAGTTGAAATATCTTCTGGCTGATGTGAACACACAACACATTTGGAAAACAGTCAGAAAGATCTGGTTTCACCCACAACTGCATTAAGAATAAGGTTGACAAAAAGGCCAGCCTGACAAAACAAAAAGGCCCACAGATGCCCTGCTAACAAGTGCCCCAGGTTAGCAGGGCACTTGTTGAGGTAGTCAGGAGAGGAATGACCACAGAGTCCTGAGCCTGTGAGCCAAGCTGGGCTGGACACAGCAGCTGACCAGGGCTTCAGTCTTGTTAGAACCCCGTTGAGGGGGAATGGTCTCACGAGGGATGTCTGTCTTGGATTTCCTCTTTGGGACTCACAATTATTTAGGAGTTAGCCAGTGGCTTCTGCCAGGATTGTCTAAGGAGGATCTGAGACACCACACAAAAAGTTTTTTGTCTAATTGGCAGCTTAATGATATTTTGCCATGAGTCTGGAGCAATGTAGCTTATGGTGTGGGAGTCCAGACAGATATAATTCATGTTTTGTTCTGCCTGTGAGAGAAACCTTAAAAGTCTGAGGAATTCATTCCCCTTTGAGCTGAAAGATAATTGGATAACAGAGTCTGCCATTAAGATAATCACTGCAGATCTGCTGCCCGTGGCATTTCTGGACAGTACCTTACAGACCCTTCCTGCTTGCAGCACCAGTCTTCAGTTCCCAGTCCTTCCCATTGTCTGCACAGGGCGACAAAGAACTCAGGGGCCAACAGTTCTCAGCCTTCACAGTGGATGGTTGTTGGGGAGTCCTTCAAAGCCAAAGAAATGCTTTAATTTTGCTCATTGTTTGGAAGGTGAACAATGGGATGAAAGACTTGATCTACAGTTTTCAAAAACAACAGCCATAAAAATTAGAATGTGAGTTTTGGTTTAATACCCAAGGAAAATGATCTTTGATTAGTGTAGTTGCTGGGAGCTGGCAAGTTCATATGTGACAGAGGAAGCAGAGAAGAAGTGAAATCAGGAAAAATCACTGATCTGGAGCCAGATGATGGGGCTCTTACTGAGCCAAAGTGGCTAAGAAGAGAACTTTGAAAAGATGTTGGAGCCAAAAGAGCTCCACCACTGTCTTTTCCAGCTGCATCCATTGGCAATATGCTGATCCCTTGACCTGTTCCCTGCTTACCTTCCCTGAAAATGGAAAGAATGGCAAATGCTGGCCTTTAAACCAGTTCAGTTTTCAAACTCACTCTTTACCTCTTTCTCCTCAACTCTTTCCTCTGTCTTAGAGTGATAAATTTATTCCTAAATAAAACTTACCAGCTCAGAAATGGTTGATTATCTAGGATCAATCAAAATTGCATGCAACCTGAAATGGCATTTGATGTTTTCAAGAAATGCCTATGTGTGACAGGTTAAATACAGCAAAAATATCAGAAAAACACAGTGCAAAACAAAATGTATTTGCCAGCATGCAACATCAGTAAACCAGCAGGTCAATAAACAATTTTTAGATTATGAAGAGGCATCAACCTTCCTCATGTGTTACAGAGTTCTATTTCTCATTGAACATTTTCTACTTTTTTTCTTTTAAACATAGTAAAAGTTGGAGTTCTATCAACTAGCACATGGCCTGACATTCCCACAGCCCAGATTTTACGAAAAACCACACTGAACTGATTTGTCAGACTGGTTGGAGTGGAAGTGACTTGCATGTTGCTTTCTGTGACATTGCATGACTTAGTGTAAGAACTTATGAACATCAGGAGAGGTGTTCATATTTTCCTGTCCTATGAGATTACACAACCTGGAATAGCAGTTCCTCTTCAGGGATGCTACTTCAAGGCCTGCAACTCTTCACATCACTTTTTTGCTACATTTTCTAGTACATAAAGTTTTGCAACCTTTCAACTACTGGAACTGAAATTTTGAAGTAAGCTTCTGCCTGTCATTGAAACTTACCTGAAATCAACAGAAATACACTTTGTTTTTTAGAATTAGATTGGAGTGTGGGGGTAATACGGTGCCAGCCTCTTCTAAAACAACACAGATGATCTTGGCTTTGAAATTCGCTCAACTTGTGCTTGAAAGGAGGCGTGCCTTGTTCAGCTAAGTGCTTCACTTCGTGCTGCCAGTATCAACTCACATTTGGCCATACTCTGCAGTTTTCAAACCCTGAAATACACATCTGCTCAGCTGGTGCTACCAAGAGCTGGTTTCTAAACTCTTCAGACATTTTATATAGAAGGGATATATGCAGCAGACAGTTTTTCAATATCTATAGGACAATTGGTGTAAAGTAAAAAAACTAGTTCTGGTTTTATGGTATTGGGGATACTTACATGGGTGTTGCCTAATTGAAGAAATGGGTACTGGGGACAGGGAGGAAGAAGTGGGTTATAATAACAAGAAGAGACAAACTGATAACTGGATTTTGGTTTAGAAAATTAAGAGTTGGCAAGAGGATATTAAAGGTGAATGGATAAAGGCATCAGGAAACTGTACTGGTGGAAGGAGGAACTGGTCAGACAGATCTGTGATAAATAGAATGAAGGGACTGAAAACCAGAAATAGCTGGGGAAGGAGAGGTGAGGTCCTTTGGAGACTCAAAGAGACTCCAGAAACTGAGAGAGGAGACTAATGGAGACTGGCAAGGACAAAGCTAGAGTATAAGGCAAGTACCTGGGGATGAGTTAAAAAACAAGGAATTTTGTTCTCTGCTGCTGACTGCTGCTTCTTTGTCTTTTGGGACACCTCTAGGAAAATTTTATGACTGCTAGGTCTCCACAGACTGATCTGTCCAGTGCCCAGCTTAGCCTCTGCCTACATGTGATAATGTTCCCATGTCCTCCAGCACCTCAGCAAATATGACAGGAATTAGGTGCAAGATGGTTCTTATCCCCCCACCTTTCCTTTGATTTTAAGATTATCCAGAGAGAATCTGGCTAATATGAAACTTCTACATAGGCAGGAATAGGCTATTTAATGCAGTTATCCTTCCAGCCTGACAGGAGGGGAAACTGCTGGAAAGCTGACATATTAACAGCTCCCTCAACAACACAACAAAGAAGGTACATTCAGAGCTTCTGACAATCTCTCCAACCTTGCAATAGACCAAGTATTTCCTACTTTTTCCCCATTTATTTTATCCATGTGCTGCTAAACATTTCAGGACAGCAGCTGAATTACAGAAGAGACATAGTTTAGGGGCTTAGAGGTTTACTTTTTAATTCATCCACAGCATGTTTTCCCTTTCTGTATTACTCAGGTATGTCCATAGAACTGCTTCTTTCTTTCACAGATGCTTTTGTCCCTTCATAATGCATGAAGAATTCCTGCTGTCCCTGCACTGTGCCTTTAGAAGACAGATTTCCTCTCTTCTATAGTAAAATGCTAAATCCACTAGAGGGGGCATCCATCCTACCCGATCTTGGCCATACTGAAAGTCCCTCGAGTTTCCTTTGGCTTTTCAGATTCCTCCTTTCCCCCCACCCCTCGACTACCCACCCTACTCCACAGCTGGGTAAGGTCCTAAATGTGGCCATTTCATTGAAATCTTATCCAAACGAAATTTTTCCATGTGAACAAATATTCACAAAGTCCAATACCTATGTGGTGCTTATCATAATAGTTTTTAAGCTCTGTGGGAGAGTTCATCTTCCATCCAGATGGTTCCCTACCCCTGTAACAAGACCAGCATTGTACAGGAAAGATACAAGCTTCCTTGCATGTATTGACTCTATTGGTCTTTCAATGTCACATTAAAAAATAACAAACCCAATTAAATTACATATGACCTGATAAAGTAGAGAACTGAGTTACAGGATAGAGAAATGGATTAGCATGTACCACAGTAATGGATCTATCCTAAGGACTGAAGACATTCATACATAATTGTCCTTTTAAACTTTGCGGGGATGGCACCTGGCCACAAGACAGTAACAATGGCTTTGAAATGTCCTTTTGTCACAGGCTGCAGCAACTTTCTATTTCCTGTAGCTGTGCAGAAAATTAGAGGAGAAGCTTTGTATGTGGCTTTCCACGTCAGTGCTAAAGGCTGCTGCATCTCGTTGAGATGGAATATGGAGAATGACTATTCAAAGCTCGCACCATTCTTCAATTTAGAAAGCACTGTGTCAACATAATATTACTGTTTCCCACCTCAATATAAAGTATTCACAAAATGAAAGAGGTTGAAATAAATACCAAACAGCAACAGTGTCCATCTCTCCCCACAACCATCAGGTTAATTTAGAAGCTCGGGAAGGCAATAAAAGAGAATTGAAACTAGAACTTGATTACAGAGCCCTAGCAGTACCCGTGGTCTGAGCTTTATCACATCCCATGAGGCCAGAGAAGGATTGATCCACACAGTGCTGTTCTAATGATTATTTGCCAAATCTGATTTCGATAATAGAGGTACCAGGACTAATGTTTTCCTAACAGATTATTCCACGCTTTGATAGATCATATTTTCCTGTTGTTCAGACTAATTTTTCCTCTTCTCAGTTCTGCTTCTCCATTGTGTCTCAGGTGAAATTTCACCATAATTCAAGAAAATTTTTGTTCCAGCTTCTTTGGCTGAAAATATTATGGATATTTATCTTTAGTACATTGCTTCCCTATAAACCAAACTTTGGAAAAAAATGAATTCTGTTCAGCATATATCCTAACTTTGGTCCTTCCACCAAGAATAACAGATGTCCAAAGTTTCTAGGAAAACACTTTAGTATACATCAGCAATAGAGCCCATCTGTAGCTCTCCAGTGCTAGACTTACTTGAATAACAGTGTAAGCTGCCTACACTGAGTGCTTTCCAAAGCATGGAAGCAAGGACAGGCCTCAGGGGTGTATGGCAGAGCAGAGGGAGAGCTGAATGACTTCGGGTGATGGCTCCAGGTAGAGCAACTGCAACTCTATTATGGTTTTCTGTGAAAGGACTTAAATTACTCCAGATTAATAAAACTTGAACCCCAACCCTCATTACCGAAGAAACAATGAGAGGAATAGTTTAGTTTATGTGTTAAAATGCTGCCAGCAAAGTACAGAATAGACCAGAAAATTTTGTTTTTACTTTCCTGTACTGCTCACCCGTGAGAAGACTCTGCCCACAACGGTGTGAACAGGAGACAACAGGAGCAGTAACTATTCCCCTACTACTGGTCATCAGGTCTCATGTTCCCAGTAGCGTTACTCACCCCCAGCGCAGTCAGAAACACTGGCTCCTACTCTCCTACTCTGTGCCTTACCAAAACACAATAGGAAAATATCCGGTGTTAGAATGTGAGACATTGGTTTAGCCTTTTAGCTTATATTACATATTGAATTTCAGTAGCCATCTACACTGAGACTGGGCTGGGAGAGACACAGCTGAAGGGAACTTAAGAAATTGGCTTGCAAAATACATTGCTTCATATTGAATTTTCTGAAGAAATATGAAAGTACTACCTGCAAGACATTGCATACATTAGATATTTTGAAACAAAATATATTCAAAATTATTTTTCGAAGACCAGATGAAAAAACTCAGAATGTATTAGACTGAAGCACAAAATGTGATTAAAGGCAAATGGCATGTGATAAATTGAATATACAAAATTAAATGAGATGTCATGTTCAAATGGGAGAAGTCATACTGTATGGAAAGAGGGGATACCAAATTGGAGATGATAAATATCGATCTGTGTTTATGGCACTGAAACACTGACATCACTCAGCAGCTGAAAAGAGTGGTGTGAGCTAAGGCAAAGGATGGAAGGGAAGCAAATACCCTTCTGATGCATACAAAGGCACAAGTTTTACATGAAGGTCTATCAGGTATGCCTTATCTAAAAACTATTAAGATACTGATGGAAAAGAAGTCTGGTCTGAAAGCTGTGTAGCTACCTCAGACTTACAAAAAAGTTTTGCCTTTAAGACTTTTGAGAGGAAAAGTCCCAGAGAATGCATGAAAATGAAGCTTAAATGTGGTAAACTATGAGAGACTATGATTTACTACAAAAATTTGATCCAGTCACAATGCACCGAAGAACAACGAGCAATATGGTGGAAAATTATTATCTCATTCACTTGATTCTAATCAATGGCTTTTTGGAAATATCTTTGTAACATTATGGAGCATACATGAGAGTTTACCTGAGAAAAAGGAACTGTATTAGCAGCTACAGAAAATACAGAAGCAAAATAAAAAAAACTCCTTCTTGTTATTGCTTTGAGAAATCAAAATCTTGTAGTCATGAAAGCAGCATTAAAACAGGAGATGAAGAAAGTTTGACTGATTGCTAGCACAGCAGTCAGTGCAACCTGTGTCATACTCCTGTGCATTCTTTCTGCACTCACAGAGGATAGTTTCCTGTTCACAAATTTTACCAAATCTCCTCTCCTCTGAACTGCATTACAGGCTGTGTGTTACAGACACACATATAAGGTCTTTGCAGACAGACCTGAGATCCCTTTCTCTGCAGCCTGAGAAGGTCAGCTCCTCACTGAACATGCCTGGGATGCAGCTAGGAAATCCCCAAACCTCTTGGTTTGAAGATTTGCAGATCATTGATGAGGAGCAAAAATGATACAGGGTTTGAAGATAAAACTTGCCAAAATTGAGTCTTCAGAAAGCTACTCCAAGTATTAAAGACATTCCCCTGAAGTTTTTTGTTTTTCACTTTCATTGCTTTGGGACTGATAGAGTAAGGGGACTCACGATGTGGCTGTGGGTTCTCTTTGCAGTAAAAGTGTGTTTTATCCCGAGGGTCTCAGGTGCTATGACTATCAGAGGAGAGTCTGCCCCGCTGGGTTTTTAATTCTCAGGCAGAAACGTTTCAAATCCTCTGCTCTCAGGATGGTAATCTGAGCCTTACTAAACTTTGCTTGTACTTAGATACCCATCTCCTGAGTGATGTCTCCTTTTTACACCATCTCCCCAGCTTTCAGTAACAAAGTAGATCAATCTGCAAACAGAAGGAAAAGTTGGAGGCCCTTGCTCCCCTCACTGGTGGAACTGCAGCCACCGAGGGAGGCCAAAACAATGATCCCATTAACATGCACAAGGCCAAGCCAATCTGCAGTGCATGGGAGAGGTATAATCAGCTTTACCTTCTCATTGTAATGCTTAATAAAAATGGATAATAAAGCATTTGGAGTACTGTTGAAGCAAAATGCTTTTTAAAATGAGCCTGATAATAAAAGGCTCAGTGGGCTTTCTTGAATCAAGTGGCAGCCTCAAGCAATCAAAAAGAATTTCCGAAGAGCTCGCTTAATAAAGGAATAAATGGAAATATTTACTTCACACAGCTTATTCTCATCATCTTCTGAGGTTAACTGTGTTTGTGCTTGGGACCCACAGGGATGCCTTCCAGCCCCCTTTGGAGTAATAATGTCCAGCACCCTTTGTCAGGGCAGGCTGCTCACAGACACACAGGCTGTTTGGATTGCAAGTGCAGAAGCCACCTCTGTTTATCAGATGTCCAGAAGAAGATTAAGAAACCTTCTAGCTAAGCAAGAAGAGACAGATAAGGATCAAGCTTTGTTTCTGTCAGGTCTAAGTGCCAGGAATGTCACCTATGGTGGGGTGGTGGGCAATAAATGGAAATGCAGGGCAATGTGCACTTGGACATGCCATGTGGGTAATGTGCATCTGAAGGACATATGACTATGAGAAACTCAGGATATAAAAAAAATATTTAAAAGACATAAGCACTGTCTTTATTTTCCAGATCCTTTTAGCTGTCTCTCAGGCCACAAAATTTGGAGGGCTATTGCCCAATGCAAACAACATATTTTCATTATTATTTTATGATAATCGATCATTTTTTTGTTTATGATTGCATCCTTTAAATGCTGCCCTTTTCTCAGTGCCACCTGACTGGGAGGTGATAGTGGGTCCTGCTTGTAAATTGGGAGGCGGAATAGTTTATCAACTCAGGCCCACCAGTGAAGAGATACCCTTCAATCAAGTACTGTGCTTTGTCAGACACTGAATCCCTTCCAGCAGACAGACTTTGGCATTAATCACCCTAGATATGATAAATTTTTCTTTCAATGAGGGGAAAACTGTTTTAGTTAAAAAAAAAAAAAGTCTGATCTATATTCCATTAAAATAAATGGAAGTGCTTCCCTTAACTTAAAAATGGAAGCTGATTGAGCTGCTAATTCATTACCTCATTTCATATGTAAAATAAGTCTGGCAAAACTTCTGCTTACCTGCAGTACTGAAACTTGTCAGGAGATGTTATGTACTGCAGGGAGAAGCATCACAGTGCAAAGCAGCATGATGAAGAGCCCACAGGAAGAGGAATCTTCTGCACAATGATTCAGAGAAACACTGACAGACCTCGGACACTGCTACAGTCATGGTGAACTGTCACTGTGGTTTGCTTTTTTTTTTTTCCCTAGATGCAATATTTATACACACACAAGCTCTTGCTTTAAAATAATTAGCTTTCTCTTTTTCTTATTATCTTGTATCTCTGCCAACCATCAGTGACAAATTGATGAACTTCATCTTTTCCTTGAGGATTATCAGAACATGTTTGGAAGAGACAGTTGGGAAGAAAGGAAGATGCATCTGTTTATACATTCTGGTCTTGTAACAAAGTAAAATATTTAGCAGTTTGCTAATGAAGGTGGAAAATGGGATGTGTTCCACAGAACAAAGCAATCCTTTGAGAACCTGCTTAATGAGATGAAGGTTAGTTGATGACACAGTCTGTGGTTTAAAGTCCCAAACTACCTGCGTGGAGGAAAAGATACAAATAAGAAAGAAATTAAAATACTTTTTTTTTTTTTTTCCAAACAGGAGAGGGGAGAAGATAAGCATGAGGTCCAAAAATAGGAGAAACATGAGATTTATACCTACATAAAGAAAGAAGCTGCTCTCATTTAATACAATGTAGAAAAAAAAATGTTCACAATTTACAATGGCAAGCTTCAAATCTGTTTTCTGCAGTTTAGTAATCTAATATATTATATTTAATAGCCTTAGAGTATGAACCCATATAAACAGATAATATCCAGTATTATTCAGTTTGATCAAATTTAAATAGAAGGGCTAAATAGAGACAACATTTTCTCCAATGGAATTAACTGAATAAACGTAAGTATGATAAATATGGATACAATTCACCGCCCTGAGCTGCCTTCTAGATTGAATCAAGGGCAGAAACAGCCTGAGCATATGTGCTACTGAGTTGAATACTTACAACCAGAACAAAATTTAGAAGCATTGCATTTACTTAGACCAAAAGGGTACAGGAACCTAGGTTATGCATTCTTCACAGGCATATTGTCTTCTTCTTAGTGAGTGACAGATTTTGAAGCCAAGAATATTCAACAATGAAAAGATTCTGGCACCTATTGCTCTTAAAGTGCGATTATGTATAAACAACCCCCTTTCAGAAAAATGTTACCATGCAGCTCTAGAGGATGTAGCTCCTATAAGCCAACAAGACCCTTTTATACAGAAAAATGATACCATGCAGCTCTAGAGGTTGTAGCTCCTATAAGCCAACAAGACCCTTTTATACCATCTCATAGTGTCTGTCTGGTCAGGTTTGCAGAAAACACTAATATTGACCTCTTAATGAAGGATCATTAAATGGGTCTTGAAAGCTGAGTGAAATTATTGTGACACGATGCATATAGAATATATAGGTATATATAGGTATAAAATACCTTTAAACTCCTCATGCCCGTAACTTTTATGACTGGGAGATGGCAACTAGTCAGTTCTGGACTTCCCAGGTATTTATTGGATTGTGCCCTTGGAGGGTGAATGGAACTAATAGTCCTCTGTGTATCTGGCACTGAATAATCCAAATACCTTTTGCAGTGAATACTTGATCACAAAATCAATGCTGATTTTCAGTGCAAGATGCAGTTACTGGTTACTTAATAAGTACTGCTAGTTTATGACCCCAACATATCTGTGTTTCCCTCTGTCCTGGTTAGCTTCTGTCCTGGTGTTCCTAGAGCATTTAATTTCTTTGTTAAGAGCAAGCAGACATCTTAGCTTAATGTGTTTAACACTCCCTAACAAAGCCCACAGAACACGAAAGCTGAAACATGCAAATACCTTCTCTGCTTTTTGTCTGATTTGGGTGTGTCAGAGGGAGTGGATGCAGCACATAGAGCAAGGGAATCTGTTTTAAAGATGGTTTTTAATACATTCTACGTGTTTTGTTTATTAGAAATAATTCATATAAATTATCCACATTGAGAGCTAGTGACTGCTACTTAATTATTATGCTATTAGCGCCAAACAAAGAATGACTTGATGGAAAACAAAATCCTTCATACAATTTAATAACCTGAATAACAATCCCAAACAGTGAGAACCATAGACTGCCACAGCATGCAGATGGTGCTGAAAAGCCAGCTATCTACAATCAGTCCAATCAATATGGGTTTATCTTGTCAAGGGTGTTATTCACAGCCATACAGAAAGGCTGCCATGCTTCTGTTTTTTATGAGCTTCTCTTTCCTTAAACAATTGTTGAAAGGTCTTTTTACTTTAACCTTACCATTTTCCCTGTACATGGCATAAATGATGTTCAGGAAAGTATGCTCACATTCTATTATATCATATGACAAATGAACAGAGACAAAGGAAAAAGAAGACAAAACCCACAGACTAATTGGTAGGACTCAAAATTCCCATTGATTTTGATGCAATGAGGAGGCTAAGTTCATAATTAAAAAAAAAAAAAACAACAAAAAACATAGGAAAAGCAATGTTAAAGTTTCCTTGGAAACCTTACTTTGATTCTTTACATCACTTAAAAGATGGTCTTACATTCTTTTGTTCAGGCAATTCTTATCTGACATTTGATTTTTCCTCCCACTTTAAAGTACAGTTACCATCCCCTACTTGCTGTTTAATCGCTTTGTTGAGGCAAATAAAGCTGGCTTTCGCAAAATCAGACTGAGGAAAAGGTCAATGTTATGATTTTCACATAGCAATAAAAGCAACCTTTATAATTTTGACTGCATCATTATTATTATTAATTACTATTATTTATTATCACTAATAATAATAATGGAATCTATATTTTTTCCTCTGTTCTGTGAAGTGTCAGAAAGGCCTGGAAGACCGCTACATATCCCTCAGAACCCTAAATCAAGATTAAAACTACTGTTTCATCCAGGTTTTCACAAAAGCTCTTCCCACAGCTGGTCCTGCAAGGAGTTGAATGGTGTTACTGTTTCATTTCCAGTGTGCTCTTAAGAGTATTGATGGTCAATAACATCAAATCTAATCAGCACAAAGAGGTAGGGAAGGTCTGTCAGTCTTGATGTTTGCAGTGGAGAATTGTAAACATCTTTGGGGACAGAAGCAGCTCCTTGGTGATGGTGAGGAGGGAGACATGAACAAAAGGGTGAAAGGGACTCCTTCTCATCTCCTTGTGACAGCCCTGGATCTCTGCACAGCCTTAAATGCTGAGTTCAGACCTTTTCTTTCTGTACCTCCTCCTGACCAAGGGCACTGCAGCAAGGGCACTTGGTCAAGTCTGGCTGCAGGAGACAAACTGAACAAATTTGATTGCTCAGTGTAAAGGAAAAATTATGTTCCCCATGAGTGAAATCCAGACCTGCTGTAATACAGCTGATATCAGCCAAGCCTCCTTCTAGGACTATAGCTAAATCAAACAAGAAAAGCTGATTAAAAAAAAAAAAAAAAGAGAAGAAAAAGTATGAATTTTTTTTGTCCTTTATTGCAACTTTGGGGAAAAATGCTCTGAGGTTTGTACGAATGCCCTGCTTTTTGTATGACACAGACAGTGCTCTCTAGCCCTGTTCTTGATTCATTTTTCCTCTTTTCAAATCATTAATAAGGAATTAGTTCAAACAAGCATATATATTGACATAATTTGGGGTTGTCATGGCAATGCTGCTATACCAGAAATAAATGCAGTGTGAAAGTATAGCATAATTATAATCAGGACTAAGAATCAAAAGGAAATATTTCTGAGACAGCTTTAAGTCAATACAATGCAAGTACCTTATTTGTATGCATTTGTGGAGATCTTATTTCTATAACAGATCCTTAAGCAGAAAGGGCATTACTGAGGGCTCACTGAAGTCAGTCAGATTCTCTCTGTTGATTTTAGTGATTTCAGAAGTGTACATCCATTTTGCTTTGAGCCTTTTCCAGGCAAAACACAATAAGCAAATTTATTCCTTTCAGCATTTTCATTTTCAATGCTCTCTTAATTTCATGCTTTGACCAGTGAATATCAGGGTAGATGCAGGTGAAGGGCGGCGTTCTTACAGTCAGTCCGTAAATTCCCATCTTACGTTCACCTGCACACCAGGGTGTACAGAGGAAGATGAAAGGAGAGGAGGAGGAGAGGGATGAAGATTAAATGATTTACAGTCTCCTGCCTGTTGCCCTTGAAAGAACAGTAAGAAACACAGATGAAGGGATGTGGGGAAATTTTGGCAGACCATGCACAAAGCATCACAGGGCAGGGGAGGAGGACATATGCCTAATATGCCCTCAGGCAACAGGTCTCATGTCATAGAATTTCTTTTTAAATAGTGTCGTGGTTTGGAATGTAGGAGTGATTGCAGCAAGGTGCTTGAATTTTCTGAGCAGTAGTAAAAGGCTGACCTTGATATACAAGTTCAGGATAGAGGGTTGTCTTGCTTGTTACAGTCAGTCCCTTGCAACTATTCCTGCTGGGATGTCTGCCTGAACATCAGCAATGATTCTGACACACCCTTCATGGTTATGTCTCCTCTTATGGTTTACTTCAAGTGAATGTGCAAACTCTCCTACAGAGGAGTCACAGAGAGAAAAAAATGTCAGAGAGGATAGTGCAGGATGAAGAGCTCACACTCTGGTTACATGACAAATTCAGGGAAGAAAATTCCTT
Source organism: Lanius collurio (assembly GCA_020086605.1). Lineage (NCBI taxonomy): Eukaryota > Metazoa > Chordata > Aves > Passeriformes > Laniidae > Lanius > Lanius collurio. The sequence goes on from JACBWW010000006.1 coordinate 16,811,812, forward strand.
CTCATCATAAAAGCAAGAAAAATCTAAAAAATGCATGACCAATTATTAGGCTCTGTAAGGAAAAAACTGAAAACCATTTGCCATTTATTAATATGGTGTTGTTACTGTAGCAATTGTAGTATTTTTAATGCTTCACAATTATTTTTTTGAGTGTGAAGTGGTTGATCAACACAAATTTCTGCAGAAGGTTTTCAAAAGGGGGAGAAAAATGGGTGGGAGGGGGCATGGGAGGGCGAGGCAAGGCAAGAGATTTCAGTTTGAAGGGACCTATAACAATCATCAATACCAACTGCTTCATTTCAGGGCTGACCAAGAGATAAAGCATTAAGGAATTGAGGGCAATTCCCAAATGCCTTTTAAACACTGACAGGTTTAGGGTATCATTCTTTAGGCAGCATTTTCTGGTATTTGACCATTCTCTTGGAAAAGGACTGCTTCCTAACATCCAACCTGAACCTCCACAGTGCAGCTTTGAGCCATTCTCACACACCCTGCCACTGGATAACAGGAAGAAGAACTCAGAAGCTGTGGAGAACAATGACGCCTCTCAGTCCCCTTTTCTCCAACCAGACAAGCTCCAGGTCCTGAGGTGGACATTCCTTCCAGCCCTTTCACCTGCTTCGTTGCCCTCCTTCAGATGCATCCAAGTGCCTTCACATCCTTCTCAGGCTGTGGGGCCAAGGAGCTGCACATGGTCCTTGAGGAGAGGCTGCAGCAGCGCTGAGCACGGGGGGACACCCCCGTCTTTGGCCTGGCTGGACATGCTGTGCCTGATGCCTCCCAGCGTGGGCTCTGCCCCGGGATGGGCTTTGCCCTCCTGGCTGCCAGCACTCACTGCTGGCCCAAACTGAGCTGCTGGCCACCAGCACCCCCAGATCCTTCTCTGAAGGGCTGCTCTCCAGCCACTCCTCTCCCTGTTTATACTTGTACCTGACACTGCTCTGTCCTAGGTGCAGGACCAGGCATTTCAACCTGTTAAATTTCAGTGCTGGCACAGCCACCACTAAACACCAAGGTTTCTCCAAACATCTCTTGTTGCACTGAACACTCGAAGCCCTTAAGCAGTCACAGGAAAGGAGAGCTAGACCTTTGGTTTTTAAGTCAGGTCACATTTTTATGTACACATATCTAAGTGTGTGTGTGTGATTTTTATCACCATGTATTTTTAATTTATTTATAATGCATTATAAATAAAATAATATCAAACATTACCAGCAGTCTTAAATGGCATAGATGAAACTAAGTAAGAAATACTTTGTATTGACAGAAAGGAGACAGGAAAATGATATTTTCAGTGAGTATATTATAATTTACAGGCGATTCTGATACTTCAAATAGCAGAATTAGAGCAACAGGTGGGTGCAACCAGAGTAATCACTCAATAAGATAGGTTTCCTGATAATAAAAGCATGTTTTTGGTTCAGGAATTGATTTTAACAGGTATGATAAGGCTAAAAGGCTGCATAGTATTTTGAAAATTGAGGGCTTGCTGTAAATGTTGTACTTTGCAGACAGATGATTCTGTCAAAGGCTGGATGTCTGGTTTTCAGGGGACAAAAGAAACTTTGAGTGGCATGAAACCTTAACTTGTAGAACAGGCGCAGCCTGTTACCACAGTACCCTTTTTAGCAAAGAAGGGAAAAAGAAAGACATTAAAAATCCTTCAGTCAGCTTTACATGAAATTTAGGGAACTGAGACACAAAATTGTTTTTTTCTTGCACAGAACATAGCTATTTAAGGGTCACTGAGAAGCAAGGACTAGAGACTTCCATGTCTCTGACATTAGTTGAGGAGGAAAATGGATTTGTAAAAGAGAAATTGTCCTTCAGTGGCACTTAGGCAAACAAACCAACTACTAATTAGGCCCTGAAATTAGACTTCTGAAACAGGGCAGCAGTTCTGTTTTCTTCGTGAATAGCAATTAAAATTTGACTGCGCTGCTTTCATAGATCAGTTCTGAATACAGAGGACTGCACTACTACAGTGTTCATTCTATATATAATTTATTTGAAAGGAAAACTACTAGATCGAGTACAGAAATTTTCACAGCCTACTCTTGCTGGGTGTCTGCCATAAGATGTAATTGAGAAAAAGAAACCAATCTAGAAAAAAACCCCTTAGAAAACTGAGAATATGTACCTGTAATGTCAGGTATATGGCAGGCATCAAGAATACAGTACTTTTCCTGAAACAGTCATTATCTTTTAATGTAAAATTTAACATAATAATGTGTATCAATTTGTAACCAAGGAATTAAAAGAATTTAAGTATATCATGTAAGGTTATAACAAGGAAAATGGATTGTAAATAATAATCACAGTATTTGTCTATAAAAAGTAGTTCAGTCTATTATGGTATCACAAGCACTAAAGTAAAAACAAATTTTTGCTGTACAACATCACTGAAATCTGAATTAAGAATAAATTAAAGCTAGTCTAATAGCACTGCTTCCTCCACACTGCTGGATCATCTCTTGGATGCTGCTTACAGTACCAAAGTCTTTGCTGTGCTCCTGCCTTCTTCTTAGAAATTGTTAATGCAATGGAATTAGTTATTTGTATTTCTCAATTCTTAGACCAGAAGTTGTTGTTCTAAGTACCTTATCTCATTTCCTCTATATGTAATCTGTGTATTTTTTTTCCCAGAAGCCAAATTAGAGAATTCTGTGTTCTGTTCAGGACACCTCATCTTATTTTAAAGACTCCAGTGCAATGGAAGATGTATCTCCTCACTATGTAATCTCTACAATTGGAAATTTATTGCCAGAAAATTACAGCTAATTTCAAGGTTAAATGTGATGACCTCAGTTTTAAGATGATTGTCCTTGTTGTTCCTTTGCACATCAGAGAAAAGGAAAAGTTAATACCACTGTCTGTTAACTTTTTTCCTCAATACTGGTACTGCTACACCACAATAGAATAATTTCTTATCCTTATAATTTCTGTCATAATACATGAAAACGTCAAAGCGCCGCTGCACCCTTAGAATCCCAAGCATTTACGGCTTTGTGATCCATCCCATCCTCTTCTGAGCTGAGGGGAGCACTGCACTAGTGATCTTCCCTGTAGACTTGCACAGCCATTAGGCAACATTGGATGGACCTGCTCCCTTCCTTGGTTTGAGGAGAAAGTGACTCCCTGCAGCTTAAAACCATTTCTGCTGCCTTGGCTTTTTGACCTTGAGATGCATTAGAATGCAAATGAAGAAACTTGGTTATCAAGCAGGGATAAGAAGCAGTAACTAAGCTCCATCTCTAAATATATTAGTGTGCAGAAGGGGACAAGGGTTGTGAGGGTTCCAGTCTTGGCCACATAAACATAATGAAATTAAATAGCTAGGTGCTGTAGCAAATGTACTTAGAGAAGAAATGAGATATCCATCTTTAACAGAGAGGATTACTAATAATTGGAGACACTGCCTAGAAGTACAGTGGCTTGTCCACTGGACATTATTTACTTGAAGTCATTTAAAAAAGGAGTGACTCCATCTTTCTTGAGAATTACCTATCCTAAATAACTTGTAAAATGTTTGGAATGCCTTTGGAACAGCTCCAAAATCAACCATCTCCTTTCCGACATCCAAAACCATAAATTGGAGGAAAAGATTACTGGTAAACCCTATCCACTACTGGATAGGCATTGATTTACTGATGAGCTAGCAAGGAGCAAGGTGGAGTTTATTTAATGCTTAACTTGTGGGAAACACTAAACCAAAAATGAACAAGATATTTTCAAATATTGTTCATAAAGTATTTTTCTTTGCATACAGCTCCCTCCTCTCTTCCCCCCCCCCCATTTGTAACAGGCAGTCAATATAAATACAGATTTTAAAACTCTGTGCTGGAAGGATGTGGGACTGAGAAATTCCTGTCTTCATTAAGGGATCACAGATCACAATTGCTGCTGCTGTTCATCATGAGACACAAAAAGAAAACAGGCTCAACAAATCATATAAGAAATGTCCATGTGGCTGAGGAGAAATATCAAGTGGCTTCATCCATGTAAAGTGCCACATGTGGCTCCCTGTTGGATCTGTTGCCAGCAGTGAGTGACAGCTTCAGAAGCATGAGGGACTGAAGCATGGAGGCTCTCAGGTGTGAAAGCAAGCTCTGCTAAAGCCTCCTCCTTAATGTGACAGAGCAGCTCCTAAAAGTCTCTCTGGGTATAACTGGTGGGTTTTAGCTCTGAATTTCACTACAGCTCGGAGACCACTAAGCTGCATAATATCCTGGCTGTAAAACTGAAGGAATGAAGTAAAGCAAGATGAGTTTTATTCTGTTACTTTCTTTTTGTTAAGTGAAGTAAGTGTACACCTGCTTCCTGAAAGTTCACACTAATACTGTTAAATAGTAACATTAAAAACAAACATAAAAGGTGCGAATTTACTGAGGTGAAATGGGTTAGGATTTCTTGCCTTTAGAGTGAGGGGAAATGTTTGGAATTTGTCTCTAAAATTTCTTTAGGAATTTAAAAGACCAGAATGTTAAAAAACCTGGATTTTTAAAACTCCCCCATGGTTTGAAGCTTTTTCTTTTTCTTGGCACTTGGATTTTCAACTGTTTGGGGTTAGGATTTTTTCCCCCAAAATTCATGCAAATATATATAGGTTTCATTCCCTTTCTGAAAAATCAACAAGTGCTTGATGAATCCTCTAGGCATGAAATATGGTAACTCAGTAGGTGGCTAGAACGGATGCATTTTTCCCTTTAAAAAGACATAAACATGATTTCAGTATGAATAGCACCCAGCTGAAGTAGTGATACAATTTTGTAAAGAGCAAGTTAGAATGAGATGATTCTTATCCCGCTAATGAGGACATTTGGAAGATGAACCAGAAATAGAAGTACACTTTGTACACAGAGTTAAGCCTATCGTGGACTTGTGGAGGAAGCAGCAGAGGTTTGAAAGCTGTGCGTGGAGAGTGCAGATGGCAAGTATGGCAACTCCCAGCTGCACTTCCGCTGAGGCTGGGGGAGTGGGATCCCTGAGTGCTGAAGGTGAAGGCATTTCTGAATTGCTTCCCCCACCTCTTTCAGCTTTCCTGAGTCCAGGAAGGTGACAGAGGAGTCCTGCTTGCCCATGTACTATGTACACAGGCCACTGTGACAAATGGGACAGTCCAAGTAGCTCTCTACTGCTCGATTTCTCCACTACTCTCCAGCGGGGAGACATCAGCAAGAGTGAAAACAGGGCTTTGTTTATGGGCAGTGGGTCCCTACAGCTGCCTAGCTGAGGCTACTGAGTGAGGAGTAATCTAATCTGCATTTGACATACAGAGGCTCACTGGAGAGGAGACGTGTATCTCCTCACAAGCCACTCTGGAAAAGAAAGTGGGCAAGGACAGGAGCAATCTCTTAGTCCAGTGAAGGCTTTGCCACATCAACTCTTCTTTCTTATCTCCTGTAGTTTTGACTGTTGTGTCACTTTTTTCTGTTCTGTTGCATTGGATTTTTAGTTTTCAGCTCTCTCCAGCATATTTTAATAGTGCTTTAAGTCACACTCTTTATTACAGGCACAGCTATATCTCTGGTTCCCAGGCTGGCAGCTGTCACACCACATTATTTTGGAGCCCACATGCCACAGAATATGGACCAAAGCATACAAGGCTTTGAAAGGCCTTCAGACCTCCAAATATACACAGTTGTGATGCAGAGGAAAAGGCATTTACTTTGAGTTTTTATAATTTTGAGTAACAGAACACTGGTAATGGAAAGTAATTGGAATTTTGGTCAGGAATTTAAAATATGAAAATATAAAGTGAAATCCCTAACTCCTAATTTAGAGCAAATGAACATTTTCATCTTCACACTCTGGAGGATTTTTTTTTTGTAAACACCAGTAAAAATGTTCTATTATTGTTACCCAAGACTCTTCTTAAAACGTTTCTTGCCCTAATGTCAGGAACAAACCTATAGTGGTGAAATTGCTGCATGATACTTGTGTTGACTGATGTTGTGCCACTGATTCCTTTTTGTTTCCATCTGCCTCTTTCCATCTCTCCCTTTTCTTGGATGGTAACATCTTGAAAAACATTTTTTATTTTAAAACTTTATTTTTATTCTTTGAATAGCACTCTGCATCTCCTATCATGCCTATTCTAGGAAGAAGAAAAAGAAGAAAATTTAAACACTTTAGGACATTTGTACTGGCTCAAACCAAAGATACATCTCAGCAAGTCTGCTGCTCCAACAGCAGTTATCAGCACAGAGATTGCAAAAGTAGAACTGGTGTTGGCATCCAGGTTTGAGCAATCTGAAGCTTTGGGACTTCCTAAACTAGAGGTGTTTTTTTTGTTTTTAATAATCCTGGATTATGACATAAACCAACTAAGTTTGCAATGTTCATATTGTCCCATGAAAATGTGTCTCACATCTTAATTATGTTTTATTTTGTTCATCTTTAAACCCTGTTGAACAATTTCATTCATTGCCTGCTTTGAAAAACTGTGGTAGCACAAACAAGATTCAAGGCAATATTGTCTAAGCAGGGTGCTGAGTCTGCAGTGTGTGCTGCTGGCCCAGATCACTGCTCTGACTGGAGCCCCACTGATTTTGGTGAAATGCCTTGTATAACCCTCATGGCTTGTCTCTCATGACTTCTGAGGTATTCAGTGAAGTTCATAAGGGTGTTCCTGACCTCTATTCTTGAAGAAATGTCTACCCATTTTTAATTTCTCCTCACACAAACAGGAACTGGGGATGTGAGGTAGTGTTTGAGGATCCACAGCTCAGTACTTCCACTGTTATGCAGATTGTCTCACTGCAGAGAGCATCAGCCAGTGTCTGTGTCACTCACCTCAGACCCATCACCCTCATGGATGCTTGGACACTTGTAGTCTCTCACAAGAGGGCATATACCCAGCCCGGCATGTCTGGGAAGGCAGAGAATTAAAAAAAAAAAAAAAAAAAAAAAAAGAATAATCTCCTTATTTGCTGAGCTTTGGAGTTCTGAAAGCATTATAGTTATTCAGGGATGTGAGGAAAGGCACCTTCAAGGCCACGATAAAATATATCTGGATGTGTTGATGGTGTTATAACGTTCCATATCTGAGCATATGTTGGAATGACTGCATCAGGAGTAGTGGCTAAGTGTTTTAAATATGCCCCATCTGCTTTTGCATGCACTCTTGTTTCTATTACTGGGATACTGAGATCTCCTGTTTCTGTCATTGAGATCTGATACTGAGAGCAGGCAGTGTAGGAGAGACACATTATGGTCTCAAATATTGTCCTAAGGAGTATCTGGGGCCTTGTGTTCATTTCCTTGACGAGCACATTCAAAAGCATTTTTGGTGGTGAGAATACCTTAAGGTGTATTCTTCCAAGAAAACCCCAGAACTAAAGTCAGAATCACTGGCCTGCCCTTTGGAATACCAGAGGCAGCTTCACTGTTTAGATCATGAGTAGCAGAAACTGGTAACAGAGTGTGGTTTATGTCACTCTTTTGCCCAGAACAGAAGATATTTCAGATGAATCAACATTATAATTGAATCATAGAATAGCTTGGTTTGGGAGGGACCTTTAAAGATTATCCAGCCCAACCCTGCTTGCAATGAGGGTACCGAAAACCACAGCAACACAATCTCTATGAATGTGGGGTCTGACAGCAATTGCTCTGTCAAAAGTTATGCCCTGAGAACTGAGACTATAGTCAGCTTCTGGACCAGTTAATATTGAATCATGTATACATTATGAAACAGTTCCAATTGCAGCACCAGTGAGAGAGCATAGCTAAGGGGATGTTCATTTGCTCAGGGAAGACATGGGAGAGTTAATTCTGCTAAAGCTCTGAGATGGCAAATTGTGAGCAAACTGTTCCAAAACTTTTCTGCCCATCCTACTCTTACCTGCTCAAAACTAAGAGAAAGAACTGAATAGAGAGAATTTAAAAAATAGAATTAAGTGTTGATGGGATTCACTGGGAAAAATAATTTCAATATAACTGTGAAGAAGAAACCAGAGACTGCAGATAAATTAGCAGAAGGATGTTGAGGAACCAAAGTCTGAATGCATACAGTTGAATTGAAAGTTGTGGGAAACATTGTTTGACAAAGTTTCTTGGGAGAATACATTGAAAGGTACCTAGATGTGATAGAAAGAATGGTGAAATTAAACAAACTGGCTTCCAGAAAATAATACTTGACTGCAGGGTGGTCTCAAAAAAACCCCAGACCCTCCTTGATACACACAGTTTTATGTTAAAGCTGAACAAATGAAAAAAAATTATTATTATATTAATCAAAGTATAACAAGTTTAAATTCAAATCTGATGAAAACAAAAGAAATTCTGTTTCCTCATTAAAAGTTTCCCATTATTTTAACGAAAAGTTTACATTTTCCCATCAATTAAGTTTAGGTGAACATATGAATGAAATATAACTTACATTAAAAAAATTAAAATACATTTAAAATATTTTTTTAAAAATCAGTCTCAAAAAATATAAGTTTTAGAGTGCAAAATATGTAACATTCCTTTTGGGCACAAAAATGAAATCTTGTATTTATACTTTCTATTTATCCTATTGCTGAAAACTATTTCAACTCTTAATTTCAGCCAGATTGTCTTTAGACATCCAGGCAGAACCTTAGAATTGCTCTACCAGGGGCAATTTTCAGAGACATGAAAATTGATAGTTAGCCTTTACTGCTCTTTTTTGTGAGGTGAACAGTGACTTTTATAGGCTACAAACGCAATGTTCCAGCAGTGGCTCTGGCAGAACATGCCTGACCTGACCCTTACACTCTTTTGCTGGTGTCTGTGTCACAGTCTTGTCCTGGATTCCTCTCAGCATTTTGCCCCAGCCTCTGCCCAGAGGTGCTGTGAGGTGATTTCTGTCCTCACAACATGCACAACCACTCCAGACAGAAGTGTTGTTACTTCATTCCTCAGCTTTCCTCAAATATTTCAGAGCATGTTCACTTATATTGACCATTTCTATGACCAAAATGTCAAACTTGAATATTTAATTTCATATACCTGAGTCCCTGTCATGGGGATGCGACATTCATTCACTGCCACACTTTCCTGAGCTGGTTAACCAGCGGTGGCTTTGCTTCTCATTCCCTCATGCCCGGGTCTCAGTGCTCCTCACAGTCTCCTGGACATGATTTCTGGTAGAGACCATACTGCTCATTTAATCTTCTGGGGTAAACTGCCCTTGGTACCATCAGTACCAGGTATCCTCATTTGCTGTTGTTACTGTGCTGTGAAGTTACTTTTTCTGGAATTATTATTAGTAGGGAGTTGTTTAGTCACACAAGATGTCTGGGAGTTGACTAGCCTGCTTAGCTTCTCCACACGCCTGTTTTATGGAGATATGAGCCCCTTTTGTTTGGGTTTTTTTCAGCAGAGAAGGAACAACACAAACCTGTACAAGCCATGATGATATGGGAATTACTCGGCACAGCAGCAGCTGCAGAGCACACCCTGGTGCCCAGGGCAGTCAGACCTGCGAGCCAGACTTCAACACAACTTTCTTGAAGAATTGAGGGCACCTCTGAGGGAGGTGAGGATGAGAAATAGGCACTTCCATATGATCCTACTGCTGCACAAAGAAGGCTTTATTGTTGTAAGTGAACACCAGACTGGTGGGGAAAACACATTTTTTTTACTGCTTAAATAAGAGCTGTCTTTTCTGAGAAAATTTGACAAAGACCAGGATCATATAGGCAGGTAAGCAGCCTAAAACACCCTTTATCCTCATGAAAATGAGTCCATGAGCTGTCTCAAACACACAGAGGAAGACCACTCAGCTGTAATTCTGGATTTTAAACAATCTAGCCAAAATATGACAGACACACATATCCAATATGCCAGTCATAATCTTCCCAATACATTTATGACTAAACAGAGCACTTAGGAATAAAGTTCTCTCTCTTGCTGGGTTTGGGTAGGTTTGGCCTTATAGTTGTTTATATAAATATGAAATAATAATCTAGCTAGTAATATAAACTAGGATGTTTATTTTTGGGATGCCCCTTGGTATCAGAGTCCTCCTATATCCTGGGACACATACAGGAATACTACTGCTCAGGGACTGACTGTGGGATGGAGTGAAAATCACTGCAGGGTACATCAATGAAGAGTAAATAACTCCATGAAGGCTATTTGTGAGTTTTGGTGGGTCTGTGATGCCAAGTGAAAGGCTTCAAATTTTTACAGTCAAAGAAATAAGAAGGCTCATTCTCTACTTAAAGGTATCTGGTAAAAACACATAAAAATCTACTTTCCAAGAAAAATCCCTTGGCAAAACTATGGATTCTTAACAGAAGCTCCATTTATTTGTTCACAGACTTGAAGTTTTTTAGGCATAATTATAAATTCATAACAGTTTTCCTGAGTGCTGAGATTTTGCATTTGGGAATATGAGTGAAATGCAAGATGTTCACAGTCACAATTGCCATTGTATATTTATAAGAAGGGCTCAGAGTTGTGACAGCATTTGCATATGAAAATACAAGATATTTGTGTATTCCTTAAGAACATAATNGATTGGGCATCAACTTTATCCACAATTAAACAAGAAGCTGAGTTTAATAACAGCACAAATGGAGACTGCAATGAGAGCTTGGCATAAGAAGGTGCAGAAGAAGCCATTGCAAATCTTGACAATAGTCACATAGACCAAAAAACTATATATCCTAATGGTCAGCACCATCTATTCTGTAAATGTTGTATAGATGTCTCCTTTTTAGACTAATTATTACACTATTGTTAAAAATTTCATGGGTAAGTAATGTATATGTAAGTATAGGATTCACCATTTATCAGGTACACATTTTTGCTTATCTTGCAAGAATGCCTACAGTGGGTCAAAAGATCTCTTTTCCAAAGTAGTGACCAAGAAGCTGATCCCAAGATGTGGGATCAGGACAAATACATGTGGCATTTTTCTGATGTTTCTCCCATCCCATTACTATCTGCCCTTCAGGCTCCTCCTGAGATGGGAAGTGTTTCTATGGAATTAGCAACTCCTGGTATATTTCTCTTCTGTGAACTTCTCCACTCCCTCCAGGAAAGCCATGGAAGATTTTGCCATCCATAACTTGTGGTGAGGAGATCTGCCTCTCAAATGCAACACTGACTGCAAGAAGAATTTCTTTTTTTCTTTGAGATTAATTTCTGGAAACTTCATTAAATGTATCTACTACCATATTTCAGGAGCTGCTCTGGGAAAAAGTCTGGTAAACGAATGCAGCACTTTGTAGGAAGCTGTGTTTTTTTTATAAAGTCAGGTCTCAAGTGAGAGCAAGTGAGAGCTCCATCTCTTCACAAAATGTCTGAAGAGCACGGAAGAACAGCTGATGTAGTGAGGGGAAGAAGGTTTGCCTCCTGTGTCTAGAACTGGTATGGTTAAAGATAACTCTAACACCTCTTCTAATCTTTTTGTCAGGTTCAGTATGCTTCTGGTTTCACAGTTTGGGAAAACAGATACTTAAAGGACTGCTACATTTAAAGAAACATTTTAATGCTCACAATAATGGTGCAGCTATATCATAACCAGGAAAGACGCATTTTAGAAATTAAATAGCAAAGTTCACAGTGCTGCCTCTGCCAGGAATACTACATGTGGACTTGCCTAGGGAAAAAGACAGGGAGAGAGGTGGAGGACAGTGGTTCTATTGCCAACTCTCTGCTGCTCTAAAGGTGACCTCTCCATCTATAAGCTCCACTTCAGCCTCCCTCCACCAAGAGACTCAGCCAGGTGGATCACTGCACTGAAATGCCTGATCACCAGGGTTCTAAAGTTTTGGATCAGTGGGAGATGGCAAAACAGCAGCATTGAGGACTGAACCCAGGAGGTGTAGGAGCCAACCCTTCCCCTCCTGCCCTAGCAGCAAAGGCTCTGGGGTGCCTTGTGGAGAGGTGAGTGTCACCAAGATCCTTGACCCCAGATATCTTTGTGTTTGTTACCCAATAAATAGTATTTTCATATTTTCAGGTGTTCCTTCTTGCTGTCGCCAGATTTGAAGATGTATAATGTGAGTCAGAAAAGGATAGTGATGCCTGTTATGGGTCAGATAGTTTCATCCAAGCTTCTCTTATTTTATCAAAACTTGAGGAATGTTTGTCCTTGGCAACCTGTAAATGTTATTGGAAGACCATTGCAGTCTGATCCTACAAGAGATGAAGATATAGGTCATCAAGCTGGTCACTTGGCCAGCAAGTACCTGAATTATATCCATATTCTGCCTGTTCTTATTTTTCTCACAATGTACCTTCCACAGGTAAATCTAAGCTTTCTTGGAAGGAAGGGTGGATGTTTGTGCTGTTCTTAGCTCTAAACCAGCACAATGTTTTTCCTCCCATGCAAAAGATTTTTCTGCCAGGTTGAGCTTCTCCTCTGACTTTCAAAATCCACAAGACAACTTCCAAGCCAGCCATTTTATCTGCAGCTTAGAGAATCACAACAGAATTGACATATAATACATAGGCTTATCCCATATTACATCTTTTTGTCTTAGTCTGACAAGTTGAAATATTACCAATAATTAATAATTTCCATTCTCAGTCTTCTGTATGTACCATTCAAAAAATGCAAAAGAGACCCCAAAGACCTATAATAGGGAAAGCTTTGCCATACTCATGTTTTTTATTACAACTCTGGGGTTTTTATAGAACTACAGGTGCCTCCTTTTGCAAACGAATGGCAGGCTGGGTAGCAGGGCAGTTTCTTCTGGGTTATATCCCATCCTCTACATTGCAGAACTACAGAATGTGAATTGGCCATAGTGAGGTTCAGCATGTGCAGTCTGCAAAAGGCTCCAGTTCTGGCATCTTAAACTGCATATAAGATGAAATTGTTGTTCCAACAAGCAGAATTAAAGATTTAGTACTTAAATTTAGTTTTGATGGTCAAAAAAATTCAGGAGCACTAGGTATCAGGCTTTGACAAGATTTTTATAACAGCAAAATGTAGCCACAAGTCTCAAAGTCAGTTCCTCAAACCTCTACTTAAAAGAGTATCTGCCCAAGGTTTTGAGTCTCTTCTTTATTAATTTTATGCAGTGTCTTCTGACAAACACAGTTTTTAGTGGTCATTTCCATGCACTGCAATTCATGAGGCACTGATCCTCGTGAGTCATGCTTATTTACTGTGTTAGAAAGGAATTAGTTTTTCTTTCTCCCTCTCCTTCTAAACTCCACATTTTCTATTTCAGGGTGATCACGAGCATGAAAGAAAACCTAATGGTGGGCCAATGAGTGGAAGGAATTCAGTTCTTAATGTACCCCATCAGAGACTGATGGCAAGGATAGAGATGCCTTTGGGGATCATTGGTAGGCAAGTCATTAGTCTAGTCCTGCAGGCTTACATGATTTGTTATGCATAATTGAAGATAGGTGATTTTTCTAAAAGTTAAGAACAATACCAATGTGTTAACAACACATTGAAACAGCTCATTCCTTATTGGCCACTATTAAATTGCAGCAGTGTTCCACTTCCCTTAATACTGCAGTTATGCATGTTCTGGAAGAGTTCTTTAAAGGTAGTGATTAAAGAGAAGGAAAAGAAAGTCAAAAGTTAACTGAAAGTGTCTCTGGTTGTTCAGATTTTTACCAGATTGGGATATTGTAGGAAGCAGTGCTTCTTAGTACTGAACACTTATGAACTGCATGGCACTTAAAAATAAATGCTGAGAAATTCAAAGGTGACTAAGAATTTGGGACAGTAATTTTATATTTAAAAAAAAATTACTGAGATTTATATGGAGAAAGTCTTAAAAACTTCTGAGGGATTCAGAAACCTCTGTCAAAGAGTTTATTGTCCAGGTGACTCCTCAGACTGTTTGTGTGTGGCAACAGAAGGAAATAGTGAAGAGAAGACCTGAGGGAGGCATTACTAATAATCTCTTACCAAAATGTTGGAAAACGCAAATTGAAGTTCTAGCTCATAAAAGGACAGATTCTTTAGTGTGACATCCTATAGAACAGAGACCTGCTCTGAATTTGCTTCAGGGCTTCCCACCACACCAATATGTTGGTGATGGAGACTGCAGTAGGTGCATTGGGGATCTGCCTGGCTGATGGTTACCCTCCCTCTGAAAAACAGAACTTTAATTATAGCCTGAATTCATCTAATTTCAGTTTCCAGAGTTTGTAGTGCTTCATTCACTAGATTCAAGAGCTCTTGTCACAAGTCAATTTAAAATGGAAACAGCAATCTCTTCTTTCTAAAGCTTTCTGAAACCACTCAGTACAAGTGCTGCTCCTCCAGCTCTGACCCCTCTGGGATGGATCCTGTGCCCTTCTCCTCATCCCAGGCACTTCTGCTTCCTCCTGTCCATTACTGCAATCCCCCAGTAGGTATGGTGTAGGTGCTGGTCCTCCGCTCTCATAAAACTGGTGAACTAGACATCTAAGGCAAAGAACACGTATTTAGGATAAAAGTCAAAAAAAAGAGTAAACTTTTCTATTCTGTTAATCTACAGTTTCAGGGTTATTTACCATCCCCTAATGCAGGCTGGTCCCTCACTGCCCTCATCAGGGCTTTGACAGGAAATTTTCATCAGCCCATCCAAACTAACCAAGGCAAATGTGGAACCATGGCTCCTTCCAGATATTTTTTTTTTTATGGCTACCTTTTTGCATTTCATCTAAGTTAGTTTATTTCATGTAGAAAACTTCTTCAGCTCTGGAGACAGAGGCACTGTCTTCCATTCTGCAACCAGTGGCAGGGTATTAAGGGACAAGACAATGAATTTATCAAAGTTTCATAATGAAATTCCAGTATCTCTTGTTCTGTTGTCATTTACTGGTCCAGGAGGAGAATTTCTGCATGCTGTTCTCTTTTTATAGGACAGTCCTAATTCAGGACGGCATTTAGCTGTGTTTCAGCATTCTATTCAGCAGTTTGAATGCAAAAACATGTCTAAACTTAGTAATGCATTGGGACCTTTTGGCATTAAGTTAAATTGAAAATCTGCACTATGGAAATGTAATTTGCATAAAAATAAGAAACTGTATTTTCCTTTTGCACTTTTCTTCTACAAAGTGCTTTAAAATATTAATTAATTAATCCCACGGTGATTCTGGCATTCAAACTTTGATTAAAACTTTCTGTAAATGTTAATGTGCCACTGAACTTTGAAAATGTAGACTGTACTGGAAAATGTATTGAAACACTCTAGACTGGATTGAAAATGTAGACTGAAAATGCGTTCTGTCAAAAATGCTCTGTCTGAAGTATAAAAGGTAAAGAATTACAGACTATTCTTTATCATATTTTTCAAAGATATTTAAAGGTCAGATGTATACTTTAAAACTTTCCCCTTCTGAGGAGAAAGCTCTTACCCCTTTGAAGTGCTGTTATGAAGCCCTTCTTTGGACTTTCTGTGACCCAGCCCTTCCATTTCATCTTATCCAACTCTAAAAATGAGTGCTCATTATACTGCCTCATTGTTAGTGAAATCCTTCTGTAGCAGCCAAACACAAAACAAAAGAACCACTTCCTCATTTGCAGATCAACTTTTGTGTAATGAAAATGCTGATATGCTCAGAGCAAACTACTACAAGTTATACCAAAGCAACCAGCCAAAAATAAAACCAATGTAAAACAAGGATTCTTCTCAAAATAAGCTGAGCACCTTGGGAATCAAGAGTGGCTTCAGAAATTCCTCAAGAACTTTGTTTATGGAAGGTACTTAACACTCTGTGTCTTGGGCCTGTGTCAATCCCTGCAAAAAAAAATTTCAGAGGATTAAGTAGTATTAAAAAATTACAATTAAAGTACATGATAATAAATAGTTAGTGAGCTTGCTCTGACATCCTCTGATATAAATCAAGAGTAATGCCAGTCAGTACTTGATTTTATCCTGTAATGGTCCTAATGGAATTATAAACACTGATATTATAAATGGTATAAAACTGGAGTTAGACCCTGAAAAAAGACCTTGTAGACTGGGTACCAAGGTGACTCCTTGTTTCTTGAGATTTCCTTCCCTCTTATACAGACAAAATCAACATAGGTGAAAACCAGCCAAGAAAGATCTCGGAGTTTTATGGCTTTTCACACAGAATTTTGTAATGAGGACCCTGTCTGGGGAGTACTTCCCAGCTGCTTTCCTCAATCTCAAGCATGTTCAGATGGCTATGCAAGAGTGTGCATTTCTCTGTCAGGCTCAAATCAACCTGAAAGAGTTCCATTTCAATATTCACTTTTTGTTCACCATATTTAATGACCATTGCAATTATTTATAACTAATCTAATATGATCTCGTGTTGTCTTGAGATCATTAGCTCTAATGAAGGCAGAAACAGGCTGTAAAGTAAAAAGAGTCAGATCTGCAAAGATATTTAGAGACAAAAATTATATTTCCCATTCAGTATAGGGGCATCTGCTCCAAGTTCAGACATATTTTTGTGGTCTTCAAAGAATTGATGCTTCTGGGGCTATTCAGTTTTGAGAAGAGGAGTAGAAGCAGAAATTGCTTAGGATTATTCTGTCCTGGTGGGCTCACAGTCCTGCAGTGTCTCAGGAGGAGCCTGGGCATAACTGAGAGATGTTGATGTTAACTCTTACAATTGACTCAAGTTCTTCCAGAAACAAAACTGCCCCCACATGCCCAGACAAAGGAAGAAGAACCCATTTGCCCTGAATGACACCAGTCTCAGTCTGGACAAACCAGATCCTCAGCTGAGAAGTTTTCCCTACAGAAGGGTCTGAGTGTTTTTCAACCGATGAGAAGTGAATCGACAGCTGGTATACGGTCTCTGTCCCTTATGGGTGGCTTTCCCAAAAGAGAAGTTAAGCAACTTTCAGTATTAAGGTAATTTAAGAGAAAAAATTTCCTTCCCTGCCACAAGTTAAAAAGCATAACCAGGGCTCCAGGGTGCGCCTCTTAAGCAGGTAAGAAATAATCTCCTGCTGTTGACATAACTTAATGAGGAAAGTTTTGTGGCTGGTGAACAAGAGAAGATATTATCTTAGGGATAATAAAGGATCTTCTCTTAATAATCTGACGGAAATCCTGCTGTGGCAAATTCCTGGAGACATTGGGAAAAGGCAGCACAGCTCACTTTAGAAGACAGACTAGCAGACTGAGTTGATCAGAGAGCAGAGCAAATGATGCACTGCTCTCCCTGCAGAGCTCTATGAATTAATTGCCGCATTTTTTAATTTTTTTTGTTGTTGTTGAATTTAGATGTTTTATCTCTATGCTGAATGGTTCAGAGAAGACAGGGTCTTCCATATTTTTTCAGGTTTCTTTATTTCTATTTAATCAATGCATGTACTGGATGAATGGGATCTGTGAAATACTGCTACAAGCTGGAAATAAGTGCCATGTGATCAGCCATCCGCATCATGTGGACTTGTTATTTTACCTGAAAAAACAACAACTCAGGCAATAAAAACTCCTGTTACAGAAAAAAAATACTCCAGAAACCACCCCCAAAAACCAGCAAAAATAGATACTTTTAGCATCTTTGGAGAGCTGGCTGGTTCTCACAACAAATGGTGCATATGGGGTGGGATTCCTAGGGGAGATATGTCATTATACAGATGGCTTTTTTTACAGTAATTTTTGTTGTGGATAATTGGCAAAGGTCACAACTATCCCAGTCAGAAGTGGGGGAAAGGGCTTAGCTAAGGTGTACAGACCAAGAGAAAGACTACTGAGGTTTATGCAGCCCTTCGGCTAAAACTCACAATGCTCCTCCAAATGGTCACCAACAATGAGAAGAGCTGGAGTGTGCTTGAACTGACTACATGGCTCTGGGGAAAATAGTCAAGACCATGGGCTCCCATATGGTTTCTACTTGGTCCTGTCAGTGAGAGGGGAGGTCTTGAGAAGAAGGTGATAGATTCTGCAGGTCCACAGCCAGTTCCATATCTAGCACTGTCAATAGGGAGTGTTTTGTTGACAGGGCTTTTAAAACCACAAGACCCTGTTTGAGGATGTAAGATCAGTACAGAGAAATTAGACAGACCTGACTTGGTGACCTTCTCTAATGAAAGGATTGTGTTTCTGGATGAAAGGAGAGCAGCATCTGTGTCTCCCACAAAATCTTTGGATGGAAGGTGGACAAGCAGTTTTGATAGCTGGAGAGCAGTATTGAAAGGGCTGTAGTCCTTCTGGAGGCCAAGAACAAGGGGAACAACACATCTCTATCAATTATCTAAAGGAGGAGACAGAATGCTCCCCTCAGCAAGACTGCAGATAGCACAAAACTTGGGGTGCAACTGGGATCTAGTACCATGTGACAGGGAAGGCTCTCCCTATGCACCTTCTGCTCTGCTTGTCCATTCTGCTGCTTTGCATGTTTGCACCTGTACAGTTATAGACAGACAATATTGCTAGAAGACTCCTCTTGCTTCTCTTGCCTGGAGTTTTCAGGAACAAAGAGACATCATGACGATTTAAGTTATAAAACCTTTATTTGTTTTCGCTAACTTTCCCACTTCTTCTCCCCCTCCTTCTGGTGGCTTTCAGTATTGCTCACAGGGAAGTTGAAAATGAGAACTACCCCACATATGGAAACTGAAGAGGTAGATGATGAATTTGTCATTTACAAAAAGCTTTTACTTCTTTTCTTGATACCCAGAAGAAAGAAGGGCCTCCTCTTGAAACCAGCAGAAGTGCTTTCTTTAGAAGTTTTCCCATACAGCACTTCAACTCCTAAGACTCACTTGGACTTCTTTTGCCCTGAGGTCATTTTTTGTTCTTTGAGATTGGGGATTGGAGGAGAGGATGTTGGAGGAAGTTGGAAGTTTTGAGGTTTGCCTCTTGCCTGCTCCCTCTTCTCTTGTTTTTCTTGCTTTCTTTCCTTCTCATTGTGTGTTTTGATGATGTATGCTTTTGGAGAAGCATGGTGCTTCTGGGAATATCTGTTGCTATTCAGATGCCTGAAGGAAAGAACTTTTGTAGAAAGTTGCTGAAGTTGCTATTAAAATCCTATTAATTTTATACTCTTCTGCTTTCCAACTTTAATCATCTCTGATACATTTAAGGGCATTATCCTGATCAAGAAGGCTTGTCTATTGCTTAGCCTGCATTTCAGTTGAATATGCACTGAGCTTTTTTTCCTTTTAGGAGGTTCAGGGACTTGAGAGATGCGGAAAGAGCAATTGCCAGTGAAAACTGAGGCCAAAAAGTTTTTGACAACATCACTCTCTCCATGATAGTTGTTACCAGATCCCCTGTCCTGTTCACCATGAGGGGTGGTGCAAAGCCAGTAGAGCCATGCAAAAGTCCTTGGAGGTCTGCCACACGATGCTACCAGAAGATAAAGCACAGAGCAGTCTCATTTTTTGGCACACATATATGTCCTGATGCAGAGAGGAATGCAAAGAGGAGTTGGAAGCAGTACCATGATTGCTTTTGAAATTAGGATCTATAGGAACTTATTCTCAAATTTTCCTAAGTCATGATCAAAATGCTTACATTGTTCAATACATAGAGGAAAGAGATTTCCTTGTGTTATTGTTTGGGAAAGATACCCTTAAATGTCATTATACTCATCTTTTTTCAGTGCAGAATCCCATACTATTATGCGGCTCCCAGAGAGGATGCCCCTGGGAAAATGGGAAACATTGAGTTACAAATCCGGACTGCAGCAACTGTGGACAGTATGGTCAGATCTTCTCAAGTCAAACCTCCTCAGCCTTGCAGGGGCCTGAAAGCCTCTGCAACAAGGTTTTAAGCTGCAGATCTGGCACTGTGCAGTTGGCAGTACAGCTAGCACCACACCGCTCCCAGGGGAAGCCAAGGTGGCTATGTAACAAGAAGAGAGTGAGCACCCCATGGCCATGTTGGACAATCATATGCATTGGACCTGACCCTGGCAGGTCAGAACAGCATCTCAGATTGTGCCAGCAGATTAGAGCAGACATTATCCAAATTTACCTCAGGAGGTTATGTTTGCAAACCAGCACTCTGTGCTGAGCTCTTTGCAAATGGGGAATCTGGCTTTGATTACTGCTTTGCTATAACTTCTTGTTAAAATTCAGACTTCCAAAAAAGTATACAGGGCTGTAGTTCCCTATGTTCTTCATTAGTCTTGCAATATTTGTTGTTTTTAAGCTTGCAAAGATGTAGGAATATGATTATCCCATGTGCCTTTGGCTTGATCTGTAACCACAGTTGGGTGGGTGCAATTGCTGTGGGGTTCCCTTTGCCCATCAGTGCCAAGAGACTGGGTGTTCGTACTTAAGCCTCTTACCTTCTGGCATGGAACAGAGCAAGTCAGAGACCTTTGATGTTTGATAGCTGATTGTGTCAGCTATCCTTGTCATGGTCACCAAAAACTATGGAAGTATTCGTTCCCACGCAATAAAAGGCAGGGCATTTTAACACACTCAGGAGGCACAAATTTGCAATTGCAAATTGGGCACAAATTGCAATTCTTTCAATTATCTGATTGAACTTCTGAAACTATCCAGAGACTAATTTGATAGTGCTGGATATTTTCCCCCATCATTTCATTTTTGTAGCCATGTGTTACCTCACTGGCATGCTCAGTGGAGTTGAAAAATAATAGTCCCAGTCATGAGCTCTGACAATGTTATGTGACATGCTGCTATTAAGCTTCTGCAGCAGTGAAAAGTGATTTTTTAATATAAGGATTGTCTCTTGGTGCTACAAGTTGTTACAGGGTCCCCTGAAGCATTATTTGTAAGCAACTGTCTTTTCTGCATAAGAAAAGTTCTTGCAGCCTAAGGGGTGTTTTATTCTCTGCAAGGAATCATACTGATGCTTCTTGCAAAATATAGTCATAGCACTCCTGATCCTGCATTTGTTCTAAACAAGAAATCCTTTCCTATAATGGAAAATCTTGATCAAATTTAATTCTTAGAGTTGAAAATCAACAGTGATTAAAATCTCCGTGTCTCGACCAAAGCAATATGTTTTAATGATAAACAAATTCCAATGGTTGAATTAAGCAGCTGTATCTGTCTAATCCTCTTTGATCTTCAAATTGGTTCTCTTGCTCCTTTTCTAGTACAGTACACAAATACACTAGTGGACTCTAATCTGGCAGTTAAGAGCATAACAATGTAAAATGGCTTGAATTTGAAGTAAATCAAATTCAGGCTGGAATACAGTGAACAGTTTTAATAGTGAATGTTGTACTTTTTGATCAGGTTATTAATCATAAACTATATAAAATTATTAAATTATAGAGACAAAATGATCTAATTTAATTTTTAAAATGTGAATTCACTGCCAACCTTTCCTGTCCAGAACATACCACATTCCTAAAAATACTTTCAATGCATTAAATCAGCAGCCACCTGAGAAAATAGTAGATCCATCACTACTATGCAGCAATGAGCTTATTGCTCATGTCCTACACAATACTTCTGTACAAATTTGTCCCTGTTACTGAGTTGCCCCTAAAATGAAGTCGCCATTGACAGAAGAGTTCCAGTCCAGCTGCATTAAGAGCATTGTCGAAATGTCTCTTAAACAATGACAGGCTGAGGGTATTGACCACCTTTCCAGGAAGCCTGCTACATTTTTTGACTACTGGTAAAGAAATATTTCATTTAGTTAAAGAAATATTTCCTAATGTCCGGTTGAACCTCACCTGCTGCAGAGCTGAACCATTCCCACACATCCTGTCACTGGATAACAGGGAAAAGAGTTCAGCACCTCCCTCTCTACTTCCCCTTGTCAGGAAGCTGTGGAGAGAGATGAAGTTGTTGCTCAGCCTCCCTTCCTTCAAACTAGAAAATCCACAAAGTCTGCTAAGTTTATTAACTTAAAAAAATGTTCAGGCTTCAGAAGTTTGGAACTTTTCTAACTAGAAGAGTTTAGCAACAAGTAGTCCTTGGGGGTGGACATACAATTAAGTCCTGATCTCATTAGGTTCCATCCAAGGCAGAAGGCATGTTAGTAACCCTCTTGTGACAGTCACACAGGTAATGATGGAGGCAGAATTGTCCACCATGGTCACTACTTCACAAGTTTTGCAAAAATGAAGAGTTACAAACAAAGAATTGCAAAACTCTCTCTTCTGGGGAGCCTGACGATTCAACAAACACATTCCTCTTGTCAAATCCATCAGCAGCTCCCCGTGTGCTTAGTCATCCTGAGGAATGCCACTGTTCCTAAGAGTAGTCTGCTTTCTCTCTTCTTTATTCACAGCTCTTTATTTATTTCTGCAAGACACAGAGGCCAGCCCTGTGAAGATGGGTTGTGAGCTGACTGCAAGCTGGCCGGTTTGTAACCTGTTCAGCTCGTGCCATTGAAGAGTCTTCATCCGAGATTTTAGGACTGCTGAGTCTTTCTGCTGTTCCTGATGAGGAACATGTTACTCGTCAAAGTGATTCCAGACTATCTCTGTTCAGTTCTACACCACAGGGATTATTTCAAAGACTGAAAACAGCAAATGATAACCTGGAACATCCTTAGTAGTTAATGAGTTGCATCCCTGTGATGAACACATATGCTTAACACCAGCAACTATTAAAACAGAAATATTTTCATGTGTTAAATAGATTGAAACATAACTACACATCAATCAGCTCTCTATGACAAATAACATGAGATGAACAGAGTTCTGAAGCTGAGTTGCAGATTGGAGAAGTATATGAGAATGTGCAACCATGCTGAGCCAGGTAGTTAATAAAAAAGCACATTACAAGGTTTGTTTTTGACATGCATTCCTAAAAGTCTAACACTTGAGCTTCACACCAAAGAAGACCAGATACAATTCACACTTTGCAATGGTATTAAAATGTTTGCACTCAAAACGAGCAGAAGGTTATTGGCAGTCAATTTTTGGACTCATTAGAACAGAATCTGTTTTCTGCTGTACTCAATCATCCTTCTCCTCTCAGAATTGAAAGTAGACCATGCTGGCAGACTAAGGCATCTGTTGACTGTACTGGTGATCTATGACTAAAAAGGCAGTGGCTAATCAAGGTGCAGAAGGTTAATGTGTATGGAAGCACAGAGTGTCCTAAGAAGTTTTTGACTTTCCATTCTTTTGCACCTATTTGTTGGGTATTGCCAAAACTGCTTGTTTTGAAAAAAACAGCTCTGCAGCAGTTTCTTTTTCATAAAATTCTAGTTGTGTTTCTCAAAAAACATTGGTGAGAAAAATCAGGTCTGTGGATTCTGTACAGCTGAGATAGCTTTTAGATTTGCTGAACAGCACATTACAACTTGTTTATAGTTGTTATTTCTTCACTGAAACCTAGATGGACTGGTTATCCAAATGTTCTCCACTTCTTTCATATCT
The DNA here is from genome assembly GCA_020086605.1 of Lanius collurio. Classification (NCBI taxonomy): domain Eukaryota; kingdom Metazoa; phylum Chordata; class Aves; order Passeriformes; family Laniidae; genus Lanius; species Lanius collurio. The sequence continues at coordinate 16,834,999 of JACBWW010000006.1, forward strand.
GCTGGAGGATGACTTGCTCCAGTAGAATATTCCAATGTTCAAAACCTATCAACAGAGGGATATCAGAAAATAATTTAACTCATTGCAATTGCTTGATATCGCAATGATCACAGGCTGGAGAGGATGTTTGAAAATTTTCAGGTCTCTGAAAGTTTGTAAGTGCTGTTGGTCCAGGTCTTCAACTGTGTTACCCAAAGATGAGCAGTGTTAGGGCTCTGACTGCACTGAGAAGCTCTGCAAGTCCTTCCCCTCTCCCATGGATTTGGCTGCCTGTGTTCCAAGCCTGATAGAGTGTGGCTGGGTAACCTTGGCTCAGACATGCAGCACAAGAGCTGTAGGACTTTGGGGCCCCACTCCTTCACTGAGCAATTGTGCTGATAAGCTCAGTCCCTGCCTGAATTTCATTGCAGGGGTGCGTGCACCCAGCATGATGCCACATCCTGGCTTGGCCATGGTCCTGCCTTGCCACTGCAAACCTGTGTGGCAGGCACTGGGCTCTGGTTATGGACACAGCACCGCTCTACCCTTGTTGTCTGAGCTCCATGGGGCACTGCACCTTGGCTGTCAGCCTCAGCACCCTGATCACTTTCTGCCATGAAGCAGCCCACAGCTGCTGCTCTCTGACAAGCAGATGGTCCAGGCAATTTCTAAGTCTGCAGAGGATTTTTAAGGATTTTTTTCAAGTGCATAAAGCATTCAGAAATTATTATTTCTATTGTTCCTGCATTTTCTGTTCTAAAACTGAAAAAAGAGCATTACTCCATGTGCTGCCTTTCAAGACTGTTTATCAGCTTGATGCAAAGATTTACATTGAATCCATTTTTATTTGAATTAGGTCTAATAGGCAGACACACATTTTCCTCATGACTGTTCTATAAGCCAAAATTACTCAAGTTTAAAATCAATATTGCATTATTGTGCACTTGTGACAATATGGCTAGTAGCTTGTTTCCCAGCTTTTTTTACCTGCTGGCTGCACATGAAATCCTTTTCAATCCAGCACCTCTCCTGTTGGAATTTAAGCTTGTTATTTTGGGACCTGTCAATTTAAAACATACCCATATCACACCAAAGGTTGCCTGGCACCCAAATGACACCATGACATCCAAGGCTGCTCGTGTGTGGGAGTATGCTCCTCGGAGGAATGGCATTTTGAGCAGTTTTGACAAACCGGAACCAAGCATTGCAATCCAGCTGTTGGAAAGCAAAATTCAACATCAGGAGATCATATTTTTTTGCATTTCAAAACCTACTGTTAGTAATATGAGACATTTTGTGCCACTCTTCTGAACTGATACAGGTCTAAAAAGTCTACTGGATGTGGTTATGTTTAATCCATATTTGGGAAGTCTTGGATAGAACAGGTTAACAGACCTCTTGTTCTCAAAATTATAAACAAGTTTAGTCTTTTTTTTTCTATTATTACTAGTTTTATAGTAAAAGGGTAACTCTAATTAACATCAATTAATTTTTTTTTTTTTGGATCAGCATTAGGAAATATCTATTGCCCCAGAAGTTATATTTCTGAGTAGGGTGATTTCAGAACTTCAGAGTAAAAATTAATAATAAACATCTATGTCAAACAGTATGTCTTTATATAAAGGTTGAAAAACACCTTGAACTGCTAGAGCAAAAAGAGTATACATTGCTTTTCCAAGACTGCATCACAATGAAATTTGAAAACAGAAAAAATGTTATGTGTGATTGAAAGAATATGATGAACAATAAGGCCACCTAAACTGCTTGTGGTGTATAAGCATGTCTATTAGATGCTCACAGGAATCAGAACAAATCCCATCAATACCGAACGCTTTTAATCCATGATCTCAAATTAAGTATCAGATGTCCAGCAGGGAAAGCATGCTGACGAGGAATGGTGCAGCCTGGTGTGAGCAATGATGTGAGCAATAATGAAATCATGCGCACCATGAAGAGACGAGATATGAACAACAATGGTGATTAATAATGCACCTGAGAAGGTGGGGACTTTTCTATCATTTGGTGCCTGAAGATTTCTATTACCTTCAGGTGAAGATATTGATGTTTTTTGGGGAAATATGCTATAGCCAAATTCTGGTGGTTGACTAGCTTGTCCACTGCTTAATTTTGTGGTGAGTTTGCCTCTTTATGTCTTGGAATATCTTAAACCATTTACAAACAGCCTAAATATCCCTCGACTGTGCAGCTCCACTTAAGCCAGTGTCAGTGACAGCTACTCACCAGAAGCAGAAGTTGAGAAGAGAAATAGAGCTCAAACCTCCTTTATGATGTTAAGTCATTTATTCCCTCTGTCCTGGGGGGGACAGAGCACCCGACCTGGGCAGAGTCGGCGAGGTAAGAGGGAGGGGCTTTCGGTCCTGCTGGTTTTATCACAGACAGGGGGAAAGGGGATACCAGGGCAGAGCTGGGATAAACAACCAACCAGATCAGAGCCCGGGCAGCTTGAACCTAAGGTAGACCCGACTCAGTCACATGGCAGGGACCCGGCCGGGGGAGGGGTCCGGGGGGTCCACCACAACACCAAACAAATCATGCTTTACTCAAATATACGGTTATATGATGAAAACAAGTACATTTTTTTTCTGCGATTTTGATACAAACTGGAGAAAACCAGATACTCAATTAGATTTTAATTGGAAAATGGATGGCTATCTGCCAAACTCCTTTGAAAAAGCGCTTTCCAAATCTGTCTTACTGGTGTTGTCATACTCAATTTTTTCCTGTAAGGAAAACAGATTGCTTGCTTCTTTATGGTAAATTACCACATTGATGTACTCAGAACATCCCTTGATGGCGGTGTAACCTAGTTAGATGCACTGTATTATCAAAATTTTCATTTCTGCATAAATTTATTGGATGACTGGACTGTTGTAGTTTTAGAGTACCTGCCCGCCTTATGTCTACTTACTAAATGACAGATGCTGCTCCTTTAATTTTCTCATGTGCTTCTCTGGAGTTCATTGTGTGCTGATGAATTTGTAGCTAATATTCTAAGAGTGCAGTTTTTATTAGCTGAGCAGAAGTGTCGTGCATTGCTCCCATTTTTCATTTTTGAGTGAAAAATACACTTCTCTGCATTTGAACACTGCTTCCCAGAGAACTCAGCACTGTCTGTACAGATGAGTAATGATGTTGTACTTAGAGGGTTCCTATTCCAACCACTGGAGTTAAAACTGAAATGTACAGAAGAAAATCTGAAGCATATCTTGCTGGAATCAGGCTCCACATGATTGCAATGGTTTCTCCTTAAAATTAAGGGCAAATTTGTGAAAATTCCTGTTAAATATTATTTTAAAATGATCACTGATTGAGTTTCATGTCTCATTTATTTATACATACAACTCTGAGACAAAAAATTGCAAGCCAGAAAAAACTATAAAAATTAAAATAATTCAGAAGTGGTAAAGCAAAGAATCACCGATTAAATGTTTTATTTGCTACTTTCAAAATCAACAGGTTTTTTTTTTTCCCAAGTAAAACCAAAGTTTGTTTCAAAGCTGAATTGTGACAAAAATGGACTATACATTTCAGTCTCATTGAGGAGGCACTTTCTAACAGGGAACCATTTAATCAGAAAACTCTTGAGAGTCTCCAGTCTTGGGGCAGAGTAGATTGACCTGCTCAGAGATGCTGACCTGCCTGGGCAGGACACCAGGGTATTTGTGGCTAGGTTATGTCAGGATTCTCACTCATCACTGTGGCATGTTTGCAGAAGCTCTTCTCAACCTTTGTGTCAGCTGTGCCTTTAATGAAACACTTTCCTTTATTTTTGTGGTCTGCTTCTCCTAACTTGATGTTCCCACAGCCCCTTAATGTATAATTGTGTGCAGGGAACCGAGGCAACCTGCTCTTTCTGAGGCTATATTCCTTGATAAACAAAATAGCAACATGTAAAAGCTGCTGATCAATGCCACATCCCTCAGGAGAGAAGGTATTACCTCAGTATTATCCCATTTTCTGCTTATTGAAAGACTCTCAAGGTCAAAGAGACTGAGGCCTCCCTCGAGGCAGTGCTAATGCCAGACTGGCTGTGCATGCCAAACTGCCAGCCCAAAGGTTATGTGCTACAGGCTTTGACTGTCGATATTGTTAAACTGCTGCTTTTCCTTCCTATTTACCATTCCCCTGCACTGCACCAATTCTATGTCAGGTTCTAAAAAGTCTCCTCCTATCGCCTGAAATTTTCGAAACAGTAGCTACTATTTGTAGATGAAGAGGCAGGCTATTTATAAATACTTACATACACTATGCACAAAAAAAAAGAGTTGAAGGAACTATCTCTGGAGGATAAGCACTTGAATTCAAGAATTAAGAAAAGTAGGACTATCTGTGTAGTTTTAATTTATTCTCCTGCTCTCCTTATATAAAACTGAAGTGCTGAAGTGAGTTAAGTTATTGTATCTCAAGAGACTTGTAATTTATTCTTTTTCTTTTTTTAAGCTCTGACTGAACCACAGTTCTGATAACCTAATGCAAACAAATCCTCTGTGCTGCAGTGCTCCTTCCAAGAATGGGTATGATAATATATTGCTACAGAAACTGATAAGCAAGAAAAAGCATTACAAAGAAATCAAACCTGCATGCTTTGTATGAGGAATTGAAAAACAAAGCTTCAACTAAAACATGGTCTTAAAAGAAACCTGTCATCCAGGCTGCTATGCAACACACTGACAAAAGCAAATTCAGGTTGGCAGTTCCATTCCAAACATATTTTTTAATTTTTGAGCTATTACTCTTAAAGGGACCTGTGAATGTATTTGCATTAGGAAGGGCACATACAGAGATTTAAGAGCTGCCTATGTTCATAAGGTGGGAGAGAACACTTGGGACTGGGATTTTCTTTCTCATCTATGTAAGAACAGCATCAGGCTGCTAAGGACAGAGAAAGAAGGTGTGTTACATTCCCTGGCTGCCTGCTGGGTCCTAAGAGAAGGGGAACTGGAAGAGAAATGGAAGAGAATTCCTGTAAGCACCTCCTGACCAGCGCATGAATTCTTCTGCAATTGAAATCAGAAAGTGCAACATTTTGCAGTGTTGCCACTGTATGGGCTGTGCCAGGACCTAAGGGTGGACACCTCTTCTAGGGTGGATTGAAGATGACATTCAGACCAAACGGGGGTGGGGGGTGGGGGGGGCGTTTAACAGCTATTGTAGACAGTGACAGCCTCCACCCCAGTTCAAAGGAAAAATTTGAGTTTCAGAGAAAATTTTGGTGGGAGAAGGGACTGGATGATCATTCTTCCTTTGCGAGACAAAATTAAAATGCTTTGCATGATGGTTGAACTGAAACATCACCAGCAAACCTGTACCAGGTGCTTGAGGGGTTTTGCTCCTGAGGTTGTTACAAACAATTTGCATCTCTGTATCCCAGATGGAACTGGGGATATAGAGATGCAAACTGACCCAACGTCTTTGAATGCTTCTTTGCAGAGTTCAACTCAGATGCAATTATACTTTTTATTCACCCTCTGTTCAAACATTGTATATTCTAGTCATGGGGTCAGATCCCTTTAAAAAGCATGATTTTCAGTCAGTGCCCAGTTCACTCAAAGAATTTCAGATCCAGAGCCTGAACAGCTGCTTTTGCTCTAATTCTCTAAACAAATGTTGCAGGCTGCAAGTGTCTGTGCTTGTATCAGAGGTGTTAACAACTCAGTACACGGAGAGAACCTGTGCCAACAGGGAAGGGATGAATGCTTTCAAGGCTCAGAAAGATCTCTTTCCTGTCTTTCTTGAAAATCCACAGTGAAATCTACCCAAGTTTTTTCTGTTCTGAAAGCTGAAAACTAAGTATTGTGGAAGACTTAAGGAAAATGTTAAGATAGGCACAGAAGATTAACTATAGCTCATTATGATTTCATAAAGTAAATTTTGAAATATTTAAATGGGATTTGCTAAAATGGATTTCTTCAAGATCAGGGTTTTATCCCTTCTGCTAATTTTGCATGAAAATCAGCTATTTTAATAATTATATTTTGTATTGACATTTCAAATATTGTTTAATTAATGTTCACAGCAGCCTTGAGAGTAAATGGAAGTTAGAATAAAACAATAGATTTAAAAATCTTTAATACAAATAGTAACTATTTGTTAAGATTTTCATCCTCAAAAAAAATAGCAATTTAGGAAAAGGTGATGAAACAGCACATCACATCCAACAAAGTGGACTGAAAAGCCAATTCTGCAGATATAGATCTCCTCAGAACCGCAGTAGACAAATATTGCCTTTCATAAAGGATACATGGGTGGAAGATTGACCACACAGCTGGGTGACTGTCACTAGAGTGACCTTAGTACACCAGAGACATTCCAAAAAAAAAAAAAAAAAGGAGAAACTCCATGCATGGTCCCTACATCTGAAACTGCATTTAAAACTGACATCTGCAAACTGTTGCTAGAGGGAATTGCTTGCTTGTATATAGTTTCTGGAAGGTTTCATTTCTACTTTAACCAAATGAATTTTCTTGGAAATAAAAGTTGTGAGAAGAACACATAAGAGAATTTATAGACAGTTGAATTAAAGGTAATTCACAAAACATCCACAATAACACAGAGGTCACACCATCTCTGCTATTTACTGTTATTCTAAGATATCCAATGATTTCCTAAGTGTCTTAGGAGAAAAAAAAGGTTTAGATTATTTCCTAATGGCACCAGTGCCAGAATACAAATTGTACCTGAATATCTTAGGCACAGTGTATTTGATAAAGGGCCATAATTCTCAGTAGCATACGGGGAAAAAACAACAAATGCTAATCCTTGATTCACGCCTAAAGAATTTGGGAGTTGCTGCAGTTGCCACCAATTACAAATCACATATTCTACTGTTAAAAAGGAGAATAAAAATAAAAAGGATACAAAGGTTTTAGTTTGCTCCCTATGTGACTGCAACCCTCCCCACCTCAGTGGCAGGCAGTGCCAAGGCAGTCAGGTGTCACAGGAGCAAACCTCTCCTGAAGTGCTGAGATTCCTCACAGACCTCCCCAGTGGAGCTTGTTCCCCCAAATCCCACTGTTCGTGGAGACAAGTGGAGCAGTTCAACTCAGTATGTCCAAACAACTCTCTTTAATTAGCTGGTAAAAATTATGCCCTAGAAGAGCCTGTGTTCCTCCAAATACAGGAGATGAACAAAGCTCAGTCTGTTGCAGACATAGCACTGGCAGATACGCATCCCTTGTCACCTGGCCCTTCAGTCAAGAGCGTAAATCAGTCAAAAAAAGGCAAAGGATGTGCACCCCTTCAAAAAAGGTCAAAAGGACAGTGTGGGGATTTGCAGGTCACTCAGTCTCACTTGAAAACTTCCTCCCCAAGTGAGGCCTCTTAGAAAGCCTTTCCAAGGACAAGAAGCAGCTCACTGGGAACAGTTGGTACAGATTTACTGAGGACAAACTCTGCCTGACCAGCTTGATTGCCTTTGGTTATAAAATGACCAGATTTTTCAAGAGGAGAGCAGTACAGAGGGGTTCAAGGGAGGCACTGCTCAGGGGTCTCCACTGTGACTTGTCTTAACATCTTTATCAAAAGCTGGAGGAGGTGACTGAGTGCACTCTGGTTGTGCTTGCACACATCAGCATGGACTTATGAAGGTGAAATCTTGCCTGACCAACCTGATAACCATCTGCAGTGACAAGACAGGCTTGGTGGCTGGGGAAACAGCAAAGAGGTGTTTTAAGAAACTCTGAAAAGGAGTATTCAGCTATTATATCATCCTACAGGTGAGTACTTGATAGCAAATTAAAATTATGTGGCACCTATTTCTCTCAGAAAAACGTAAATTTTGTTCTCAATATTATCTCATTCTGTGCCATGGTGCTACTTGTAATCAAATACTGTCAGGAGAATGATATTGGCAAAGGAGCAGTCAAAAAAAAAAAAAAAGAAAAGGAGAGATAAGTCACGGTTAAAGACAGTGAATGTTACAAGTAAACCCTCTCTCCATTATCACCTCTCTGTAACTGCACTGGTGTACTCTGGAGAGGGGAAGAGATGAAGTGAAATTTGTCTCGAGTTTAAATGACAGTGAAAGGAAAAGGGAGCTTGATAGAGTCAAAAAGAAATTATGGTCTGGGTCTCTGAGCATAGTGTTGCCATCAAAATAATCTGCTTGTGGTTCCCATTTAAACAAAGATCCTGCAACACTATCCGGATTAGGTAGGCAGCTCCACAAGGAAAATCCAAGCCTTTGTCACTGCTTTCCCACCCAGTGATTTGCAATTTATTCAACCTCTTACCCTTATTTCACTTCTGCAGCTCTTTTCACAGGCAGTGACTGGGACCCCTCTCAGCAGCCAAGGGATGAGCTGGTCAGTACCATGGAACAGGAGCCTATTGCTGGCTGTAGAGCCATCAACACACAAAGGGCTCACATTTCCTTATTTTTCTCCTTGGAAACTTCCATGCATTTGCTGTGCTGGTGTTCCTATCAGAAACTGATGAATGAATTAGAAAAAAATCTTCATTTCCATCCTTTTGCCCTTTTTCACTTTCTGTGTTTGGCTCAAGGCTTGGATCATAAGTGTTTCTGCAGAGGGTGGGTTTTTCTCCTTTATGTTTATGGCATTTATTTTAATATTAATATTAATCAGTATAAGCAGCCTTTTTCATGAAAAGTTGCAAAAACTGTCACCTGGATGCAACCCTTTGGTCACTTGCTCACTTTCAGATGGCCCCTGAACTCAAAGCAACAGCCAGACTGCATCCTCTGGCTCATCTTTTAGGCATTACCTCACTGTTGACAGCCATTCTTCTCCAGGTGGGAAAATTCACATCCGAGTGCACAGTTTTTTATATTGGGGATTTATTTTGGATAGTTAATTTAATTTCTTTTCTACAGTTTTGAAATGCTGCAGAGATAACTAGCAGTCTGTTCCATTTCAGATCTGGCATGAAGTGCTGCTGAATTTCCACGCTGATTCAAGTGGCACAGCCATTCCTTTGTCATACATCCAGTTGGAGAAGTTGTTTATAACTCAGCAAATTCAGTTGGTTTCCATCTTAGTCTGTTTTCCAAAAGATTTCACGCCTGTTTTTAATTTCTTTTTTAAATTCTCTTATTGCAATATCTCATACTTTTTGAAGTGACCTTTACTTGCAATGAGGAGAGCAATTATTTCTGAGAAACATGTACATCTCTGGACTGTCTTCATCCCTCCTTTTGGCTTCTATTGCTGACACTCAAATCAAATAATTTTTTTTTCTTTTTACCACTTATTAGAAGTTTTCCATAATGTTCAAGAAATGGAAAACTCATACTGCAAACAATAACTGTTACATTTTTGATGGTTCAAATTTTAGCTAATAGCTTCCAAATAACTATCAAGAAACAATTTTTTCAGAAGCTCTATCTTAACTGCACATATTAACCTCTGCAATTTCACCTAAAAATGCTGAATTGAAGTGGGTTACAAAAAAAATTCCTTCACTTCTATCAGAAAGCAAAAATAACCCCTTATCTACTTTGTACATTCTTAGATGGTTTTATTCTAACAGGTTTACCTGTGTAAGGTTTGAACAGTGAAAAGCAATGAGTTTCAGAGCTCTCTCTGTACATTGCATCTTGAAAATTGAAGTAATCACAAATGATTGTTTAAAAATGAATGGAAAACAGCTATGAAAGATTTTTAAGAAATGCTCTTTCCTCAGCAACTCTTGGTCATTGGGTTTAATAGTGACTTACAGTGGCTTTAGCTATTTAGACAAGCAATTTCCCAGGAAAGGCTAGTAATTATTAGTCTCCTATTTCTCTTCTCCTGGAGAGTGCTAGTCTAAGACAAGCCAAGTTACTGTTCTGCTTTCCTGCCATTTCCAGATAAACTTCTGAAGTACTTTTAGGTTACAGAAATAAAGACATAAAATACTGCATATTCTCTGGGGAAGTATCTTCAGTTGCATACACCTCAGAGCAGCAGTGCAGGAGCCATTTCTGCCTCCTGCAAGGCATCTGCCCTGGAGACAGACTGCAAAATAAATGCCTGCTCCCTACATGAGCACCAGTGCTGACTCCATGTTAGGCTGGATCTAAGTTGCCATGCTCACTGAAGTCAGTACACACTCTCCAAAGCAGTTGTCATCAACACAAATGAAATTGCATTCTTGAAGTAATTCTCTGAGCTGTCACCAATGCAGCATTGTACAAAGCACAAAGCATAATTTTGCTTCTCAAACTTACAGTGATGATATAGTAACCTTGCATCTGTTGCTCTGTTTCTCAGCGGGGGGGTTTGGTAATGTATAATATGACATGATAAATTTTGATGTACTGCAAGTCACTTAAATATTTTCATTTAGAATTATTTTTGAAATCACTGTTTTCCCAATTTGTTGCTGATGTTAAGGCTTTTACATGTTCCACATCTTGTGCAAGCCCTTAATGATTGATTTCTCAGAAGAGAAGGCACCACCCTGTTTAGGTAAGCCACTATTAAATTTTTTTAACCGGAGGGTGGATGAAGACCCCCAAAGCCAATAATATCAGCATTCACCTTGCACTCAGAGTAAAATCAAAAAGCAAAGAAGTGCCTGCAAGAAGTGAGAAGAATCTTTGCCCAAAACACACATTGTATGTTAATGTGGTTAGAAACTAAACTGCATGAAAGGCAGAGTAACCTGGGAGGTGGTGCTGCTCCAAGGCTGAGAGACAACTGAGTGCCAAGGGAGAGCATGTGATTTTGGGGTGGGGAGTGGTAGATGGGGAATGGGAAATACTCAGAAGGAACTCCCACAAATTGCTTGTTCCCTGAGGAAATATAACTTGGAGCATCTCTTTGGAAAACTAATCAAGCTGTATGAAAAAACTCATTCAGCCCCAAATACCAATAAATCTGGCCAAATAATTAACCTTCTTTCAGTGTATCCATGAAAAGCAGGCAGCAAGTTAGAGCCACTCTTCTCATGTTGGACACCACAAATTGCAGCATTTAAAACCCAACACAGCACTTAGGCCCCGCAGTGCTTGGCACGGATTGACTCCATTTGATAATGTGTGTCCTTCCCCAAGGACACCCATGTACTCAGCACTGCTGAACATAAAGGCACGTCACTGACACTTCAAACACATGGTAAAACTTTCCTCCTCTCTGGGGTCTGTGCCCCAGCACCAAGAAAGGCCAAATACACTGCCAGAAAAGTAGCTTGTAAAAGGTGTAGCTTCAATCATAGGTGGTTGTTTCTCACAAGTCGCAGAGCAGGCTGAGGGCACAGCAGTCACCACCCACTCCTAGGCTCAGTGGCTACAAGGATGCTCCTCCCACTAAGGAGCATCCCCCACTCGGGAATTCAGGTGCTGTTTCTGTCACCCACGTGGAGAGCAAGACATCAGCTCCATCCCACCATTAACTGTGTGGCTTCAACATGAACTCTGGTCGCCACCAGTATTCCTTTTACAACATGAAAATATGTAAGTGGTGATGTAAGAGGCAGGGATATCTCACCATTGCTTTGTGCTGAAATAAATGATGGACTTTAAGAATGGGCCTTTTTTTTTTGTATGAAAGACTGCACAAGAAGCAGTGAGAGGCTGTGACTGAGGCTCTTCCACCTGCCCTGTCCTCTGCCACTCAACCTCCCCCGTGGGTATGAGCACTGAAGCCATGGTGGGCAGGTCAGTGAAGGGAACAGAGCTAGCTGAAAACTGAATTGTCAAAAGTCCACAGGCTGCTCTAGAGGACACCTACACAACATATGCTTTGTGTTTGACTTAATCTTGTGTTGTCAAGCAGTACCTTTTAGAGGAAGCATCTCACTGCACTTCTGTTCTTCAGTGTTGTGACAAATACAACCTTTTGCTTGATTAATTGCAGTAGTGAAAAGGGGACAGAAGTGTAAGCGTATGAATCATGAATAGGACGAAGGATGTCTTTTAGAGCAAAGTGAGGCAAACTGGATGAATACCTATTGATTTAGCTTTATTTATTATTTTGCAATATGCCAAGGTACAGGACCTGTTCTGAACACCTAATACAGAAAACATTTACTGAAAACTTCATCGGGTTTTTTAAACAAGGAATTTCAATATAAAAAACCTCCACATACATTTCCTGCACCGATCAAAGGTTTACTTTTGATAGTTGTACATATTCTTTTTGGAAAGTTTATCAAAACTCTTTTCCTGACAAACTAAGTGAATACAAATGACAAACATGGATATGAACAGCAATGTTCCTATTTGCATTTAGATAAACATTATAAACACAGCTTAAGTAGTAGGGATTCTGAGAATACTTAAATGGCTTCTAGTTGTAAATGCTACACTCCAGTTAGCTTAAATAGTTACTTTCTGTGCATCATTAGATTTGCATTAGACACCCTGTACTTCTACTCTCAAATCAAGGCCAGCCTTGAAAGCATCAGGCAAGGCGGGGATTTTGAATGAGATCATTATTTCCAGAATATTGGGCCAAACTATAATCTGGTGGAAACATGCTGGAGGATTTTGAAACAATTGTATGAAAGATCCAAATTGAAAATAAATTTGAAATCAAAAGTTAAATACAAAACACACCTATCCAGAAGTCCCAAGAGTGAGTGGATACAGTTCCTACTCTTCCTAGGCACAGCTCCAGATCCTTTGGAAATTAGAACCCAGTATTCCCACTGGGAGCCTCTGACCCTGATGTGCATCTCAGTGGCAGAGAGGTTTACTCATACATCTGCCTTTGCTGATGCAGGATAAATCCATCCTCATTTACATCCATCAAAATCTGCAAGCTGTGTGGCAATAGCACCACAAATGTGTTCTCCTGTAAGAATTTAAATAATAACTACATTATAGAAATAATTTAAGGGTAAATTTATATTGGCATTTAGGATCATTTCAAAGACCATTCAGCCAAGGCTGATTTATTCGAATAGTTCTTATTCTTTTATCATATGCTGTAAGTTGTTTCAAATTCAAGAATAAAACATAATACTGAAGTAAGGAAAGTTAGAGAAGAAAACTGGTCTGTTCAAACTTAAAGGACACAATTTTATAACCAAAAATCATGGATAAAAAATAAATTAAAAAGCAATCAGAAGCCTAGTTTAGAATAGAGAAGAGAAACTGGGAAAGGATTTTCTCCAGAAAGCATTCTCAAACACTATTTGAATTTCTCTACACTTTTATATCTGACATGAGGGAGAGGATAAGCTTGGGAGTCCAACCCAAAAACTAGAGCAGAAGCCTAAGCACAATTTTAACATTGTTTCTTCTTTTTGCAACTGGTGAGACAAATCACAGAGAGGGTAAAAAGAAATGTTTGAAATTATGAGTGAACTCTGCTTTCTGATTCTTTCAGGAGATTTCCTGTGCCTGGAATAAAAAAGGAGAAAGCCTCACTTTGTCCCATATAGCACTGCAGCTCACATGCCAGGGTCTGACTCTCTCCTGGCCCATCTGTCACTCAGTGCCTACAGGACAATTACCTGTAGCAGCAGCCGCAAACACTCTTCCTGTTTCACATTGCTCTGCTGGCTCTAACTCTCTCTGCTGCATCCAGGTAGGACTAACCATAGGCTGACCTGGATGCTGATACTGTGAATATGCGACAGGAGAGCACTTGCAGAAAAGCTCCAGCATCAACAGCCAACACAAGCTTTTGATCCTTTGTGCGTTTCAAGTTTTCCTGGCTGCAGCACTGCTCAGCGATCACACAGACCCCAGCTGTCGTCAGGCACAGGCACTTAATTCAGCTGCCATTGCCAAGAAAGGGGCAGGGGCAGACCACTTTTGTGTTACTCCATCTAATGGCCTCCCCAGTCTCAGGGACAGCCGGGCCACCCTGCTGCATACCCAGCTCAGTCCTCGCCCAGTGACTGCCCATGTCCCACCCCTGAAACTGAGGCAGAAGGTCTGAATAGAGGAGCGTCTTTACATTAGACATATTGCAGAATAAAGGGAGGGAAGCACGGGGTAACTGTATTCCTCACCTTCATCTCACCTTCTCTGAAAGGCAATGATATATTTTCTAGCACAGCCACTGCATTCCCATTATTTTGTTTCCATCCTCTTTGTGGCAAAATTCAGTTTTGCCTCTACTGCTGTACAGGGCTCTACCTTGCAAGGAGTCTGAGGTCTGCTTCTCATGAGCTACCACTGCATGGCATGATCTGTGCATAACGCACTGCCCAGCTCTTACCAGAGATCAGTAAGGCAGAGCTTATTACATCTCCCTTCCCTAGTCAGGCATAACATTAACAATTTAAAAATTAACATAATAATAAATTAACATAATACAGAATTTCAAACCCATTATCCTGCTAACTATAAGAGTTTATGAGATTCAGTGCATGCCCAGCAGGGCATGAGATGTTCTGTCTTGCCTCTGCTTCTCTTATTTCTAAAATAATTGTGGGCATAAAAGGCATGGGGTCTCCATCTCCTGGACCTTGTCACCTACAATGATAGCTGTAGGTGTTGTCCATCCTCCAGGAACAAGAAGATACTGCTTCTTCCTTCACAGTTTATGTCCCTCTGGGCCCAAAACCTGTTCTATTGAGAATGTTATTTAAAGGCTTCTGGGTTGTAGATTCCCATCACAGGCTCACACATCCACCTTTTGGACATGGCTGCTCCTGAGAACTTTTGAGGCTGCCCCAAGATGTTTAAAACCTATCAAAATGGCTGGTACTTTAAAACCTCAAAGGTATTTTTTCCAGATTGCTTCATGCTATTCCCAGAATGACAGTCTTCTTCATTTCTTATGACTTACGTGCAGATCTTACACATCCGGTGGAAGAGAAGCAACAAAATGGTTATATGTCAAGTTTGAATGCTGTTTTGTTTACAGCTTTTTTCACTGTCCAATACAAGTCAGCAGCCAGAAGGTAAATGTCCAGATACACAATTCTCTGTCACAGATGACATGAGTGATTTGGACCTCATAATTTTGTTGGGCAAAGATTGAAGAGAAGCAAAGGTTCAGTTTATATTTATTGGATAATATATTCAAATATACTGAAATATTTATATTTTTCACATGAGGAAATAATAGAAAACTTATTATGTACTGCAGAAAATAATAAAATCATAAACACTTTACTTTTTATGCATAATTAAGCTAGTCACTACTTCTGTTCCTGTGGTGTGCAACATAAATCATTGATAAGCAATTAAAATATAAAACAAGCTTTTGAAAGCATTAAGCTAACATAAAATTATTCACTTGTCACATTAAACGAACATTTATCCAATTCCTACAGCTTAGCAGAGTGGCCTCCAGCTATCTACTACATTTTGATACCTCTGAGAAATAATTTTATCCTTATAAAGTTCTAAGTACCTTAAGACTTAAAATGAAACTTTATATTTTCTTTATGCAAATGATCTCATCAAAAGTTCCAGTTGCACTCAGACTGTTCACACAAACCTTGGGAAATCAGTGATCCTTTTTGCCTTGCTGCACAGTGGGGGTATCTGTTTTTTGAAGTCTTTTGGTGGGGTTACCTCCTTTCTGCAGTCTTTTGGCTAGTATGAACCACCTCAGTGAGGAGGCATAGCTATCTTGTGTGTGATTTCATAATTTCCATCAAACAGATAATTTGAACATTTTTGTTTTAATTTACTCAGTGCCAGACTGGACCAGCCTGGAAGGTCCAAAGAAGCAGCAGAGGCTCAGTGCTTCCCAGAGGGCTCACAGTGGCTGTGTAGTTGACTTTTTGGGTCTACCTGCACTGCTAGAGGTAAAGAAAGCAGAGGCTGCCACCTAAATCCATTCAGTCATAGTCTATAGCTAAATTCTATTCTGCTGGTAGTGCATGTGGATGCACTCAGGAACCTTCACAGTGGATTATGCTGATTTCTGCTTGAACACTAAAGCTTCTAAAATCCATTGATGTCTTTCCAAAACTCACAGACCCAACTGGAATAACAATTTTTCACTACATTTTCATCTCTTTAAAAAGCTTGAATCCAAGGGCTCTGAGGCACTAAACAAATCCAACCACTGGATAATAGAAATGTGTCAGCCCATTTCAAATGTGAGGAAGCAAATGCATTGCTAACTTGATGAAGGTCCCAGTAAAGAGGAAAACGATGCCAGAGAGGCCCATGTAGCACAAACCCATACACCTTCCTTGCTTCATTATAAATTCAGGTTCTGCCCCGAAAAAGATAAAATAAAAAGAAATTTATTAAATCAACGTAACCCTAGTCTGACTGGTGCTCAAAAAGAGTGAACAGCCATTGCATCATCTATGCCAGAACCTGGAAGACTGTGCTCCTGCATGACAACAGTGTCACAGGGTAGCTGGAGCCACTATAACTCAATGCACCTTCCCCACCTCTGTAGCCAGCACACAGCAGTGTGAGATATTCAGGCTGTGAAGAAGAAAATAAGAAGAGGAAACAAACTGGGAAGTAAAATGTGGATTTGTTTTATAAGAAAAAATAGAAGAGACTTTAGATTGAAGAAGAGGAAAACGTAAGAAAAAAGGGAACTGAGAAAGAAAAAAGGGAAATTATAAAAGTGGGAGGGAAAATATCCAGACTTACACATCAGGTATTCAATTACACTTGTACAAAATGGGAGTCCTCTGCTCAGAGTGCCTTTGCAGACAAGGGAAGGACAATCTCCACTGCAAGAGGGATTCAGACTCAGTCCCCCATAGACAGAAATTAAACTGAAATGGGTAAAAGAATGTGAACAGGAAGAAGAGAATGCTAGAAGCGTGCTGTGATTACAAAGTATTTGTGAACTGTCTTGGGACATAATCAGCACCACAAAAGAGACCTTGGCCTGCAGAAGACAAAAATTTCTGTCCAAGAAGTTGTAGGTTAAGCAGGAAAGCCTGACAAGCAGAGGGCATACACCCTAAGCACAACTGTATTATCTTTTTGTTCATACATATGCTCACATTTAATTAAGTTATGATATTGTCAAGCCTTTGGCATACTGCCTGCTGTATAAACATTACTGGCACAGATATTCTGTAATTCCATTACAGATTTACTAATTCAAATGGAGGAGCAGGCAGGCATGAGACCAGATGGAAATTTCATCTGAAACCCACCTCTGGTTCAGACAGAGAAATGTAATGTGCCAAGGTGGCAGCGGTGTCTTCACTCACAGGAGCCACCCAAGGTCTCTGCTCATCACTTTAGTGTATTAGCAAACATCCAAGTCATTCTTGTATCAGCACAGCAGCTCAGAATGATCCCCATGCACAACAACAACATCTGAGCTCGAAGGAGCTGCTGTTGGATTATTAGGTTTGCATTGGTGGGATTCAATTATTCCTGCAGTATTTATGTTACACTAATGTAAAGGGGCTCCAGATGGGACTAAGCCTCTGTTTTATTGGGAGACAGTTTCTTTCTCAAAAGGGGCTTGCAGTTTCAGCTGATGATATCCAGACAGAGGGGAAACACAGGCATTAAGAAGAGATTTTATTATGGTTGCACAGAAATACCAGCAGCAGACACTAAGTCTAAAATGACACTTTTATATTAGCAGGCATCCAGTTAAAACACAACCACATGCCCTTCCATGGTTAAAATAGAAGAAAAGTAATTTTAGACCAATAAAAAAAAAAAAAATCATATATAATAATGACAAGAAAACATATGCTAGACATACAGAAATGTTGCACTTTAGAAGCTAAAGGAATGGAGAAAAATATTTTACCACCAGAATTGGAAGACTCCTTAAAAAATATTTTATCGCCACAATTGGAAGCTCCTTAATTCTTACCTCCCCACTGTGCCATTGTCCTGTACTATCTGTAATTGAAAGTACCTGCTTTGACGTACATAAACAAAAACCAGACAGACTGGGGCCCTTATCTTAGATTCTATAAATCCTAGATCAGCAGCTTTCACCACAAATAGCACACTAGAGAATCCAGTTTTAGCTGCCCTCATACTTATCTTAAGAATTAGAGCTTCTTCCAAAGAGTTGTTTGATGTCAGTTCAGGTGTGAGACTGGCTTGCAGCGCTTGGCCTGATCCACTTTTCTTATCAAATTTCCCCAACTTATGTGAGTTCTCAGAGACCCTCCTGAAGGCCAGGAGGGAAGCCCTGCATGCTGTAATGGACAAACATCTGACTCAGTGTCCTGTGGAAGAAATGGGATACCTTAGAGCTGGGGAATCATCATGCTCGAAAGGTAACATCTGTCCATTCTCAGGAGCTCAGGATGGAAGAATTCACAAGAGCTGAGATTCAGACTTTCATTAATATTTATGGTCTTGATTATTCTCTTAGCAGTAATGTCATTTTACAGACAGCAAGAGCAGGTTTGTCTAAGTCCTACAGGACCTGTACTGCACAAAGAAGATGTAGGCAGCATTACTGATACTCTGCCTTACACCAACATCATGAAATCACCTCTTCAAAGCAGGACACTGTAGTTATTTGACTGTGATGTGCCGACCAGCTTTTCTAATAAACAGGTGTTTTTCCACCTGCCAATCCACAATGTCAAGAGCTTCTCTTTCTCAGTAGCATTTGTTTTCTGAAACAGCTGCATCTGGTCTCTTTTTTTTCAAAGACATTTCAAGCCTATGCAGTAAAAATACCATGGATTTTCTTGTGTCCCACTAAATGTTGAACTAGAAAAGCCCTTAAGACCAATGGGCTAAAGCAAAATAAATTCAATGCAGTCTTGTTTCTTCAGTTTCAGTTGACTTCCTCATACAAAGTACCAATCATTAAATGACAAAGAAAATAGATATTTACCTATATTCACTCCTTTTCACAGTATTTTAACTCATGTATTTTTAATAAAAGCTCCCAACAGATAAAAAAATTATATCTTGATCTGGTCCTTCTATTTGTTCAAGGCACTATTTTTTATTTCTCAGCTGCCAGACCTGAAATTTTCTCTTGCATCAGCCCAAGGTATTTGTACTATTTGTATTACCCACTCTTGAAGCGCTTCTCTGACACTTCCTGGTTACAGAGTTAATAAAGATGGGGTTGGTTTCTAGTTCATTTAAGGCTGATTATGTGTATATAGATATATAATGTACATATACAGGCACATGTATATGTGTGTATGCTACATATACAACCTCGTATACAGATACATGCATCAACACATTTAAATTTTAATGCAACTGAATTTCCATTTGCCTTTTAAAAGCCTGTTTCTACAAACTCAACAACTCAATCCAATCAATGCTGTACTCAAACTGCTGCACTCAAAAAAAGACCCCAACAAAACCAAAACCATAATAATTTTATTAGAAGACTTCTGAACTCCCCAAATTGACTTCTACAAATAAATCAAATGTATTTTAGAATTCCTAGCACGTTCAAGGGGTCTTCACTCTTTCAGCAGTCCTTTAGGAGAAATTATTGCCTTCATCTGACATCACTTCCTTCTTTTAACTGAAGACTTGCCTCAGAGAATAAACTTATTTTCTGATTTCTTAAAGGCATTTGCACAACCAGTGCTACATAGCCCTATGGCCAGCAAGTCTGATTTTACCCAATCCAACTGAAACCAATGTTCTTCCACTGCAATGAGCAATTTGCTATTTTCTGATTTTATCCCAAAAGGTGACCAAGAGATAACAATTATTTCTGCAAAGCAGGAGTTGCCTGGCTGCTCCAGCTGAAATGCTAATAAATATCCTACTGCACTCTAGGGAAAAAAATTCTGAATTAACAAAGCAAATAATCTAAAGATCCTAACAAGCAATTAGGCAGAAACAATGATATCAGAAAGATCAGTCTCTTTGTAATACACTGTTCTCACTCACATGAGAATAGTAATTGTGGTATGTGGAAGTACAAAACAGGAGTACAACCTCTACCCACACACAGTTTTACTGTACAAAATTAATCTAATACATTTTCCTAATGTTGTACATGCAGCTAATTAATTGCAGACCACGTAACCATCACAAGATTTACAAAATGTTTTTATGCAGGTGGTAAACACTGCTTGGGGAGAATATTATTCTATTCAGCAAACAGTGTTTCAACTTAATTGCAGGAAAATTCCATTTCTCTTACAAAGAGACTAGTGACCTTATTGAATAAGAAGTTCACTGTGCCTTTCACAAAAGCTCTCAATTAGGATGAAGAGCACATTGTACAATCAACAGATACAAGGACTGAGAATCCACTCACCTGATGGCAGCTGTGATAAATTACTGAAAACTTTGCTGTTGAAGCTGAGAGAAAATAGGATATTCATTTTAAAGAAAAAATATTTTCAAGGCAGTATTTTCAGATTTTTGCCTGAGTTCTGTTTTAAATGCAAACACCAAGTAATTTCAATAGGGAATCGTTAAAATATATCAAACAAGCCCCTATGATGAAAAATAACAAATGAATATTTTAACTATGTATAGGTAATTTTGTACTTACTTAATTGCAGAGGAAAACACAGACCTATGCTTAATTGAACGATAAGATACTGTAAAGTTGTCTGTGCATATACATAGGAGTCCACATTTATAAATATATAATACATTTATTAAATTATTATATAGTATTGTTACAGGATTACATCTATAGCTTCCTAGATAAAACATGCAATGATACATATAAAATCTATAATCATGCTTATAAAGATTATTTATGTTTTTGCTAGTCTTATTGCATTTCCTTTCTGCACTAGTTATTAAGAATGCTATCTAAGATGCCTTAAAGCCAAAACCAGCAGTATATTGATATAAAGGCAAAACCTGCAAACATTAGTGGAAACAGCTGGTACCAAATTCACAGGGCAGAATGTTTAGCTCCAACACTGGGAAACAAATCAAAACAGTCACGCAATCAAGAGTTTAATATTCAGTGACATCAAGTAATGATGTCACTCAGCTGAGCAAGGTAATTCCAGAAATCAGGAGGCAGCTTTAGAGCCACTTAAGCAGGAGCATGTCCTCTGTTCCTCTGAGCAAACCAGTGTCACACGGAACAGCTGAGAAATCCCTGCCTGCTCAGGCAGCACCAGCCTGGGTGAAGTGGGGCACACCAAGCCCCTGAATTCTGTCTCTGGTCAAAGATTCCCATGGATTAAGTGGATGGGACTGGCTGCTCGGGTGAACTTCAGCCTATTTCATGATTAAAGGAAAGCAATTTTTGCAAACACTGAACCAAGGCTGGAAACATTAAGGTACAGGGAAAAAAGAAACTCACGATTGGGAAATCTTAACTGGGACTTTGAAGTTGCAATACAGATGCTAGTACTTAACCTTGAGGGGAAAAAACCCATATTAGAGGATTGAACTATGTTTTGATCTGCTTTGAGATCTTAGAACAAAGCAAAACTAAGAACTCTCTGTGAATTAAAAGTTAGCATTAGTACATATTCTCTTTTACATTTACTTATCATTATTTGCATTACAGCATTGAAGTATTTACATGTAATTTCTTTATTCATCTTTTCCATTAATTTACTAGAGTTTAGTAATAGTACTAAAACATTTTCTTCTCAGCTCAAAGGCAACTTGCCAGCAGGAATTGTTGGCATGCTGGGACTGACCTCATTGAAAGCTGTTGCAGCAGAAGTACCTCAGATGAAATGATGCACCAGCCTTTTCAGGTGTAATAAAAAAGAGGTAAGTTTGCAATGAAAATATCAGTGCTCGTGTGGAATAACTGACTAGAATTAAATGCCTAAGTAAGTTTAGGAGGTAATTACCAAATCCAAAGTGAGACATTTATACAACTTTCAAAGTATGAACCTGAAGAAAACTCTCACACAACCCCTTCAGAGCTTTGCCATTTTTAAGTATAGCATCACCATTTACCAAAGTTCCCTAAGTCCTTCCAAGTTCTGGCATTGCCTCTAGGTCTAGCGTAGCATCTTAGTTATGCTGGGATCCTTGGTGTTCCTGCCCCAAGCCTGCTCCAGATGTCAGAAGGCATCACTAACTCCCTAGGACATACCTGACAAGCATCCTGGCAAACCCTGGAAGTACTCTAGGTGTTGGAAAACAGAAGATGCATTTCAACTTAAATACCCACTTTCTTACTGTTTAAATCACTTATAAATACAAAGCAGGTCTTCAAAAGTTTTAAAGTCCTGTACAAGCAAAAGAGCTTTTTTCTGTATGAAGAAGCTCCTACTACAATCTAAAGAACCTTTGTGTTCTATGTCCTAATCAAAAAACAAATCTTCAGACATTTCCTTGCATATCTAAGCAACACTCAGCATCACTGTAGTCTTGTATTTGAAAATTTGCATCTTCGTAAGAGCATTAAGCTTCACACTATGCCAATTTTGACAACACAAGAAACTCTCTCCAGCACAGAATACACCAACATTATGTCATATTTGTCAGAAATTGGGCTGCACATTATAAAATAAAAATTGTGGAAGAAGCTAAGTCCTGGAGAGCTGGTACTCCAGCTAAGTACTCCAGACCTTTGTTTCATGATTCATCCAAAGGATGTCATTAAGAGTGCACAGTTTCATGGTCCCACAGATTGTTTCCAAAATATCAAAGGAGTTCCAGACAAGTGTTTCAGTAATCTCACCTATGTCTGGATCCAAACAATAGCAAGATAAAATAATAACCACAAATAGAGAACACAAACACAAAATAGTCCATGTTTTATTGCAATAAAGAAATTATACCAAATCTTAGAAGAAACAGGATTTATATATAGTGTCTGGCCATAAAAAACTGCATGTACAGCTCAAGAAAATAACATATTACAAAAAGTTACTTTTGGAAAACATTTTTCAAATATTGTCTCTCTTGAAAATTCAGGATTTATTTTCACGTTTATGTTGTCTACAAAGAGTGAAGTAATCCAAACTAACTGTACTCTGGAGGATAATGAAGCTCAGATAAGAAAGTTCACACACCTGCAGAATCAGGCAGCAGTTAAGGCTGACAGTCTCAATTGCTGTTTTACAAGTGTTTGTATCAATTCTGCCAAGAACCACTTATCTTCTCTGTAGAATGTGGCACTATAATCTTGTAAAGCTCCAACAAAGGGCAGTCTATGCTGACTTGCACAACCATCTGTTCAACCCTGTGCAAATCATTGCCTCATTGCAGTGCTGTTTGAAGTTGAGCTGTTGCCTGGATGTTCCCAAGAGCATACGTCTAACAACCACATTCACTACTTCTGTTGCTGCATCTCTGATTTCTTGTACAAGCTGAGCATATCTGGTTAACATCAGTGGACTTGATCTCGTAAGATAGTAACAACCTACATCTTGTGTAAGTTTACAGACTCTGCAAAAGGCTGAGTGAACTCACGTGATCCACTTTTCAAAGTTACAGATTTTTACATTAAGTGGCACCTGCCTCTTGTCACACAGGTGCAAATTGCCTTAAACACAGTTTTACCCCCTGAAGTTCCTAATCCATTTAAGCATTTTTGAGCTAAGATACAAAAAGTTTTGAACAAGTCCAAACTGAAACATATCTACTCACTTCTTTTTATTGAAAATCAAAACTTTTAAAATTTAATTTTTGGTCAGAGTCTGTTAATAAATACCTTTTAGAAACACTATGTTGATATTCCACCTAGGACAGCAGATCTGATCTAAGACCTGAATCTGAGAATTTGAGAAACAGGGGGGCTGGTCAATCCTGTTCCATAGGGAAGAAGTCTACCCAGATGCAGCCACTGCTGGGAAAGGATCATATGGAACTACCCCCTCACAGGTATTTGGTATAGTTATGTCAAAAACAGTATCTACAAAACAAAACAGATGAAGGAATGGAGCCTGGAGAAGGACACTAAAGGCCCCAAGGCTTCTAGATGTAACTGGGATATTTCTTGCAGACAGAATAATGATGGGAGACAGCAAAGGTCAGCTCACCTGCCCTGGACTGGGCTGACAACTTGACCTAGTGAGGAAAGCTGGAGCTGTTCTAAAATGGCACAGGGACTCTGTGGCCATTAGGACTGTATTCTGTGGAAATGCAAGTAAGTCAGTGTTATGGCCATGTGTGGATACAGGGCTCAATTATCTTCTTATCAGCAAAAGGTGTGATGGTGAATGAAAAAATAAATTAGTCTTAGAACTGTGAAATAACATTAATTTATTTGTACACACTAGCAACACTTAGTATGTGACTCCACACCATGGATACCCAGAAAAACTTTTTTCTGACTTTAAGAAGGATCATTCACATTCATAAGGAGTCAGAATGTCCTGCTGGCCTTTTAGCAGCATGCTTTTAGCTGAGAATTCCATAACCAATCCAGCTGCTCTTTCCCACTGAGGTAAAAGCAAGTGTAACAATTCTGTCCATTTGCACTGGCATGAAACAACCTGACTCAAGTGGCTCTTCACAAGGCATTATCATCACCTAACCTTACTGCTATTAAGAGCAAAAATAAGAACAATCTTATTTTTCAAATAGTTCAATGTAAATTAAAAGACGTGGAAAAAATCACAGTGTGAGAAACTGCAGTCTTTTAGACAATTCTGTATGAACCACTCTAAAGTACGATTTTATTTCATGGAAAACTAACCAAAACAAACTCTTATAGGTCTTTCTAATTAGACATATTCTTGAAAACTACAAGCTTCTTCCTAGCAAGAAAACCAAGTGCCGTTTTCTAATTTAACAAAATTGGCTTGTCCTCTACTTGCATGCAAGCACAATGTTTGAAATAATTTCATTAATACTCTTAAAACTCTTTACAGTGAAAGAAAATTTCAGGTTTGAGACACTGCTTCCATGCAAAAATAATTAATCTTTAATATGAAATTAATTCTCTTATCCCCCAAAATCTAGATGTGAAATTTCTTTATTCAGCTCACCCCATATTTGCAGCTCAGTTCATTGTCCTAGCAAAAAAACTTGGTAACTTCAAACTGACTGGCAAAGCTGCAATTAATGAGTCCAGTGACTGATTGGCATGTACTGGACCTCTGTGGATTGCAAATTATTTACTTCAAGTTGAATTTCATTTTTACAAAAGACAAACAATCTTGAATACATCACTTAGAATTTGTATATAAAATATTCTGTATTTCTTTTAACTTCAGATTTGAAGTTACAGAACATCTAATTTAACCCCTGTGGAGTCTGGAGGGAAGAGTCATTGCTTCACTGATTTGTAGTTTTGGAGAGGGAAAAAAAAGCAAAATGCCAAAAACTACAATTAGTACACAGGATGAGAGACTCACAGAAATGGAAACAAAAATACCAATCAGCACTGGAAGTAGGAGAGTTTAATAGTATGTTTGAATTCAGAATTATCTACAGCAGACTCCAAAAGCTTGTTAATAATTGTAAAACTCATCCTCTCTCTCAGACTTTTCCTCATCTTCGTAATAGGGCATGGATTCAGAGGTTACACTTCAAGTAGATTCTGTTTCACAAGGTGTTCACCAGACTACAGGATGCAGCGTAGTTGTACACAACCCCAAATTCAATGAAGATCTATATTTAACTGTAGGACAGAAATCAACTCTTTTTATGAAAAATCGTTCTGTTCAGTACGTTTTCTTAAATTTAGATGGACCACATTGTATCTATGATTTCTCAAAAGAAGAGTGAGAGGTAAAGGCACAAAACAGGATTTGTTTTGAAGAAGAAGACAAAATATCCTAGATGTGCACTCAAGACCGGCACATCTCCATAAACCTTCATTCACTGTTAGGACAGTAAAATATTCTGTCATCAGACCTTACAAGACTATTTGGAAAAAAGTAAATAGCTTTCTTTTTTCCTTTGTGTTTCCCCCCCATGACTGATGCAAATCCAAGCCTAGGAAAATTTAACTGCTGCTTGGCTCGTATCTGTTGCTGAGGGAAAAAATACAAAAAAGAACTGTTAAAAGAAGAATACTAAGTTGCAGGAAGCTTTAATTAACAAAGATAAGAAGTGAAAAGACTATGAAATATTTGTAAGTTAATTCCCTGTCTCAAACCATTTTTGCACAGGTGTAGCTCCCAGATTACTAAGACTCAGACCTTTTCAGCCTGGCATTACACAAACACCAAGTGTTGTATAAACACTTGTTCCACACAATAACAGTGTAAGAATTTGTACCAATTTTCCTGGATTTATTCGTCCATCTGAGAATAAACAAATAATTTTTGTAAGAGAACAAGCAGTATCATAATTTAAGCTTCAGCATAAATAAGTATGGAAACACACTTTTATATATGAAACACCTGTTGACTAATAAACATTATTGTAAGACTGCTTTCTGTTCCTAGCATGGATAATTACTGAAGTGTAAGAATCCCAGGCAAGTAGATGCAAAAAGGCATGTTTGTTTAGGCTTTTCATTCAGAATTCCTTCAGTAAGGAAAAATGTCTTCCTTATAATTGTGATGAAGCATCAATTTTGAAAATGTGAAAATCAGGTTGTCAGCTTAAATAAGGAAAAATATCTTTCATTTACATATGTGTACTTATTCCCATACTTCAAATTAAGCAGAAGAACAGCATAAAAACTTTGACAAGTTTCTTTTTCTTATACACAGTCTTATCTTGAACTCTGTTTCACTGGACTCTCCTGCTTTGAACAAAAACTGTCCCAATATGCAGAATCCTCAGGTGTGACTGGAATACCAGATGCAACTAAATCTTCAAAAGTCAATACTGTAAATTGCGGTTGGTTAGGCTCCACAGACCGCACCTAAAGAAAACACATATTAGCATAACATGAATCAATAAATATCCATTTTCTTCCTGTAAAATTCTCTGTCCTGTTTAAACTGCATATTTCTTACTGAAGAATTAAAAAAACATTCCACATTTGAGACTGATGTCAATTCCCCTAATTTAGGCTATGCAGTAACTATTAAAAGCATGAAATAGGCCACACAGAAAAAATTGAGTTTTCCCTTGAAACATAGTTCACAAAACTGATGGAACAAGGGCTGTACAATGCTCCAAGTGTGACAGAATGAGTGTTTTAAGTCCCGCAAAAAAAGAAAAAGACCACCATCAAATGAACTGTACTTTATTCTCCAGCAGATTATTTGAAACAACTCTGATGAGGATTTATTCCACTAGAAGTGTGCCTACTTGTACTCTTTTTAATACAAGTAGTCACTGATGTTTTGCATGCTTTTCTCAGACTTCAAATAATACTTAAAAACTAGTGGTAACAATCAACCAGCAGTACCCCATGTTAAATCCACATTAAATGCAGACTGAGATATTAAGAGATGACAGTGTCATGGTCTCCATGTTAGTTTCATCACTCCAAGAAAAAAAAATCACATTTCAAAGAAAAAAAAATATTTGGTTGGGGGTATTTTTTTTTGTTGTTGTTTGTTTTTTTTGGTGTTTTTTTTTTCTTTTTGATGACACTACTGTGCAGCTGCTGTAGGCCATCTCCAAATGTAATTGTTTCCAGACAGCAGGGCATATAGTACAGCTTGCATGAATTAAACATAAATATAGCTGATCCTTCCAAATGGGAATTTGCCTGAGTGAAATATTCTTAGTGTTTAGTATTTCATGAAATTCAGCAGGGCTCCTCTGCAGTGGTGCTCCTCAGTACATCAGACAAACAGACATTTTTGACGAGCCTCCCTTTGTGGCAATACAGCCCTCTGGTGTGTCAGCCACTCCTTCCGGTTTGGTGCCACCAGCAAACCTGATGAGAGTGCACTGCACCAACACCCAGCTCTTTAATGAAGATGTTACACAGGACCAGACTCAGTATTGACCCCTGAGGCACATCACCAGTAACTGGCCTCCAGCCAGACTTTGTACCACTATCAGCACACCTTGGGCTCAAATGTTCCAGTTTCCATGGAATATATACCTTACAGTCTGCTTACCCAGTACTCAGCATTTTTTCTAGGAGAATCCCATGAGAGACAGTGCCAGAGATAGAAGGTACTGAAATATAGGTAGACAGTTACCCACTGCCCTAACGTCCTCTACCAGGTGAGGTTGCATTCTTCATTGCAGAAGTTTACCAAGTTGGTCAAGCATGACTTCCTCTTGGTGAAGTTTTGTTGACTAGTCCTGATGATTTCTTTGTACTTGCTGTGCCTGGAAATGATTTTCAGAATCAGCTGTTCTGCTACTTTTCCATCAATTAAGGTGAAGCTGTGATGCCTGTAATTGCCTAGGTCCTCCTTATTGACAATGAGGTGACATTTGTTTCTTCCAGTCTTTGGGCACTTCTCCCAGTCCCTGTGATCAACCAAAGATTACTGAGAGAAGCCTTGCAATGCCAGCTGTCTCCCAGAAATATTCATCAACTTATACCCATCCAGTTTGCTTATGCATTCCCTGACCTAATCTTCTTCCTTCAAGTGTGCACCTTCCTTGCTCCTTTCCTCTTTCATCCCTGCAACCTGGGATTGCTGGCAGCCAGTCTCCCTAAAAAAGACTGATGCAAAGGTGGCATTCAGCACCTCAGCCTCTTTCAACATTTGTCTTGCTGAGCAAAACCCTTCCCTTTGGCTTCTTTGCACTTACAAAAGTGCTTCTTGCTGCCTTGGAGATCCCTGGTTGCCCATCTGATCCTAGATTAAATTCTATTAGAGCTTTAGCTTTTTTAACTTCATCCCTGAATGCTCAGATAATATTTCTGTACTCTCCTCATGTTACCCATTCTCGCTCCTACCCTCTGTGCACTTCCCTTTCTCTGTCCAAGCTTGGCTAGGAGTTCTCTGTTCATCCATGCAGACCCTCTGGCCTTTTTGCCTGGCTTCATATGAAGTGAGATAGAACTCTTTTGAGAGTGGAAGAGGTGATCCTTGAATGTTAAGCAGCTTTCTTGGGCTCAGCTTTCCTGTGAGACCATATCCCACAGGACCCCTCTTTGTCCTTGGAGGAGGAGGAAGTCTGCTCTCATGTTAAAGGTTGTGAACTGGTCTTGCTTCCCCAGGATCCCAAATCCACCATCTCATGTTCACGGAGCCGCGCAGCCTCATACAGATCTCTGATTCATCCGGTTTATGCCTCATCCTGAGTGCACTGGTGCACAGGCACTTCAGAGGCACTCCAGCATGCTGAGTTCCAGAAAAAGATTTGGGGAATTTGTTCATAATTGTGCCTTGTAGACTCTTCCATGCTTACATCCAAGGGCTGGAGGTGACCCAATCCAAGACCAATTTTGACGATTTTGTTATCCCTTCCTGTCACATTGATGAAGGTAGGTCAGTAAATACAGAAAACCCAAAAATGTCTGTTCTTCAGTATTTGAGCAGTAAGCTACTGCTAGGAATAAATATAGAGACAACAAAATGGTTTACGGTTGTTGTAATAACACAGAAAAAAACCTCTTTGTTGTCAATGCAGACTGAAAGCAAAAGAGATTGAGCTGTCTCTCACTTTATGTCCTTACACAATGACATGGTGTTGAGACATTCCTGTTCATTGGACATTTTGGAGATGAGGTAAATCTGCAGGAATGGTGCCTAGAGCCATGAAAGTGACATCACAGACACATACCAAATATGAACTAAATCTCTGAGCTGAGTAGCTGTTAACAGATGTAGTCTGAACTTCAGCATGTGCTTGTCTGAAGGAAGTGTGTCCTGACTGAATTCACCACAACTCTTGTGAAATTTAGCAACTGGTACACAGAACATACTTTATATCCTACGCAGGATTTATAAAGAATTTTAAACTCAGCCATTATTGAGACTTGCCTCAGATAAATGTTTAGATCTAGGTTAAAAGCATAGATAAATGTTCTGTTTCTTCAAGCATATATAGCAGTCACTACCATTTTGATAAGACTATTGACACTAGAGATTTTTAATTACAGTACATTGACAAAACAATTTGTCTTTCCTGGGAATTGCAGGTACATGCTATCAGTTTGTGAAGAAAGCTGAAAATAGATGTTCTGCAAGCAGGCCATAATGAATTACTCCTGTGATTGCAGAGAGAGAACAGACACAAATACTGACATCCTGAAAAAACTGGGTAACATCTACACACATGTTAAGCTACAATGAACAACTTTTTCTTTCAACACATCCAGCAATAAATAGAATCCTTCTCATGGTTCTTTTACAAAGAACTTTCATTTCCTCCATGTTCCTGTTAGAAGGAGGCCTAAAAAGGTACAATGTAATAGTACATAAATTTTCACTTAATTTCTTTACTGGGGAGTCTCAGAATGCTCTTGTCCTGCTTAAAATGACCTTTGTTCATTGAATTGAGATAATGACATTTACGTCATCATAAATTTAGTCACTGGACAAGTAAGCCTTTGAAACTCCTCTTGATACAAAGACTTTTCATCATAACCTTTGATATCACAGAAAAAATAGTAATGATAAATTTAAGGTATGTGACCAAGATGGTGAAGGTCAGTACTTAAAAATCCTGGATTTCTGCAGAATACTTAGGTAATTGTCTTTTGAAATAACGTCCACCTTCTTTTCACCTCAGACTTGCAGTTATCAGTATTCCTGTCAGAAGGATAATATGCAACCCCACCAGGAACTTAAGTACATCCTGTCAAACAGAATGCATGTAATTTTTTTAAAAATATTTCTCCACTGATTTATCACAGTGAATCCTCAAAGGCAGTTTAATACCTCTTTTTCTCAGTCTAACCAATACCAGTTAAAAGGTCTGCCTCTCTTTTTTATCCATGAACATAGATTTTGTTATCATGATAGACAGTGTGCATTACCACTTTCCTGCTTTTATCCATTCCTATACTAACTTTTTTTTTTTCTAGTTCCTGGTAAAATCTTTGTATTCAAGTAACAGAAGACAACTAACCCATTTTCTCATGAGCAACTAAGATACCAGAGAAAAATCCAGCAACTTGTCACACTCTCCTTTGCTGACTGTCTGGCTATTTTGGCTACAATTTGCCAGTCTGCCTCTCCCTTAAATTTGACTTCTATTGCCATTTTCACAACTGAGGTATTTTTTAAATTACACAGAAAATCCTGAAAACCTTTTAAGTAGCTTTACTCTTTCTCTCAATAGAGACACCACATGGAATGAAGACTAACACTGCTGTTCTTCCCATCTGTTGGTTGTTGTTGCTTGTCTCAAGGGTTGTCTTGTTGTAATGGGATTTGAGTGATGGATCTACTCTGGGATACATGCACTGACAGTCCCCCACTAAAATCAGCTTGGTGAGGCATCATGCAAGTTTAGCAGTCCAGATTGGTTCACTCTTTCCATTTCCCTCTGTGAAAACCATCTTTCCCACAGGAATACTAGCAGGCTGTGACAAAAATCACTTAATCTTCTCTTGAATGAACACACTGAATACATGCATTACAGACATTATCTGCTACTGTCCTCTGAAACTATTTCTCCTTCCCAGATTTTTCCTGAAATAGGCATAAGAGAACTAGGGGAAACAGTTCAGTAATACTGCCTAGTTCTGCTTAATACTGTGCCTAAGATAAATCTTCTTGGCCCTATATATGAGATAACACACTTTTAGCTACAGCATATATTTACACTCAAGTGATCACCAAGACATGAAACTATTTCACAATTTCTTACATCAGAATCATTCTGTACAAATCCCTGCTGTTTCCCAAGCGCCACTGCAACATGATGATGGTCATCCAAGCGGGTTTCCTAGTAAAGATGAAAAACGGCAATGTAAATTCATTTTCTTTCTCTGTTTTCAGAGTATAGACTCTATAAATATTTAGAATATGGTTCATAACAACAGCAGAACATAATTAAAAATACTTTAAAATAATGACCTTCAAAAAGCAATAGTGCTTTTTAAGAGTTTTGTTGGAGACCTCAATGATGCAAATACATTAAAATGTTCACAGGGCTGAGGACTGGTTACTATAGGTTACCATCACCTTCTCCATTTGTAGATATTTCATTCAAGTTTGCCACCTGAGCATTCCTCTACCTGTCCCTTTTAAGTCCCAAACCATATAACCCATCTTAGCTATCCTTTTCCAGTGAGATGAACTGTGAACTTCTGGAAGGTATTCTGAAGAACAATGTCAGCGTAAACTTAAACCAATGACTCTCTCTCCCTTCTTGGCTTCACACAGCATGTAAGACCACAACTTTAAACTCCTGACACAGCAGTCTGAGAACTGCGATGTGTAAATATCAATCAACATTTTTAGATGTATAACTATATATTTAGTAATACAGTTTTTACCTATTTATTAGTTTTGTTTGGAAGTGTTTTCTTCCAGAAAGGCTAAGAATTTATCCTAAACAATTTCAGGAAAAAGAACCCCAAAGGCTTTTATATACATTGTTTCAGAACAATGCTTATTCTATAGCCAAGCCATAATTCCATTGACTTTACATATATATATGTATGTATGTAAAGGGAGGAAATAAATTTTCCCTGCTTCTTTATTCAGAACTTTAAACTTAATTTCTGCACACTTTCTTAAGTAGAAATCAAGAACACCAAGAATTTTACCTAGGAAAGCGATCAATTTCCATATTACCATTAATCTGAAAATCAGAAAGTCATTGGGATATTCTCCTTGGATGCAAGACTGAATCTCCAATTTTGGCTTCCTTGGGATATATTCTAACTGCACTATATTATAATACAAAGAAAGCACCATGATCTCCTCCTATTTCCTCTGACAGGTTGTTGGTTCCCTCGTTTTTCGCCCCTTTTAATCTAAGCAAAATGCCTTTTAGAACAACAGTTTCAGCCTGCATCAGGCATCTATACAGTCCATCTATTATAGAGAATTTTCAAAGACCAAAGACTTCAGTTGCCAGATACCCTTTCAGTGATTCCCAAACAGCCATATATATATATATATATATATATATATATATATTGCCAAGCTGCTCAGCTCAAATCTGCTCAGCCAAGGCAGCAGCTGCTCCATTCATGTGTAGTACCAGTTCAGCTGTAAAGCTGGGCGACTTTTCTGGCAAATGTGGGTGCCTTGGTGGAGAAGTGCTGATGAGGAAATAGAACTGTGCTTTTAATTTGAGCTCTTCAGCACCAAAATCATGCCTATTTGACAGCTTCAGCAGTCAGAACTTTATAACCCTCACCTACTTCAATAAAACCCTATCAAGCTCATGTTGTCATATCTTTCTGCAAAGTGCTAGTAAGAAAATGAATATTTCAATTCTGTCTAGATTAAGAAAAATATTTCATATAAGAAACACTAACAAACTTACAGCATAAGCAATACTTTACATGACTGCAAGAGCTACAAATGTATTTCCTATGAAGTATTTTACTGGGTTTTCCACTCCTTTACTAGAGTACAAAACTGAAAATTAGTCAAGCATAAAGAATGCTACCTCAGAGATAAACATTTGTACTCAGTGTGCACATTTCTGTAACTTCCTCAAAAATAAGAAAGACTATGAATATTAGATGCTTGATCAGGTGTTGCTAAACCATTTCTATAGACCTAGAATCTAGAGTGGCAGTGTTTTGTGTGTTTCTAGATGGAAAAATTACTATATCCCAATTCTAGTTATTTCATTTTCTGCCCTTCTTTCTTTTTTTTTTTTGCATGTCCCAAGAGGTCAAAGACAGATCAGAACAGAGAGCACAGTACAGCACATTCAGCAGTGGCTTACACCTGTAATCAGAAGTCTGCAAACAGCTTTAAGCACAGAATTCCCTTTTTGTGAAGTCAACTTCTATTACTTCTTGTTTGTGCAACTAAAAACATATTATAGACAGTATTTTACATACTGTTAGCAAAATAATATTTTTTTCAGTTTAAAGCTGCATTTAACAGGCAGTGACTGTTTAAATAGACCTTCCCTGTAGAGACCCTGCCCAATGAACAGTGAATGAAAAAGTTCCATTTTATTTATTTCATGTATCCTCTGTGATCACAAAAGAGTTTTCAGCATCTTACAATAAAACATAACAAACTATGCCCTTCATTTATCTTTGCTGTTTCAGAGCAATGTAAATCCAAATGAAATACAGAAAGGAACGTCTTTCCTGGCCTTCACTAGTGGCCAGTAAAACCTTAAGATAAGGAATTAATGAAACATAGTGGAACTATAAAAAACAGCGTATCAGCTTGCTTCCCTGGAGATTTTAAATGGAAATAGATGATTAAACTAAAAGAGGACAATCATATAGAATTCCTTCAAGGTAGAGAGTTAGTTTTGTTAAGATTCCTCTCTAAAAAAGAGAAAACACGGAATGGACCAAAATTTGTATTTATCTGCACAGAATGAAAGCCTTGCTAGAGCACACAGATATTTACTATGATCTCATTTCAAAGACTCAGCAGAATGATGTGTCTGGAATTCAAATCATTATGAATTCACTCAACAACAGACGGCTTATGAGGAAACTGTGCCTTCCCAGCCAGCAGAAATGACTGATGAATGAATCCAGTTGGATTAGCTAGTCTTAGAAATATGTTTCTATTCTTATTTATTCCTGACAATGCAACAGGATTAACTTCTCTTACTGAGGGTGACAGATGCCAACTACAGTTGCACACCAGCAATTACTAAATATGTTTCAAATTGACCCAGGTAATCTCTCTTTGAAATTCATGTTCTGGAAGTAATCTATTTGCATATAAACAAACCAAGCAAATATTTGTTACGAAAAAATGCAAAAAATTATTTGTGCAACAGCAGTCCTGCGAGGTGATTCTTAATCCCAGACCGAAGTTTAGGATAAATCATGTGCTTTCTTTACAAAATAGTTGTATCCAAATTGAGGTAGATACCAAAACAGAAATGTCTTGTGTCTCATTTAAGATTCTTCTTTAATATTGATTCCACTAAGTGATATCCAGTTATTCTTCCTGATCTGCTGTACACAACTGGGACCAATAAGGAAAGGGTCATGACTACATTTAAGATTTTGCAAATCAGTAACCAACAATTTTTTTTTCATAGAGTCACAGAATGGCTTACATTGGAAGGGACCTCAAAAGATCATCTTGTTCCAACTCCCTCGCCCTGGACAAGGATACATTCCATTAGACCAGCAAGCTCAGGGCCCCATCCAACCTGGCCCTCCAGGGATGGGCCATCCACAAATTCTCCAGGAAACCTGTTCCTGTGCCAATATATGCTCCAGTGCCAATCTATTTTTCCATAGAAAAGATCATCTCCAAATATATCTTATAAACTTAGGTTGACCTTTTTAAGTGACAGAACTTGTCATAACTGTCTTCAATAACTTCTTTTGTTTTTTACTAAAATTAACTACTATTTCATTCTTGTCATAGTTGAATACAGTAGGCAGCTCACACCACACAGCCCCCTCACTGGCAGGGCACTGTGAGAAACTGGAGTCCTTGACTTTTTTTCAGTGTGTGATCAGCACTATCCTCATCCTAAATTCGAAACACAGCACTATGCCAGCTACTAAGAAGAAAATTAACTGTACCAGAGATGAAACTAGGACAATTATCCAAGTTTATTTTCTTCAAAGGAAATAAATGGAGCATATAGAATTACCCATAATAATCATAATAATAATGACTCCATCCTAAATCAACACCCTGACAAAATGCTTTTATCACTCTTCACTGGGCTAACTGTCTTTTAGTCATTACTAAACAAAATCACCTTTTTAAAATGAGGAAAGTGTGCACTATCTACATGAATAAAGCATATTCAATACATATAGCAGACATATCTTAAAAATAAATTGATGCTTTTAAACAAAGCTTTTTTTCCTCCAACTCTTTCCAAAACAGCTGAAGGGAATCTGCGTAGCAATCTCTAGAGTACTGTACGAAAACAAGACTCTAAAGCTAAATTCTTCCATCACGATCAAACAACAGGCTGTTTCTGAGCAATTTCCTTTCATTCAAGCCAAAAAATATGGGGAGTGAAGGAGGGCAAAGATGCTTCAAGCAAAACTAAACCCTTGGTGAAAGGACCACAAACAGTCAACTCCATAACAAAGTAGTTAATTTGGTATTTACAATGAAATAAGAGAAATGTTTTTGCACTGTTCACAGAAAATTCTATCTCTAGTTTGAATTGTCTTTGCTCTGAATATGAACAGTTACAGGGGGTCTGAATAGTGTCAACTTTAATTTCTTCTGATTCATTAGTATTTCTCTTGACCTTTTAGTAATGACAAGTATTAGGTGGTGGATCTTTCCCTGGTCTTTATGAATTTTAAGTTGTCTTTTTCATATTACAAAGTACTTTCTGAAGGCGATTTCAGAATATTTTGCATAAGATAAATGGAAAAAATCCCCTTTAATTCTCCCTTCCAGTTTTATTAAACTAGGTTCTCTTTAAAACTGAAATGAGACAAAATATGTGATAATTGAATTTTACACAGTCTTGCTCTCTTTGATCATCTCCTTTCGCTAATATATAGGCAGTTCTGAAAAGTATAAGAGAGGTCATTATATTGTTTTACTTGATAGAAGAAGCTCCCTCAAATCAACTTAGCACAACAGGGAACCTAAGAAAAAGACTAGCAGTAACATGTAGTCTTACAGGTGACTTAATGTCTGCTCTTGGGTGACTCAGATTTCTCAAAATTAGTGTTTTCAACTAAAAAGTTATTTCAAAAATCTGATGAAACAAAAAAAGGTTTTTCTAAGTAAGAAAATGAACACAAAATTAAAAGAAACTTAGGAAGAGACAAAAAAGTAAAGGAATGCTTAATTTTAGGCTCTCCAGAGATTGGTAACTGAAAAACATTTTATTTCATTTTAATGAATGTTAATATTTAAATGAAATTATATGCAAATTGAGCTTGTATTTAAAGGAAACTTGATATTAAGATCTTTGAAATACTAGAATCTGCCTCATTATAATACTGCACTCTTGGGAAGCAGGAGGGCAAGCATGCAAGTAGAGACACTCCTCAGACAAAAATTGCATGAACATTCTGGCAGCAATTACCGAGTAATAAGAAAAATTCAAAGAATTAGGAAGCATTTAAGTATTACAAGGAGCTATCCAGATCATCATCATCTTCAGGCTGTTTCTGTCAATCAACCACAGGCATGTCAAAGAGCCAAATTAGGAGTTCCAGATTTCAATCAAGAGAGGTAGATGTTCCCTTAGCCATGGTACACTGCAGTTACACAGAAAGCATTCTGGTACAAGACGTGCCATGGGCTTTCCCAATAACTTCTTTTGCCAGTGTAACTCCAACTAGTGAATTTCATGACATACTGATATTGCCATACTATTCAGGAAGAGGGCTGATTTAACATGAACAGACTTGTAAAATAACACAAAACCAAAAGTGGATAGGAATGCTGAATGGAATGAACTGTGAAGATACAAACTTATACTCTGAAGTTAAATATTACTGGAACATTCTTTCTGTCATACCACATGCACAGGGTACGTGTAGCTTGTATACTAAAGAAAACAAGCATACAGCAGAAATCTGTCATTCAGATAGCTCTACTGGAACAGCTCTCTCGAACAATATAGGTATTTTCAAAATGCAAATACGTATTTGAAACTGAATAATCTTACTGAAAAGTGCACTTGACAGTTTGTTCCATTTTTTGCTTTGTTTAAAGTGCTTAAATGAACATACCTCTGGGGTATAGAGAAATGGGATTATGATTTAATTTGTTTTTAAAGCTTGTTTTTTTAGGTAATTAATAATTTGAGAACACTGTGAATCAGAATCATTTAGGCTGTAAAACACCTTTAAGACCAGCAAGTCCAACTGTTAACCCAGCACTGCCAGGTCCACCAGTAAATCATGTCCCTATCAGTTCTCCCCCTACATATCCTTTAAACTACATGAAATGACACTGAATTTCTTACCAAATCTGAAAGGACAGATGTTTTAGTGATAAGCCCCAATAACTGTGAAGACGGAAAACAAAAGCCCAAACTCCAAGACTCAGTTAGACTATTGAGGCCAAATTAATCTTCCATTAAGGAATTTTTTCATCTGTCCATTCCCACAGACAGCAGCCACAAGAACACACATTTCTTGAGTGGACAAGAAGTTCCAAAGGAGCTGAAGACACCTCCTCTATTTCAGACATCTAACAAAAACACTAATGGAATTAGTTAATCACTAGTCCCATTCCAGACCAACTGATGAAGAACTTTAAAATCTTAGGCCTGTTCAAGAAATCAGGTCCGAATATATTTCTGTGAACTTCCTGCATACCTTGATGGGATGACTTTCTCAGACTGCAGGAAATATATTCCAGAAACAGGAAAAATATAAAGACATTATAAAGAATGTATCAATGGGGTGTTCTTGCAATCATCAAAAATACTTTAAAATGCTGCAGATTTATATCCTAAGTATTGGTTAATATAGGCTCAGTGGGGTTATACAGAACAAAGGTATAAAGCTGCACTTAAAAAAAAAAATCAAATATGCAATGCAACCATAAGGAGTTGAGACTGCTTATCACTAGTGAAAACATATTCTTTACCTCAAATGTCCACTCCTCTTCTTTTTCTCCATCCAGAAGCATTTTTGTCTCCTTATACACCTTCCCTATTTCCAGTTGCAATGGAGACACAATAAATTCAATTCTTTGCAAGTTAAAGCCAATTCCAACTCCAATAGCCTTTAAGAAGCTTTCTTTTAAGGCCTAAAAGACACAAAAAATGTATTTTATTTATACTGGCTGTTTTCAAACTGCTCCATAAACATTACTTCTGAGTATACATTGTAGACAAAATAAATTTAAGACTCATACTACTGTAATTGTGAGGGCAGACTGATTCAATTATCAAGAGAAAAAGTTATCAGCATTGTATTTACCCAGTCTAACTTGCTGCATTAAAGTAAACATGCAACTGAAATTACTCAGTGGCACATACAGATATGAATCCTTTAACTTGTTCTGGCTATGTGTTTAAAGCTACTAATAAATCCTACTGGAAATGTCAGCTGTACTATGGTTATCAAAGTTATTCTGATATTAAAATAATCATCTAAAATCTTAAGCCCAAGAATATCTTCACATGAAATGGTATCAGGGAGCACCAGGGGAGTTTAGAATGGATAACAGGAGAAACTTCTTCATCAAATGGCTTTTCAAGCAGTGGAATGGGCTGCCTAGGGAAGTGGTTGAGTCACTAACCCTGAAATTCTTTAAAATACGGGTAGAGGTGGTACTTAGGGACATAGTTTAGTGGTGGGTTTGATGATCTCATGTCTTTTCCAATCCAAACCATTCTATGATTCTATGCAGCTACAAAAAGATTACATTTTTACTATAATGAAAATAATAAATTATATCAGAAAAGAATGTGCACATTTGCAGACTTTAAACAGGAAAAGAAGTATTACCCAGTGCCGATAAAACATATCCAGCTGCATCCATTCATTACTCATAGACTTGATTACATCCCACTCTGTTTCAGTAAACTGTCGCTTCATAATGTGAAAGAAATTTGGAACTGAGCTACTACCTATAAATCAGAGAGAGATATTTACAGAAATTTTAATAGAGTAGCAATAATAAGAAAATGAATTACTTCACATTATTGCTCTAGAAAATCTCATAAGAAAAAAAATTTATGAACCAACTCTGCTCCACAATTTGAATTTATACAGCCTCAAAGCAGTGAGCTCATGATTGTTCAGGACACAGCATTTCCAGCATTCTCTAAAAGGCAAAGTATTTAACCAATGCTGATTCTATATAAATATAAAAAAATTTATTCAACTACTAAAGTAGCATATACAGTCTTTGGCATCTGACAGCTTGATCTAGCAACATTTTATAAAACAGCGTGATGTTTGTCAAAATTTATCAAGCTATTCTGTCTCCTGCCCTTGGATTCTGGGATACAAAAGAAACACTTTTTTAAGCACTTGTAGAAGCACAGTCTTCCAAATTTATCACACACATATTAAGCTATTTGGATTGGATTTACTCTGGAAGAAAAATGAGAGTATAGAGGTGCCCACAATAACTGTAAGAAATAGATCAAGAGAAAAAAAATCCCCACAAAAACCCAGTCTCAAACTACCAAACCTTAAAATCCTTGGATTACATTTAAGCTTCCTCTAAAAATAAGCATAGCACATAGTATGGCACTTCAGCAGCTCTTCAGTGGCTACACCACTTTTCCCCACTAGTTTACATTTACCTTGCTGACAACCCCACAGAGTGTGTGGTTATATGGATCAATGGCACTTCTACAGTACACTGAGATCTATGGACCTTGTAACAAGCTTGGTTACCCATAGCCTGTATTAATCAGCATCCCATGCAAGCATCTAAGTCCAGTTGGGCTTAGAGGTAGCTAAAGAGACAGTAGCAGAAAACAACTTATTTTCTTTACTAGAGATAGTAAAAATCTGGATAGAGACAATTCCACATATTGAGACAATTTCTTTGATAGGTTACTCAGTGTTCTCACTAAAAATAAAACATTGCTAATATTTAATCTGAAACATTTTCCCCCTCCCAATGCCGCACTACTTTGAAGAACCCATTCACTAAATAATTGCTTAAGATGTAGATTCTAACTGTAGCTGTGCCAGTAATTCTTTGAGTTGACTGGGCAAGGAACTTTCCTTCTCTATGCTCATGTTCCCCATCTTAAACAAAGGGTAAAGCCATTAAACCGTCTCTATAAAATAGCTATCTTCTACAGGTGTCTAAGCACTAAATAAAAACAGGTATTGGCAGCAGTAATAACTGATCTGAACAAACTAATGTTACACTAAAGCACACATCCAGGTTTTCTCACTATTTCCAAGCCATACTGCAAAGTGTTATATCTGACATACATGCCCCAGAAGACATGGCAGTGACGTTTCAGAGATACTCTCTCAATTGCATTTTTGAAGTGAAGAGAACATCTTTAGACAGAAATTTTGTTGACAATTGCAGCATTAAGCTAATAGAATGATCTAGAACAATCTAAAGACAGGACCAACTTCCCTCTGGAGAAAATAAGAGTAAAAGAAAAAAGCAACCACAATGTTAAGTATGCTTTGATGAATTACTGAGGCAAATGCCATATCCATCTACTTACACAATGCAAGTTCCCCGAAACAACAAAAAATAACAATGAAAAGTAACAATTGAACTTGCAGAATGGTATTTTCTTTCACTTCTGCGTTTATATGTCCCATTTTACAATAAAATAACTACATTAATACCGGCTCTAAACAAATCCACTTTTTTTATTACCCTTTCTCTGTTTTCTTGAATATTTAAGAGTATAGAGGCTTCAGTCAGGTCTTGTGATTCAAAACATTCTACAATGTCCTGGTGTACCCTTCCTCCTCCATCACTTCCAGAGATTTCCCCTCCTTTCAGTAACCCAGGACTACCAGAGAAAACCACCCAAAACTATTCACACTACGCTGCCTTCAGCACACAGAGGCATATAAAAGCTCCTGCACTGTCAGTCCTGCCATCCCAGCTTTACCATGTGGTGAATACACTCCATACTTAAACCATTTAGTACACCAGGTGCCTATCAATCCCATATGCTACTGCTTTTTCCCCTCATTGTTCACCCCTTTCCTTGTCCTACGTTTCTTCAACCATTTAGCTACCCTTCACGACACTCATGCTCAAATTCACACAGTACTTTCCGCTCCACTCCCACTGTGTCACTCACATTCCTCCTCTGAAAAGCTCAGGCAGCACTTTGTCCTCTTAAGGGCACTTCCTCCCTCTTTCCTTAATGCAGTAAGTTGCTTTGCTCTGAGGAATGGATCAGAGGGCGTAGGACTACTACTTACAGTACCACAGCCTGCCTAGACCATTTCCCCATATTTGCTTTAGTTGTTGGAGAAAGACAGATTCACAGAACCATGGGGAAAATGTAGGCTGAAAGGACCTTTGGAAACCAGCTGGTCTGACCTTCTGTTGAAAAATAGAGCCTTATGTGGGCTACCCAGGACCCGGTCAAGCAGACTATTTCACTCCTTCTCTGGGGAACCTAGTCCAGTATCCTACTGTTCTCATGGTCAAGACTTACTCTACAGAGATAGAATTCCTCCCTGAAGCACCCTGAGCCAGCTGCCTTTTGCCCTGTGTCTGTGCATGCTCATGAAGACAACTATGTACATCCTCTCTGCAGCTACATTTCAGGGAGGCTGTGACTAGATTCCCCTCCTCAGAACTTTCCCCTCCTCAGAACCAAAAAACCCAACTGCATCAGCACTTCTTCGTAAGTCAAATTCCCCAACCCTCTAATCACCTTGGCAGCCCTTCACTAAACTCCCTTCAATTTTCCTCTGTCTCTCACAACATAGAAGATATGAAGGGGGCAAAGCTAGAAGAAGCAGAAAGTTTCTGTTTAAATGCTATATTGTTTTGCTTTTAGTTTGATTAAAAAAAAAATTAAAAAGCTTCAAACATACTTGCCACAATTTATGAAAAACAGTCTTTGAAAGAACAGGAATGAGTCTCATACAGCAATTCATTATTTGGTTTTAAATTTGCGCTTATAAAGTAGCTCCCACTTGTCAATTTGTTTCAGAAACAAACTTACTTATTAATTAAGTACTTCTTACTTACCTATGTCAGGAAATAGAACTCTCAAAAAAACCAAACTAACTCTTTTTAATGCTGAGCATTAATTATATTGCCTTCTCTGATTTTAAAATAAATTCCCAGTTAATAAACTTTGAAGCACATTATATCCTTAAGAATATAACCTGAGTAATGTTTTGAAAATTGTTTTCTATTAATTAATAAAAAAATTCTAACCCAAAAGTTAAGTTTCTTCATTAAATTAAAAGCACACGATACCCTAGAAATTTCAGGAAGAGTGAGAAGAGGAAATAGCGAGTGATATTGGGGGGAAAAAAAAAGTCCAATATTAAGCCTGGAAAGTAAACATGCTATATACAGGTAAGTGTGTGTGTTCATATGTGCACAGATGTGTGTGCATTTTGGATTTTTTTATGAGCTATTGGCATTAATACATAATGCCATGTTTTCCACCGCAATAACAACTGGGTTTTTGTTAATTCTTTTTAAAGACTAGGCAAAAAATCTGCTTTGCATTTTCCCTATAGAACTGTAATGCCACAGATCAGACATAAAAGACTGACTTTAAAAAGAGGCAGGAGTGAAGGATAATAAAATAGACTATATTCTCTAGTCCTGTTTGCAAATTCACTGTATAAAAAGTACATAAATACAGGGTGATTCCCCCCCATTTTTCCACCTGCTAAAGTATCCAAACAAGCTGCATTTCTAGGAAGATAAAAGGCAATCAAAACTAAGATCCATATAAATTATGATGCTTTGATGCTATTAATAGTGAAAATTACTATCTATAAGGCTAATAAAGAAATCTTCATACAATTTTTGACATTTTTACAAACATTAGGTTAATCATAAGTCAGCTTTGGTAATACAGTGTACACTTCACAAAGGCAGGGTACAAACTTGTACCCAAAATTATTAAAACCATGACATGGCTGCTCAAAAATAGTGAGAGGAGTAGATGACCAACCATCTTCAAGTTCTGTTGGTTTACAGTCTTCAACTTGTTTTGGTCAGATAGAAACTAACTAGCTTATAAAGCTACTACTGCCAGCTCATTGATCAACTGATCTTGAAAAAACACAACAAACAAAACCAAACCTAAATCAACACTCAAAAACACAAAACAAACCCCAGAACATGAACAGCTATCTTGTGTTTCACATTATTAGGCAGACAGATCTGTTCATGCTTCAGTGGTTCATCTGTTTCAAGTCTGACAATCCTTTTGGTGTAGGACAAGCCATATCTGATCACCTTTACTGTCCCTAAAGGAAACCAAAGACAACTGATACAGAGAAAACATTTCTTCTGCAACAGATGCCGGAGCCCTAATTGCTTATTAATACCAACTACCCCTTTCACAGGTGTTTAAAAATAACACAAGGCAAACAATTAGTGAGATAAATGACTAACTTACAAGAACCAGATAGAACATTAACAATGTATGTTTTTTCAGTCTCCTAGATCACACAGCTTTAGTGTGAATTGGAAATAGGACTTACATTCTCTGACCTCTACACTTCCTATCAGTATCCTGCAATTCTCCCAAGTGTATGTATGTTAAACATCCATTCTCATCATGTTATACTGATGTGTTTTATCTTGGCACACCTCAAAGAAGCACCAAGTCTAAAATGCCTGAAAATTTCCCATTGACTCCCATGACTTACTCATCATTTTCCAGATTGTAAAAACGGAAAAGCCATAAAGGGACTGAAATAATTTGATAATGTATGATATCTTCTCTCCAGTTAGCATCATTAAGTCTTTGCAATGTTAGAGAAACTGCTAAGGTTTCAATTGCATTAGCATGGTTGGTTCTAACAGCAGTGATGAACATTTAAGCAAGCTGCCTTGACAGTAAAACAAAAGGAAGTAAAGAATTATAATGGCTTAGAAAGCTCTACTTCTAAAACTCGACTGGAAAAATAGCAGTTTTGACACAGCTATGGCTTGGTTAAAAAAAGGTGAAATAAAATTAAAAGCTGTCAACTGGATACCTCCTATCTGATCAATTTTTAAAGACACCTCCTATCTGATCAATTTTTAAAGACAAGTAGCACACTGTCTGCAACAGATTCATGCTTTTTGTCATTTATTCTGAAAATTTTTTAAAAAAATGCCAGATCCTCTCAAATTCTCTTTGACTCCAGAATATTTTTACATGTTCTTTCCAGGCCAAACATTCAAACAGGATATGTACTTGCTATTGAAGAGCTTGCAGGTAAACACACCTGAGTGCAAGCTCACAGTTTTAGCTTGATTCTGAGTGGAGAAAATGAGAGCATTTAAAATACACAGGGTCTTAAGCACCAAGATGACTCAGGAACCTCAAATTCTTTGAACAAAATGTACTTACAATTAAAGAGTGACAGCAAATAAGAAAGTGAGCAGTAATAAAATAAGAAATCCTTTCTTGTGTTTGTCAACTCTTACACCTTTTACTTGCTTGAGCTCTTTCCAAGAAGTTGTATGACCACAGCTAGAAGAGCTCTAGGTAGCCATAATATTTCAGCAAAACCAAAAATTACCCCCCAAAAAAGGCATTTTAATCAGTTTTTCATTACAGAACATATATTAAACAGTAATCACTCCTTTGCCAGAACAGCAGGAACTCTACTTCCTTTCAACACTTAGCGAGTTATGCTGCATCACA
The DNA here is from genome assembly GCA_020086605.1 of Lanius collurio. NCBI lineage: Eukaryota > Metazoa > Chordata > Aves > Passeriformes > Laniidae > Lanius > Lanius collurio. Next base: position 16,879,850 of record JACBWW010000006.1, read on the forward strand.
CTAAAACACAAAGCCCAAAATCTAAATAAACATAAAAATAAACTTTGTTTTGAAAAGCAACTCATGAGGATGCAACTACAGATGTAAAAATAAAGTCCAGATGGTGTCTGACCATCTGTAGCCTTACACTACCAAGTAGTACTACCAAGATAGCAGATCACTGAAAAGTTTTATTACATTTTATGAAGTAACATACTAGAAGGTCTTTCTATACATTCAGAGATATTATACTGACTGAAATCTTTGGCAATGAATCCTCTGCTTTAAAATTAACATTTAAAAGAAATATATAACTATAGTACAAGAAAACAAACAAGCAAAATAAAGGCGATTTAATCACAGTATCAATTTTCCTTTCACAGTTTATCAAGCAGGAAAAGTTAGGTGTTTAGTTATAGTGTAATTATAAGGAAAATAGGTCCATCTTTAGGAAGCTAGTAGCACTCCAGAACATGGGGGTGCATTGGAATCCAGTAGGTACTTGGTTTTTAAAATGCTATATTGGATAAGGGGGGTGGAGAGCCAAGCCAGTTCTCAGGACCTAAGTCATCTTCATCTTCCACATGAATTTCACTACATGATTCACACTTTCTAACACCTCCTTGCTCTGACTAATGCCTGGGAAGCTCTGCAACCTTAGAAAGCACAAGCTGATTCAAACTGAGCTGGTTTCCCTGAAAGAGTCTGATGAGAGATCTCTCCTCTAAATTTGGTATGGAAATGGTCCTCAGTATTGAGACACACACTCTTAAGTATGTCCTTCAACCTCATGATATCCTACTGCAGTAATGAATGCAGTGAACAACAGAGCTGCTTTGTTTGCAATGGCACAAGTCAGGACACTGCACAGAAGCCTGTCCCAGAACATGACTTGCACAGCCAAATGCAGTAAAAATCCCTTATTTGCACACTTAAAACTTTCCCACCTCTGTGTGTACACCATCCTTTCCCCCTTTGCCCCCTTCAAAATGAAGTCCAAAAAACCCCACATGATGACAAAACTAGTATTAGTGTTTTAAATTTGGGAATCCATCTCTCCTACATACAGACATTCTTTTAAAACAAACGAACAAAAATCCAAAAAACCAAAACCTTATAAAGCCATTTGTTTGGCTTACCAGCAGCTGAAATACTGTTTGCCCCACTTGACAGCTAAAACCCAGCATGTTTTGCTTTTTTGGTCTATGCACAGGAAAGAGACAGCAGTCAGCTAATCACTGGCATGTTGTACCCCCACATCCTTCCCCCTAACATCACACAGATCAACTTCTGCCCACTGCAGGACCTGTCTTCTATCCAGCCAAAATATACAAAGAAAGATGCAAGCGGAAGATAAATGGGCTGCAACATGGCAAAAGCAGATGGAAAAGCAGAGGCCCACAGATGAAAAACTGGTGAACTTCAATGGTCTATTCACCTGTATCACCTATATCTACTCTTGTAGATGCTATCTCCATGTGTTTGCTTTGCTTTTATTAAACTAGTTTTCACTAGGAAAGAAAAAAGGAAGACATACATGTTTAATACAGAACCCAACAAGTCTGATGAACAAACAGGAAAACTATACAGGACAAGTAATGATTTTTTAGTACACTACAAAATTGGATTTTCCATCAAAATGCAATACAGCACATAATAGCTATGAATGTTTAAAATTCCCAGCACTAATCCAATAAATGGCAAGAAAATGGCTACCTATGAAAGCAGCAAATGTCTCCTGATTCCAAAATTTCCTGAAAAACTGACATAACAAGAGCAACCTGTCACTGTTATTGAGGAAATATAAAAATACTTGCCGAGCTGAAAATCAGAATTTCTCTTAGAAAGGAAATACATAAGGGAAATGCAGCTAAGGCTACTTTTTTCTTACATTCACTGAGGAGAGTTGTGAAATATTTAAGATAAGTTTCTACCATTTCATAAGTCAGTCTAAAAAATATCTGCGGGTCTGTCTCTAAAAGACTGTCTCAAAACCTTGAAACCAGTAAGAGCTCCGAACTGTAATACCTGCACAGTCAATATCCAAATAACCTTCAGACAACACAAAATAAAGTCAGCTTCTGTGTTCCAGCTCTTGCAACAAATATATGTATCTGTGGAGCTGAAGCTATTGGACATGGGAAGTTAGCATGAAACTCCTCAAAAGGTAAGTTTTTAAGACCTACATAGTAATTACTTAACCTTAGGCCTTGGATCATATTTTTTTGCTACACTTTCTTAATCTGGAAAGTCAAAGCTAACTATCATTAGTGCAGGCTGAGAAACACTTTTGGTTCTGTTAAAAAAAAAAAAATCAGTTCTATTTAGTTGCTTATTGTGAATGTAAACTTAATTTTCCAAAACACCAATTAAGTAACAAATTGTGATTATCGTAAATTCAGTGTGAGGAATGGAAAAAAACTCACAAAACCAAAACAATCTCACAAGCATTCTTATAGTTACTCTTTGTTCCACCTCTTATTTTCACTAAAGGCTCCTAGTTTAAGATTCTTCTTTTCTTTATTGCTAGTTTATCCCTCATTTTAAACATAGCTATTCTCCACAGCTTAATTTTATAGTTCTGCATTTTGCCACCAGTTTATACTTTAATCCAAATGGTTTTATATTTTTTCTATTAAAGAAATAGTCATAAAGGATTAAGGGTGTTTCTCTGGAAAATAAAGAAATTTTCAGGTAAAGAGATTTAATCACAATATCAACTTTCTTTCACAGTTTTCAAAGCATTGGTGCTTCATCAATTACAGAATCATCTAATTCCAGGTTAAAATTGTGTTAGAAATGTGAATAAAGCACAGCAATGAAACTGCTATATAACATATATTCTTTAAGAATACATTTAAGATGGCTGTTTCTTCCCAGTTGCAAATAGAACAAGAACAAAGAAATGCCTCCCTGTTTACTCAGTGTAAGTACATAGAATCACTCTGACTCTTTAGCTCAACAAGGATATCAGCTGTTTTAACATCCCTCACATCAAAAAATTCTGTGCTTACATACACATTTATAAACTATGACTTCTTTGATCTGTTAGAAGTAACATTTAAATGAAACCCTTTGTTAATTTCTTCATTCCAAGCACTGCATCTACACACCTAAAGCTGTAACATTAGCTAGCAATTTGGTGATCAGCAGTAAATGCTGATTGCTGCTATGAGATTTACTGAACTACAACAATAAAAACAAAAACAGTTCAAATTTTGTTTAACATAAAGTTAAGTCACCTTAAGGACAAAACCACAAAGAACAATCTGCTTTGGAATTTCTTTCTAGGTTAGGAAATTCTTATTGAAAAGCTGAAATCCAGCAATTAAAAAAGCATTACAAGTTCAAAAACTGAACATGGCTGCTAGCTAAAAAACATGCCAAATATCTTAACTATGATGTAGTTGTGCTTAACTCAATTAGGCTTATGGATACACCAGAATAAACAGCACAGTTTAAAATGGTTTGGAGAGAGAGCTTTCCTCCACTAGCTAGACTGATGTATGGTACTTAGCTTCTTTTGGGACTTAGATACTCTGATTCATGAGTGACCTGTCTCTGATTTGAAGATCTCTATTATCTCTTGCATTACCTCACCTCACTAATGTAATAATGAGAATAAAAAGAGAAAAATTAGTCAATTTCTCTTTATATTTCTTTATCTCAAGAGAAAACCAGTTCCAAAAAATCAGGTGTTTGCACATAATAGCATACTTTCTTAAAAAAGCATTTAATGGAGTATTTTTAGATCAAATTAATTTTCTGTAAAATTCACAGGCAAAAAATGTACCCTTTTTTGTCTTTTAACAAGCAAGCCTAGCATAAAACCAAAATATTAATGATAAAAGCTAATTTTACTGCATGTCAAATATTTAATTCTGGAATAAAACTGAGATTAAAGATGTCCAGATCAAAACAAATATGATGTGATAGGTAAGAAGGATTGCAGGCTGATTTTCAAAGATATGGAATGAACTGTTAATTTACTTACCTTTGCAAATCTATCTAAGCTAAAAAATTGCATCAGTGAAAGGAAATTCACTTGCACAGCAGGAAAGCTCTTGAGCCTAAGATCTAAACTTTTTTCAAATGCTCAAGGCAATCTTTATTAAGTCATAATTATTTCCTAAGTCTCTGAAAATATTCTACTTTACAGTGTTTAAGTGACTGGTCAATCAACATCCCACACACCTCTTAAATCAAATTGACACTTGTTGCAGAATTTCTTGTCCATAAATTAAAAATAAAACACAAGCTCAGTTTTTTTCCAAAGGAATTAATAGTACTGATAGAATCCTTCTCATTTCTTTTGTGAAGAGCTTAAAATAACTTCATATGCATTACCTCTCTGGCTAAATAATGTCCACAGACACATCTACTAACAAATTTACAGAACAATGTGGATTTTTCCAAATGACACAAGCATTCATCTTAAACTGATCTAAAGAAACAAAATAATCTTGATCTTAGTAATTCTTCAAAAACAATTAAACTGAAAGACCGACTTAAATCTACAATAGCCCACCAGATAACCAAAAGGTGACATCACACAAAACCTGAAGAGGGTATTTTCCTTTTCTGCCATCATGACAGTATTTACTTTAATATCTGAACAGAGAAAAAAAGGTGATAAACTGTGGCATACCTGTGGAACCTTTGCAGAACTGTTGCTGTCTGCAGTGCTAAGAATAGCTGCTATTGTGGCCTGCCTTCACCTCTGAAGAAGGCTATGTCTTGTAGTAGTTTCATTTCTCAGATTTTAATTATGAAGCACAAGTAACATGGAAAGAGGCGACTTCTTATGAACAATAAGTAAAACAAAAATACATAGCATGGATTAAGAAGGAACAAAAAATGTTTAGGTGCACTAAGACTCCTTGTTATATGATAGTACAAAACAGCAGACTTCTCAAAACTTTCAGCTGCATGATACTCTCGTATATCTGCACTGCAGATTTTGCATGCTCGCAGGTTGAACAATAAAAAAAATGTAAGAGCTACAATACTGGAGACCTCAATCAAGATGCTGTTGGATAACATCACAAGATGAAGTACTTTGTATTTAAAAAAGCATTTGAAGAAAACCAACAAACCTCCTGAAATGTACTTTGTTCATAGCGAACTCTTTGTCCTTGTAGCTGTTCCAAGGAAAGAGATTTATAGTGGATCTACCTTCAGAAATATAATGTACTTAGCAACTGCGGAACATGAGCACCACTCAGTGGAACTACCAGAGAAAATAACACTGGTAAAGTCAGTATTACCTATTCACAACCCAGTAACAAAAAAAAGTTTCATGTGATTCCACTAAGACAAAAAAATCTTTCTCAGAAAAAATTTAAGTGAAAAGATGGACAGCTTTCAATTATAGTCACTGTAATATGAACTAAAGTTCTATCCTTACTATCACTTATTTGCTGGCTCTCTTTCCCACATACAATTATTACATTTTCATTAGTATCTTATTCCTTTTTCAAAAATACAAATTATAATTACAAAAAGGAAGACATATGAGCCATCTTTTACCATTCAGTTTTTGGAACCACCAGCATCTCCAGAATAACCACCATTTTTATCTCTCTGGGTAAAAACCCTGAAGCCTGTCTGTATCAGACCTCAAGGTATTCCTTAGTCTTCAGACTTCAGAAATAAAGTTTAACAAGTTTCATAAAACCGGTCAGTTGGACATTTTCAACATGCCTTTAAAATGTCAGCTACATTTACAGCTGCATAAAACACCAGCAGAGGATGTAAGAGATCCCTACTTCCACATATAAATTTTTCAATTTTTCTGCATACATTTGAAATTTGCACTTCCCAAGAAAAGCTTCAAATACAAATGCTTGAACATTTTGATTTTCACTATTTACACACTGAAGCTAGAAAGTTTTTTGGAATGAGGAGTTAAAACTACCCAGTCTCGTGGTAAGGCCAGTGACAGCCCAACCAGTGTTTCCAAGGGCACTGCATCCAGGTGTTACCTTTCTCCATGGCTGTGGAGTGCTGTGTTTCAGGTCTATGCCTAACCCAGTGTTGATACCACACCAACAACAGCAGTGTTTGCACGGCATCAAGACCTGCTCTGTAACTCTGCTCCCCCAGTAAACGGGATGAGGGTGTGCAAGACACTGGGAGGAGACATAGTCTTGCTTGCTTTGCCTGAGAGGGCTAGGAAAAAAGCACCAGCTTCAAGCTTAACCTGGTTATTTGGGCCCTGTGTTACTGCAGTCCTGTCAGGTGTGCCCGGGTACCAAAGCAGCCTTACCCACTGGACACAATTCCTGTTACAAAACATGTAACAGCTCTGGCGGGGGATCCTCCAAAGGCTGCTCTGTGGCCTCACATGCTGACTATCATCTTCAGAATGAGGGTAAACAGCAGATGGGGGTCACAGGAAAGAACTTCAGATTGCAGCAAAGTTTCTGTGAATCCTAGCTAAATATGGCAATCCAAAAATGCACACTTGTAGTTATCATTAAAAAGGTGTAAAGTGATCAGACAGAAAGTTATCCAGACAGGGTTTATCTGAATTTCTACCTTACAACACAACATATTTCATAGCATAAAATGCTGGGCAACTCCAAAAATTGTGAAGAAAGATTCTCTTAGAACACAACTACTACTGTCATATCTGGTTAAATGTTTAAGGAAAAATCTAGAAAACTAGAATTCCAGTGAATCATAAATCCCAGTATGTTTCTCCTCTAACCCAGTCATGCACTGATGAACAATTGCAAACTAAACAATCTCCATAAAACTTTAAAAATACACTTTGCTACAATCCTAATTTTGGTCCTAAAGTTCACTAATCTATGCAGTCACCTCATAAAAATAAATAGGCCAATGACTAAATTTTGTAAATTTTAGTCTTTTCCCAGGAGCACCTCACCTGTTCCCTCCTCAAGATCCCCTCTCACTGAGGATTACTGCACATTCACAGAGAATCCTTGTTGCCAGCTGGCTGACACATAAAATGTCCATACTTATGGGACAAATGAGTAATAGAGTCTATGAAGTTCTCATGGGGATGGATCCTATTGTCCCTATTTGGAAAGATGTCCCTACTTCTACGTCACAGACAGCAAAATCATAATTAAAGTACCTGCAGATGCTGGTACTACCCATATCATACCAGGATTCATGACCATATTTTCCCAGGGTTCTGCTTCTCTAAATGGGAAATATATCCATATCTGTCCTACAAGGCACCCCAAAACAAACAACGAGGAGTGCATTTAACAGTTAGAAATCCCAAATACATCATTCATTCATTCACTCTCTTCTAATTACACTAAATTTCAAGGACACAGATTGGTTCTTTGGGAAATATGAAAAAGTTCAGTACTCAACCACTGCAGAATCTGCTTTGGTCACCACAATGCATTACCTGGTAAATTAGTCTTCATAATATCAATGCCAACTTGAAGCTCAGGCTCAGCTGCAAGGACTGCAAAATCTCCTTGATGAGAGATATTGAAGTTGTAATTTGAATTGATACCAAGTAAGTTATTGGCCAGGAAGGGTTTTCCTTTTGATGTCCTTTGCAAGTGTACTTCATTCCAAGGTATGCACAGCTCTTCTGCAATTAATTTCCGCATCAGAAGGCGACCAGCCTATGAAATAAAATGGAAGTGATTCATACAGAACTATTGTGCTATGTGGTTGCTAGAAAACGACCTGCCTAAAAAATGTGGATTTATTATCACTGATATCAAGTTGTGTATTTTAGCTAAATAATGTAGATTTCTCCCTTTTATAAAAGCTGAGTCAAGTCAATTTAAGCAAAAGAGTTCACCAGAGTATCAAATACATTACCACTATTAGCACAGTCAACATAAGACAAAAAGCAGTCCCAGCCTAGACAAATCACAATAGTGCCTTTCTCTACTTTATTTATACTTTATGACACAAATAAATACTTTTTATACCACCTTGAACAGTAAAATTATCTTGACAGCCTTCCTTTCAGTACATTCATTCACTACTTAGGCGCACAATGAAATACTCAACAGCTAAAAGTGGTAAGTCCTTGCAGACTAATTAACAGGTGTGTATTACTCTGTTATTAGGCGAGATTTAAAACGCGAATCATGTAAAACAGCTTTATTCACCTACACATCACACTGATGTTTTATATATAGTCTGCCAGGGTACGCCGATTTTGTTTCCCGACAAAATTTGGTATCACGACTTAGAAGATGTGAACTCTTTCAGAGCTACTACTGACAGGAGGCTGCAAACACCCCTCTTTGCTCCTCCGTGTGGCACAGCTTCATACTTTTACACAAGCCTTATCCATTAGCTTTACATCCCTGAAATGACCTTGCGAGGCATGTTTTCCTAAGAAAAGCCAGGAATTTGCGTAATGCTGACTCTGCAGAGAGACAACCGCGTCCCCATGTACCGCGTCCCCATGTACCAAGGCGGCTTTGGCATCGCGGGCAAAGACAAGCTGGCCGATGCGGTCCTTCTCCTCGGGCTGCACCAGCTGTGCGGCCAGCAGCCACTCCCGGCGGCGGGGTCGCCAGGTGCCGCAGGGGAAGGCCCAGCGCACGCTGCCCATAGCTCCGCACCGCAGCGCCAGCACGGCCGCGCTCCCGCCGCCCTCCCGCGGGCCGCCCCCGCCGCACGTCTCAGCCCCTCGGTCCCGGCGGGAGCCTATCGGCGTGCGGGAAGCACGGAAAGACCCGCCCCCGCGGGCATTGACCAATTGTATGTAAGAGCGCCCTGTGAGTGACAGCTGAATGCGCCAGGTACCGGCCTATCAGGGGAAAGGCGGTGCCTGCGGCTGAGCTGCACCCGTGGTGTCGTCAGAGAGGGAACCCGCACAGGGAGATGGGCGGGCTCCCAGCCGGAGTGACGGCCGGCGGAACCATTCCGAGTGCCAAGAGCAGGAGAATGACGCCGGAAGGAGCCAATCTCCTGGAGTCGCTGCTGCAGAGGGTGGGCCAGACCGGTCGGTGAGCTGCGGGTGTTGGCTGCAGGTGGGTGCGCGCTGCTCGGAGGGAGCGCTCAGGGGGGACTAGTGCTTCGCTGCCTGCGGAGAGGCGGCAGTGCCGGACACCGCCGCATGCCGCGGCCGGGTCGCGCTGTATGAGAAGAGGATCCCTTTGCCCCATCCCGCCCGTCCTGTCAGAATTAGTCCTCCCTTAGAATGAACGGAGACGCGGCGGGGCGCAGGCGCGGGCGGTGAGCATGCGCAGTAGGGGCGCTGACGCCGCTGCCCTCTCCCGGCGGGCGGGGCGGGGCGATGGCGGCCGGGGGCGCCGGCTGGGGCTAATGAGGCTGGGGGTGGCCGATAACTCTGGCCGGGGCACAGAGAGTGTAGTTGCTCGTTAGATTCTGCCTCCCTCGACCCTGTGCGACACAGGGAGGTGGTTCTTGGTGGCAACGCGACGCGTTGAGGACAGGTGATGCCCGGCCCATCTCTGCCATCAGCACATCTTGCTGAGGTGTTGTCGTCAGCGCATCCATCCGGCTGGAGAGCCATCCGGGCCCTGGCAGAGCTGTCTCAGCGGGGTGGGCTCTGTTTGCCTTTTATTGACTATAAAGAGGAGCTGGTTGTCCCGAGAGCAGATGCAACGCGCTGCATCACACTAGCTGGGTTCTGGCTCCTAAGCATCTGTCCGAACAAGCGCCTTTTGTGTCTCACTGCTCTGTTAAGAGCTCTAATGGTTGTCAGAACTGGATTCCCATGTGCCCTCAATTATAGGCCATCTAAATCCTCAAAAGATAATAAATTTGCTTGCCCTTTGGTTCTGGAGTTGAGCCATAGCTAAAAAATTAGGGCCTATTTGAAAATATACAACCTGTCTTTCTGTTGCTTGCCTTTAGAAATACTTATGCTTCATCCATCCTGTATTGACCATGTACAAAAAAGGCAAAAATACTGAAAATTGTAGTATTGCAGGTATTTCTTACAGTCCTCCTTTTTTGTTGTTGTTGTTTAGCATTCCCAGCTCACTATTAACATGGAAAACTGCTGTTTCTACACAGGGCAGAAGGCCTTTTTATTTAAAATAAGTCTCAGTTAAAACTGAGTGTAGGTTGGTCTTTGCAAAATATTTTAAACACAGAATAAACATTCGGATAAAAAAAATCATCAAGGGTATCTGATAGTAGGGAATTTGACTAATTTAAAACTATTATTCCTATTTTTCCTCATGATTTAGCAAAGCAAGGAATGGCATAATCAGATGTATTATCCAAACCCATAGACAAAGTTAACTGACAGCAGAGGAGGATTTAACACAGTCAAGAAAAAATCCCAGGAAAATACTCTTTGCTAATATCAAACTCTAGCTGAGGCTTACATTTCAAACTTAGTATTCTGCACACTCTGAAGAGGAAATTGTGGCCTTATCTCTATTTAGTTACTGACAGATGATAATACTAATGGGCTGTGGATCTTACGTAGTTCCAAAAAAATCCCCCAGGTTTGATTGATAGGTTTGGTTTGTCCATGCTTTCTACTTAAAAGGATTTAAACATGTAGCAGGTTTTTTCACTAGTGGATTAATGCTTTTTTTAAAAAAATGAGCTTCCTGTGTAAATGCAAACTGAAGCTTAAGATGCATTGTAGAATATGTTCTATAATTATGGACATATTCAATATAAACCCACATCTTTATTTTAAGTAAAACATGCTATGATAATAAAGCATACTAAATTATTTTCTAAAGATGTTCAATATTGCATGCATGTTTTGAAAAAAACCCACATATTTTAATCACATATGAAAGTGACAGACTACAGAAGCCATTAAAAGCTCCGATTTTCTTCTACAGAATTTGCAGTTACTACTTTTGCCAGAATTAGAACTACAGTAGGTAGTTTTAATTCCATTTTTTTTCTGAAAATTAAAACTAGAGTTCTTGATTTTTTTGGCTGAGAAAATAATTTGCAGAAGAACTTGATGAGTTCAAGAAATTTAATTTTAAGATAAAATCCAGCCAGTTTTACTTCTTTTAAGTGATTACTGCTTTATCTTAATGCGTTCATGTGTTTGGGAACATGCATTTAATGATCACTGCTTGGAGAATGGGAATCTTCTACTTTTTGAATGCTTCGAGTAATTAGTGCAATTTCCTTACTTCCTACTGATACCTTGCTGGGTGTTTTTCCGTGTTGATTTTTTTTTATCACTTCTAAAGAACACAAAGCTTTAAAATCTCTGTGTCACCTTTCAGTCTGAGAATACTATCTCAACATTTATTATTGATAAATGCCACTTTTGTGGATTAAATGTCTCAAAATGTCCTGTGCATTTTTTTTGCTTGTCCAAAAATGATTGCCTGAATATTATTTTCCTTTGAAGTTCAGTTATTTATGAAAAACCCATGAGATTCAGTTGCATTGAAACTTCCAGGCAGGAAGTTGGAATTCTCTTAATGTTTTCAATCTTAGGTGGTCAGTGACAATTAACACATTAATGGAATATAAAAGTACAGAACTTGTACTCAGTATTTACAGCTGAATTACATTTTAAACCACTCTTATCTTTTTAGTCAGCAATTAGAAGTATCACCAAATCCTACAGATATCTGTTCTACTCATACTCATCTTAGTGAATGTTAAATTAGACGTGTTCAGGGTGATGTCTTTAAAACTTGTTAACAAGTCATTAATTTCTCTCCTTTTGAATGGACAAGGAAAGGAAATAGCAAGTAATTTTGATGGATATACACTAGACTCAATAATATATTTTATATTAGATCTCAGAATGCTGATAATGGCCTTTTCAAAACTTGTATTAATGTACAGTTAAATTTTGAATAAAAAAAATGACTGAAAGTTTTATAGAGAAATCTGTACAATTTCTTCACCTTCACTGTGCTTTATTCTTTTATCCTAGGTACATAAAGTGTGCTGTAAAATACCAGCTCTTAGATTTCCTTTTATTAAAATCCTGCTCCCTAGTAAGACATACTGTCCAGGCTGGTAGAAGGCCATGTGATAAACCTAATGTTCCATTGAAGAACAATTTATTTCTCATAAGATACCTGCTAGGAAGTATTAAGATTTAATTTTTTTTAATTGGTGAGTGCTGTAGCACAGCTGTATTGTGCTTTCAGACAAAAGCAGATAGATTGTTTTAAAATTGTTTGTAAGCAATAAAGTACCAAATCAGGGTTGAGTTTAGACTGGTTTGGCCAGTTGTCTTGGAAGAGAACATCTACCCACACAGTGTTATTTGTAATTTCTGAATGGCCACACCCTTGTGCTGGGAGCAGTCTCCAGCTTCAGTCCTGTTAAAAAGTCTTTGGTCCTGTTTATTGTCAGGCAGGCACAGCCCCCATCGGCTTTTTCAGGCAAAGTATGAACTAAGCTATGTGTGATACTTATATGTGCTCAGTACTTTCAGAAAACAGCATTCCCTAGGCTATTTCAAAGTCATACGTATTTGTATGTATATTTTTATCTTACTGTTATAAAGTGATCAAACAGTTTGGTGTAAGTCTTTGCCACTGTCTTTCTGGACCTTCATCTGGGTGTTCATGCTTCTTTCTTATTAAACATCCTCTGCCTAGTTTGATATCTTTTTCTTGGTTACTCACTAAGAAATAATTGCACATCTTCCACCATTCTCAACTTCATTAGCATATTTGAAGTTCTGTAATCATTTTATTTATCAGCTGTAGCAGCTAAGGCTATTTGACTGTTGGTTTAGCAAAATCATTTCAGCAAAAGTGTTTGTTAGTATCCATACATTATCTGAGTATGTTCTGATCAGTGCTTTGGTGGGAGCTGCAACAGACTCTGCATGAAAAAAAGTTCATCTCTGCTCAAAGGTCACTTCACAGTTCTGTTTGTTTGCTCTTTCAAACCTGGTGGAATGGATGTGAAAACGATTTCTAGGAGGTGTATTGCAGTGGTTATGATTTTAGTGTATGCTTGTATGTTCTGAAAATGTCTGTCCTGGATGTTTTTGGTCTCCTTTACGAGTTTAACAGTATGCTGTTTTTACAGTCTCCTAGTATAGTATCTAGGATTCAGCATATACACAGGTTATTAAATTGATAGTCTAAAAGTCATTTGGACTTTCCTTTGGAAAAGTATGAGAAAATTAATTACACATTTCATTATCTTCTAGGTACAGAATTATAAGAACGCTTAAGGATTGTTGATGGTTCTAACTAAAAGACAATCATAAATATGTTACGTCCTCTATATAACCTTGGAAAAAGAGCATTAGCATTGGTGAAGTAAAACAATTCTGCTGGAAATTCAGTGAGGTTTTGGAAGCTATTTGCAAGGAATTAAGTTCATTTAAACACTTTCTTGTAGCTTTTTACCAACATCTTGGATACTAAGAGGAATGTGTGTATATCTCATATTTTGACTATGGTCTTATGCGAGTTCTCAGTGTGGTTACCTGGCATCTGAGTCAATGAGCTCACTGCATTTTAGACTGCTCCGTCCCTTACTGTCTTGGGAAAAGGACAGTGTTAAAACTGGCAAGGGGTTGTAATGGGGTGATGCCTAATGGCCCTCCCGACCCAAACCAGTCTATGATTCTACAACAGAGGGGTCTTTTAAACAGCACAACTAATGAGGTCTGGGCTCTTATTACTGGATTTAGTGACAGATCATAAGAATGCTCTTACCCTCAGAGCTCCCAGGTGGTCCCTTATTTCATCCACCGTAATGACCAAAATAAGCTTGCTGTCACCAGCCTTCTGGTCAGCTGCTGGCTGCTCTGTGGCCATACACAGACTGGCCATTGCTTGCCACTCCATTGTCAGGCATGCAGAATGCTTGGCCCCTCAGCAGGAGACCTGAACAGATAGCTTTGAGAGGTACATATTTGTCCCCCACACATGTATTGTATGGGGTTGACCTATTTATAACTGTGAAGTTTGCATCAATTTTCACTGTAGCGGCCAATTGGCCTCTTGTTTGAGGTGCCTTATAAGGAAATAAGCCAGGGCAAATGTTTAATTTTTTAACTCAGGTTTGTTGGTTTTTTGTTTTTTTTTTTTAAAAAGCAGGCTAATAGCTAAGAGGGCACTTGTCAGTGTAAGATTGTAAATGTCCAAATGTCCAGTATGCAAGCAGGGAGGTTTTGTCAAGTGATGAGAGACTGGATCAGTACTTGTGTCATGTTCCAGGAGATGCTGCAAGGCTGGTTGCTGAACAGCACACAGACATGTTTTAAAAAGCAAAAGTAAGAGATCACAACAAGAGATCTGGAAATTAAATTTTTTTAATACATATTTTTTTAATGGAGAGGAAGGTGAATTAGGCTAAGTCATTGCACAGCATTCATTACTACATTCCTTAATCATGGACAAAACATTAAAGATACAGTGCTGAATTTTGCTTTTAAGAAAATAATGAGATACTGCTATTAGAGATTAGGATGCACTAGATGATTTGCAAACTGGACTAGTGAGACAGTGATGAGATCTGAACCATAATGTTGTACAACAAATCTTGTATCAGTGAAGTTTGATCTTGATCAAACCAGAATAAAGAGAAAATTACAAGAAATAATAAGGAACAACAGAAATTCAGTCTTGTAAGTGGACCTTGGAAAGTTTGACAATTATTCATTTTAATGAAAGTTGAGAGAGGATATCAACACTTGATAATTGTAAGAGTGAATAAATAAACAAAGGAAAATTAAGTCAAATAACAATTTTAACAGAAGAATAAATATATATAAGCATTAATAAATTAATTGTGTAATTAAGAGGTTTACAGTCTCTACACCAACGTACTGGAATAGAGTTCTTGTGGTAATAGGTTGGTAAAAGAAAACTTTCTGAAACATCAGTTGCTTGTATGAAAGTGATCATACGATGTCTTGCCTAGAATAGCATAGTTGGACTTGATTACAATAGATGTTTCCATGTTCTTTATAAAAATACAAATATTACTGAAATTTTACCTCCAGAAAGCATGTTGTAGGTTGGAGCTTGCTATGGAAATGACATGTTAGAGGAGAAAGATGTCTAGTATCTATTGTCAGTTCCAGAATTTTGCAGAAAGGTTTACATTTCTTTTAGAAGAAGTGTTATTTTACCCGATGCCAAATAAACTTTGAAATTCACTTACTTTTTTAACAAAGGTTTCATTCAAATATGGGAAACTAAGGTTACTAAAGCAACTCTGCTATTGAAGATTCAGTCTTTTGCGGAGCAGGCTTTTAAATTCATAAGAAAAGGGTATTCTAGAGAATTCTGACATATGAAAAAGTTTTATGATTTATGGAAGTTGGGGTTTATGAGGCCATACATTATCAGAATAAATGGTGGTCTTGTTCTTCTGTATTTTCCTAGTTCCTCAGGCTTAGAGTGGAAAGAGTGAATACGTTGAGATTGTCTGGCCATGGGAAGGAGAAGATGCCTGCTCCAAGGGTGCCAGTGCTGGCAGCAAGATCACTGGATTTCTTCTATTCCAGGAGACATGGAGGTCTATTTATGGTTGGAGCTACCTGACTAGATAAAGTATAGATCAGTCTGCTGTGAAAGTACCTCACATGAAGAAGACTGCCTGATGGTTTAGTTTGCTCTGAATGTATCGTGTCATCAGATAAGCCTTTCCATGGAATTAAAAACCAAAACCAGTATTTTCTTGTTTCTGGGTTTTGTTTGGAATTTTTTGTCCCCTGTCAATTCAGCTGGGCCCTTACCTGTTGCTGATTCTAATTGGAATTGTGGAAACAAAATCCTGGAATAAAAAAAATTGGAACATTTCTTTAAGCTTTAAAATAGGCAATCTTGACTTGCAGTAAGGGCAGTTTATGCATCTGGAATGTATAAATAGCTCTTTAAATAGGTGTAAATAAAATATATTCATGTTTAAAGTTTCTTTATGTTGACAAAGTTGAATAAAATATTTTTATTGTAAAACCCAGTTAAAGCCAATTTACCACAGAAAAAAACACACTTCAGTGTAGGGATTTTCATCAGAAAAAAGACTTGGCTGCTGAAAGGAAGATGGTCTTAAATTTAAATGTGTTCTAAAGCCAGTTAATGTATGCCACTGTAAATGAAACTCAGAGTGGGCAAACATAAAACTTTCTAATTAGAGGTACATGACAAAATCACTTTCAGTTGACTAAACACTCAAAGGTGCACTGTCACCAAATTCTCACTAAATGACCCTAATTGGTAAGCCCCAGCATTCCTGTGATTCAGCCAGGCTGTTGGTGTTTGTATTCCGTTATTGCAGTCCAGAGTGCCTCATGGGAATCCACTTAGGATGCAATCTAGTAGCTTGTGTCTCCCTTCCACTACAAGCTGTAGCGTGATGAGCCTTTTGGAATGTAAAATATGTAACAAACTTTTCTTTTTCCATCTTAATTTTATGTAAAATTGTAAGAATTTGTGGGTTTTTGAGGCTAAGCCTAGGACTAGTCTTTCTCTTAAAGGACAATTAAGCACACTCCTTGATGTGCTTCTTGTGGATTTTACTGAAAAAATTCCTACAGGTGGGTATTATCTGTAGAATTGTTCTCTGATATATGGCAGATAATTTACTTTTCAAAATATGCCATGTGTATATATTTTACAAAATAGTAGTAGTATCAAATTCAGTGTAAAAATCACTTAGAACACAAATTTCTAATGGTGCATAGGATTTACAAACTAAATTAAATGCTGGGAACTTCTTTGTTTGTTTTATGGTGTATTGGTTTTGTTTGTTTTTTTTAATAATAAGACCGTAGAATTAATTACTTATTTTTCTATTTCAGGAATACATTGAAGAAAACATGGCAAACCAACGGGATTACATTAGCAGACCTATTTGCAATGGAATTTCTGTTCCTGAAAATAAAATCAGTTCCTTAGTGGCTGAAGGTCATGGACAACAAATTCTAAAAGTATTACAAAAGTTCAGAGAACAAAATATATTTTTTGATTTTAAAATTCTTGTGAAAGATGAAATAATTCCCTGTCATCGTTGTGTACTGGCAGCATGCAGTGATTTTTTCAGGTAAACCTAATTTTGGCATGAATATGCAGGAAATAGATTCTAAGTTCTCTGGGAGGGAGGGAAGGAATAGAATTTTTTATAAAAAAAGTGAAAAAAAAAATCACAATTTACATATATCTGCAGAGTTTTGAGCAAAGCATTCAAACATCGTTTAAGGGTATGCTAGTTCCTTGTATTTTCAAAAAGTCATGAGGACTCTGTGAATCAGATTCTGACAGCAATCCAAACTCTGAAATACAAGTTTCACACCATAAGTGTGTGGTTGTGCTGTTAGGTAGAACTGGCAGAAGTTATATATATTTAAGAGTTACCTGTTGCCAGTATCAGTACTTGAAGGTTCACAAGGACATTGCTTGACTTTTTATATGATAGTCTATGTACTTTGACACATTTATATTGCAAAACTTAACAGATTGACTAGAAATACATCTTGTACTGAGCAGTTGTGGATAAATTGTACATAATTTTGCAATGGAACTGGTTTTTGTTTGTCCAAGATGAGTGGTTAGTATAGTAGAGATTGTCTTCAGAGGTATTTAAACAGATATGCATACTTTCCTGAAACTACAGATTTCAGCCTTTCAGCATGAAATGGATCTTCCTTCTGGTGCTTAAAGCTATGTATTCTTAAAGGACAGCCAGATCATTCACATACAGAATAGTGATTTATAAAGAAACCTTGCTAACCTTTTTATTAGAAAGGTTCACACTTGCAGTTCCACACTGAAAGTGTTTCTGAATACAGTTAATGAAAAACAAAGCTAAGACTCTAACAATGAAAAAATTGACTCCTAGGAATGAGTTAATGGGTTCAATTTGGTTGCCCATACATAGGTGAGTGTTATTTTCCAACGTCCTGGAAGATACCATGGTCTCTAAGTGAGTCTGCCATATATGACAGAAGATAGCTATATGTGTTATAAGAATAACTGAAAAAAGGAAGAAATGCAGATGAAATGAGTACTTTCTCCACTGTAGCAGCAGATTTGGTTTTTTATCTGACACACAGGATTACTTCATTTGTCTTTAACTTCTTCACAACACCGAGATGATCTGGTAGAAAGAAATACTAGGATGAAATAGCTTCCAGTGATAATTTTTAGAACTGAAGTTAAGCACATATGGAAATGCATGTGTCCTTTTCATTACCTACAAACTCTTCAGATTAAAATCTGCCAGGAGAGATCTCTCCTTGTTCCTAATGGTTAATATGGCAGATAATAGCAGCCATCAGATTCATAAGTTGTCATGGAATGCAAGGCCCATTTTTCACCTTCAAGGAATAAAAATTACCTAAATCCACTAGATACATTTTAAAATGGAACACCTTTTGTCTTCCTTGGCCTTTGGACTTCTCTTAGTTTTGGCTTCATTGTGCTAACCCAAGATTCAGCACCATTTTGATCCTTACTTGTTACCTTCCAGAGTCAAAGCCTTTGCTTACATTGCTCCCCTTCTACTGGTGGTGTTCAGTTGCTATTTTACCCTCTAATTAGAGATTTCATAGCTCTTGGGTTAATGAGGAAAGGATTATAAGGGTCATCACTTAGTATGCAAAGAGGTCTTTGGGACACGTGTCTTACTGTAATTTTATGTTCTTCTTCAGGAAGTCAGGCAAGTTCCTGCTTTACCAGATGTTCACGTCCCAAAGAGTATGTGCTATACACAGAGATGTTTTTTCCTCTTTGGCTTCAGAAAGGGATGGGATTGTAAAAATCCCATACAATAGAGATACTAAGTGTATAACTGAACTCTGATATAACACTTTTTAAAATATGAATTAACTATGATACATTAATAATCCAGATTCTGTCCTTCACATTTGATGATTTATCCAACTCTTCCTCCAGTATTATCTTGTGTCATATTCAGAAGCCACTGCTTCCCAACCTGATACTTGGGCTCTGAGAGGGTAGGGCAAGGGATATTGCAGCTCTGTTCTGTTGCCAGCACTTACCAGCTTGTAAAATTTTAGTTATTTTATCTTGCCTTGCTAGATTGAGTGAAATAGTAAAATGTTATAACATACTTAGAATAAGGCAGTTAAAGTTGTAATAAAATTTTCTCAAATCTACTGATCAATAGTTCACTCCACAATTTCAACTATCATCTTTGTATTCAGTCACAATCTACTTTTTGCACAGTTTCATTGTGTCATGCAATCCATATGTCAAAACCTCATTTTTTTCTCTGACATTGGCCTGTACTCATACATCTCTCTAAAAACTCTAAAGCAAGAATTAAGTTTCCTTGTATTTTTTTTCCTCATTAACCCCTTACTACTTTTATTTCTGAGGATTACACCCATCATCTGTCTGGCCATTTGCTCAGCCTGCAGGAAGGCTTTTTTTTTTCCACTTAATTTTATATATTCATCCACAGTGCATGACCTAACTCATGGGGCTTTTATACTACGTATTTTTTAAATCAGCCTTTCTTTCCTAAGCTGTTGAAACTGATGCTGTCCTGAAAAAATTCAGATTTTCTCTCACATTGAGAGCTGCAGACTTTATCACTGTTTGTGAAAATCCATACAGAACACAGGTGCTGCTATCATTTTGTTAATTCATCACTTTGAATATGTTCTTATGACCAATCATTTTTTTCTTCAAACATATAAATTCACTGTTCATATAAGAACTTCCATATTTTAGACCTATTTTAGACCAGCCCACAGTATTATGTGCTCTTGATTGTCTCCTTCCACATTAGTGTTCTCTTCTGTTTGCTAAATCTTTAATTTGTGTGTATCTTTTCTGTATTTTATTCACAGAGCCATGTTTGAAGTTAATATGAAAGAACGAGATGATGGCAATGTTACTATTAGTAACCTATCACCCAAGGCAGTGAAAGCTTTTCTTGATTATGCTTACACAGGAAAAACAGAGATAACCAATGAAAATGTGGAAATGCTCTTCCAACTGTCATCATTTCTTCAAGTTTCACTCCTTTCCAAAGCTTGCAGCGACTTCTTAATAAAAAGTATTGATCTTGTGAATTGCTTACAGTTGCTTTCTCTATCAGAAAGTTATGGGTCTGTCCGCTTGTTTGATCATGCGCTAGATTTTGTACAACACCACTTTTCATTGCTGCTCAGATCAAGTGATTTTTTGGAGATGAATTTTGAGATATTACAAAAGTGTCTTGAGGCTGATGAACTAAATGTCCCTGAGGAAGAATCTGTGTTGAAAGCTGTCCTCCAGTGGACCAAACACAACTTAGACACACGGCAGAAATACCTGCCTAATTTGATTAAAAAAGTGAGATTACACCAGTTACCTGAAAAGACTTTGCAGGACTTTCTGCATTCTGAAGAACACTTACTTAAAAGTGCTAATTGCTCAGTAATAATCAATGATGCAGTTAAAAGTGTGCAGAACTTTGGTGGATTGTTTCCAGATGCACGTCCTTCAACAACAGAAAAATATATATTTGTTCATAAAACTGATGAAGATGGAGAAAGCAGACATACATTCTGCTACAATATCAAAACAGATAAATGGAAAGAACTGCCGCATACGCACATGATTGATCTGCCAGGGTCAAGTTTATCTAGCTATGGAGAAAAAATATTTATAACTGGAGGATGCAAGGGGAATTGTTATAGGACTGTCAGGCTTCATATTGCTGAACCGTTTCATGATGCCACTGACCAAACCTGGTGCTACTGTCCAGTCAGCAATGAATTCTCCATAGTGTCAGCTATGAAAAAACCAAGGACAATGCACACATCTGTTGTAACCTTAAATCAGCTCTTTGTAATAGGTGGAAAGACCAGAGGAGCTCAAGAAACTCGGAGTCTTTTGGATGTAGAATCCTATAATCCGCTTTCCAAAGACTGGAAATCTGTAAGCCAATTACCAAGAGGTATCTACTATCCAGAAGCAAGTGCATGCCAGAGTATAATTTATGTCCTTGGCTCAGAAGTAGAGATTACTGATGCCTTTAATCCGTCTCTTGACTGTTTCTTCAAGTATAATGCTATGACTGATCAGTGGTCTGAGCTTGTAGCAGAATTTGGGCAGTTTTTCCATGCAACTCTAATCAAAGCTGTTCCAGTGAACTGTACATTGTACATATGTGATCTCTCCACATACAAGGTCTACAGTTTTTGCCCAGAAACCTGTGTTTGGAAAGGGGAAGGATCTTTTGAATGTGCTGGCTTTAATGCAGGGGCAGTTGGGACAGAAGACAAAATTTATATACTAGGTGGTGATTATGCTCCAGAAGAAATCACAGATGAAGTTCAAGTCTACCACAGCAGTAGGTCTGAGTGGGAAGAAGTTTCACCAATGCCAAGAGCCTTAACTGAGTTTTACTGTCAGGTCATTCAGTTTAATAAGTATAGGGACCCCTGGTCACCTGTACTGACAATTTGCTCTGGAGAATTTTGAAACTCCTGAGTCAAAAGAGTCTTATGTAAATGCACAAGTTTTAGAACAGTTTTTAAGTATTAGTTTACAGATGGAGAAATATGTACCCATTTGTTTGAATTTTCAGTTTAAATTATATGCTGTAGGGTTGCTTTTGGAAGAGTCCTTAAAATGTCATTCATGCTAGTCATAATATAGACAGTATTAATTTTATATACAACTTTAATTTGTAATTATAAGAATAATTTTCAAAATACTACTTTTCAAAGAAGAATATTCACAAGGAATTTGTTGTGTAACATGTGCCATTATTTCTGTAATAGTCACAGTTGTCCCAATAGACAAATTGCTAAATGAGTAAACTGACTGTGATACTGTTTTCCCTATGTAACTGAAGTTTAAAAGAAATTTTCATTTATGATATTTAGATTTTCTATGTTCATAAACCCATAAGAAGAATTCTTTGTCAGCTTTATCTTATCAGAATGACCTTAGCAAGGACAAGAGCCAAAGTGACCTTCACAGTATTAAAACCAGGTATCTTAACTTGAAGGGACTGATAATTCCTGTCATTTTAGCTTAGCTCTTCAGTTTTACCAGTTTTTCTCCATTCTTGTGCCTTAGTAGTAGCTTTATTTTATGTTTCCATTCCATTAACTGTGGCTAGGTAAACTTCAATAACATACTGCAGGGTAGGTAAGATTTCTACAGGATGGATGGTTGATGTGATATCTTTCCTTCAGTTGTGTTGTTGACTAAAGAAAAAACACTTCAGTGTTGTAATGCGGAGACTTCAGGGTGTTTTCTAACAGAAGTCTTCCATCTCT
This sequence comes from Lanius collurio, assembly GCA_020086605.1. Taxonomy (NCBI): domain Eukaryota; kingdom Metazoa; phylum Chordata; class Aves; order Passeriformes; family Laniidae; genus Lanius; species Lanius collurio. The sequence continues at coordinate 16,901,976 of JACBWW010000006.1, forward strand.
GAAGTCTTCAGTGCTACCTACTAAGTCACTGGGCTGCTTATAGCAGCAAGCTGTGAAACCAATTGTAGCTGTGCTTCGGTTAACTATGGGAAGTTTGTATCTTGTCATACATCAAATACAAAGTTACAAAACTACCCTCCCACATTAAAAGCTAATAGTAAATAGTATTTCTGAGGTGAGAAATCATCTCTTGTGCTTTAAATTAATTAAAACACTTTATCTTGAACTTCATGGTAATTTTAAATGTTAAAATAGTACACAGTAAACACTACACAATATATTGCTTGATAAACTTTAAGTAGTCAGCTATTATAATGTCAAAATTGTAATGGACTTTTAGTGCTAATATTAATCTAGTCATACGTTGTGAAGTAAATTTGATCTCATGCTTACAAAGTCAGTCCTCTTTCTGACAGGAAGACACTGAAATTAGCTAGGTTTCATAAATTAATTTGTAATCTTCCACAGCCTGAGAATTTCCTTTCTTAGCAGGTATCCATATAAGACACTTGAGAGCCCTTATGTTCCATGTAAGTATTGTGAAAGCAGTAAGGTTGTCTTCTGACAGACAGAATAATGGCTTTAAACATCCAGGCACACCTTTTCAAACAGTGTAAAACAAGACTAAAGTTTAGTGAGGCATCAGAGACATCTTTCATATGTCTTGAGACAACTGTGGTAAGTTCATTATCACATCACTACTGCATGTACTTTTTGCAAAACCTAAGCTGAATATTAATGCTTAAAGCTTAATATTGCCTAGAACAGTCTTCTGTTTTAAACAAGTCAACAATGGAAAGTTCCAATTTTGTGATTGACTCTAATTTATTAGATACCTTTATAAATTTAGATAACATTCATCATAACAATTTCCATAAGTATGTAAATCAAAATTATGCACATTTGGAGAACATGTTAATAGAGCAGAACCCTTCCACTCAATAATTTCTGTATATTAACACACGTATCAGTTTTGTAGAAGTAAGTAGTTTGTTACAGTATTTCAGGCAACTTCTACATTTGTTTTGGGTTTCTTTTCATTATAAGTCTCCATATTTTAACAAATGTACCTAGGTAACCTTTACAGTCACGTTACAGAAATTCAACTATTTTTATATTGGGACACAACTGCTTTTTGTTAGTGCAAAGCAAATGTATTGAGTAGAGAAAGAAAGAATACTATTCCTGCTTACTGAAACAATAGGAAAAAAACACACATAGGAAAACAGTAGTTTTAGTTTTAATAAAGCTACTCAGGGTAGCATAGAGACTTCATTAACTAATAATTACTGCAATTTGTCACATCATTGGAACAAGGCCCAATTCACCTTTGCTTGTGTATCTGTGTTGTTTTTATACCTGAGTAATATGAGTATGCAATTTATGCATTGAGAAAAGTAACATATTATGCCCATAGTACCTGGGTGTAAATAGCTATGCAAATTGGAAGAGACTGTATAATTGCAAGGGTTTTTTAATTGCCACTGTCATGACCAGACTGCTAGATCACATAAACAGCGAGTGAGTCATTCAGGTGATGCTCTTTCCTCCAAGTTTTTCCCTACAGCAGATCTTTTTGGCACTATTCCACCCAGCTACTTGCTTTAAGACTCTGGCATCTGACATTAGACAGAGCAGTGACGTATGTGAGATATTCCTCAGTGTAGACAGTGAAAACTGACTGAAGCTGAATTGGGAAAAGAGACATGCTTCTTTAATATTCTACACTACATTTGTGCAGGAACTAATGTCAGTTCCCAGTCTGACAAATCATTCATGGATTTCACAGGGAGTTGAGCTGTCTTACTCGGTGATCAGGAAATAATGCAGTAATGTCAGTTACTTTCTGACATTGCTTACAGAAGAGTTACTGTGAAATGGTGCTGATTTTCTGCAGTCAGGCAGGTAAGCCTATACTACAGCTCTCACAGAAGGAAAAGGGGTCATTTGCCACATTTCCACATACAAAATGTTAAGTCTGGTAGCAGAATTGAATGCAGATGAAGCGTTAGAAAGTCATGGTTAAAAACAAGGCTTTATGATAGAAGTAAGGACCTATGTTCCAAACCATGTGATTAATTCTAAAGATATAAGAAATTTCAGTGAACTACACAAAAGAATATGAATTACTTGCATGGAAAACTGTTGTGTGTCTGGATCAAACAGATTTTTCAATCTACACAGCAGTTACGCAATTAAAAAAAAAAGTCACAAAATTAACGCAAAGTGAGCTTTTTAATGTCTTTTCTGACTTTTTAAAGCTCTTTGAATCAAAGCTTTATGAAAAAGTATCTTCGTCTAAAAATAGTAACTAGATTGATGATTACCTATGTTCTCACTGAAATAGAGTGATGTTTAAACATACAAAATGCATGTAAAGTTATAATCTACTATTTGCACTTAAATGATGTAACCAAAACATTTCTAATAGTATTCTATTTTATGTCACAGAATACACTATAAGCATGACCAGTATAGTATACACGAAGATAATATATATTGTATGTGGGATTTTAATATCCAGTGATGATTATATTGGATAATCTCAATTTTTAAAGAATGCTATCAAAATATTATGGCACTTTGGTAATGTTATCATACTGGTTTAGTTGTTATAATAAATATCAATTATTCGGGTGTTTTATTGATTATGTTTGCACACACCTGATGATTATTATTTAAGTACTAATTAATTTGTTTTCTATATTCTAAATACATTTGTACTAATTCAGTTTACTGCTCTTAAAAATTCATTATATTCTCAAAGTGGAGTAGATTTTCTGGGTCAGATTTATTTATGGTATTACTCTGTGAAGAAAATTGTTTACCTCCTCTGGTTAGTGTTGGGTAGTAGGTAAGGTATAGGCTATAGAATGTGCTGACTGCAGTTCCTAATGTGGAGATTAATTTTAGGTATTTCTGTTTGTAGGTGACCAACAGGAGGCAGCATAAGATCTATTTTAATTAAAACAGACTGAAAACGGATGTATTTGAGAATATTTATAGTTGAACATTATGCTCAATTTAGTTTTTTCCTTCTAACACCCAATAAAGCGTAGAGAACAGTGACGTTTTGCTGCTGCCTGGGCTCTGCTGATATGTGGAAAGTACGATATTACACGTTTGCCGAGATGTTCATTCTTTTGTGAAATAAAGCACTAAGCAACTGAAACCTTCTTGGGTGTCTTTTTTTCTCTTTTTGGTTTTGGGTTGTTTTTCTTTTTTTTGTTTTGTTTTGTTTTTTTTTTTCCAATTGGAGAACATTTTGAATGCTGTAACCAAAAATGCAGCTAGTATGGACGAAAACTGCAGTGAGAGGGGTTGACTTATCCTTGGACCTTGTATTTCTATATCCTTTGCCTGCTGAGTTACTGTTCCCATGCTAATTTTAATTGTCTGCTGAAAAATTCTTAAGTTTACCATTGTAAGGTACTCATTTAAATTGGTATCATTTTTAGTTAGGTGAGGTTGATATACAGGGTTTTTTAACAGTTTAAGTATTGCAAAGGATTTGGTGGTTATTTCTATTGAAATAGACCTTCCCTACTAGTAGAAGTAGCTTTAAATAAAAGGAGATAAAAGCTACTTAGTCTAAAATTTGCATGCCAAGGCATGCAGAAATGGCATCAATACAAAGTGATGGAGCTCAGTGTTGTCTTGTATTCTTCCAAAACTTAAAATTCTGTAAACCCCAATACTCCTCTGTAGGTAAATTAGAGTTAAAGCAATACAGATTAACCTTCCAGCACTGCAAGGCCTTTGCCCCAAAAGCCTTTCAGCTAGCAAAAGCCTTTTGGAGACATGTACAAAGCATTCTAACAGCATTCACAATATTAAAAGCTTATATGGAACAATGAAGGGATTCACAGACCAAATCTGAGAGCCCAAGTTGTGTAACCCTATGCACAATCAGAAGGAAATTGTGTATGTTCTCCAGATCCAGGGAATTCACTATGGACTTGGAACAGTTTGCATCTGAAGTAGACCATATGGTTGGGATTTTCTTACTGTCATCAAAAGCAAGGAAGAAAGAATCTGGATTTAACAATTAAAATACACAGAAATTACACATAAATTCAAGACAGTTTATATAAATGAAGGAGATCCAAGGATTTTTGTTGGAGGAAGCTGGTATACACCAGGATTTTTCACCAGTGATCAACAGCCTCCATAAAAGTGGAGTAACAACTTTGGGATAAAGTAGAGCTATTTAGGTTTGTGTGCATGACTACTCTATGAAATCATACATTTCCTGGTTGAAATTATTCTAATGGATACTAATCATATTTAGTGGGGTTCTCCTTCACAATAAAAGAAGGATATTCAATGAGGTATAATTAGGACTTAATATTTTTGCAGACTTCAGAGGTTCAGACTGTTAATGACTTCCACTTTCCATCATTTGTCCACCTACTCGCAGCTGAATCTAGTTTGAACTAGTTTGCAAGACCTCTAGGGCGCACTTGAGCACTGTTAAAATACTGGTAGTAATGTAAAAGGAAGCCAAGTTCATGCATGGGTCTCAGTAAGAAATATCCCAGTATTATGTATGCCATCAGTGTGGCATGGTCTTGCCATGCTACACAATGAGCAAGTATGGCAAAAAAACCTATCATTACCTGTAAGCAAACTGGTAAATTAATAGTTGGCTGAAACTGGAAAATACCATTTTAGGGAGATTTGTAGTTTCGTAACAGTTATGGTCATTGAAAGCTGTATTAATCAAGTAACTACCTGAACTTGGAATGAAAGGACTGAGCAAGTAATTGTTAACGAATATGCCAAGTAATAAAAGCACAGATCAGGTTAGGCAGAATAGAAGTACGTAACATCGGAAAAGTGGGGTTACATGATCAAGGCAACAGTAGGTAACATAGAAGGCAAGGACCAGACGCATCTTGCGTGATGGAGGGGACGAGGAGCCCCAAGCCCGAAAGCTGCAGGAATATTCACCCACATCAACGGTGTGGTGGCTCACACATGCAGCACTTCCCGGAAAATGCTTTAATTTCTTTAATTACAGTATCCGATAAACGCAGTTTCTCCATTTTAACCACAAACCGCGCCAGTTCAGGAGGAACAGCGGGTTGCCACTCGCTCAGGGCAGCAGCATCATAAACCTGCGGGCCACACCGGTGTGTTACGCACGGTTATCCCGCACACTCCCTCGGAGCCCTCCCTGCCTTGCAGGCCGCCACCAAGAGGCGCCGGAGCCCTCCCTGTGCCGCGCCCTTCGGCGGAGCGGCAGCCCCAAACCCAACCCACCCGCCCCGACCCCGCGGAGGGTCCCTCAGTGAGGGGGCGGGCCACGACAGCGCACAGCCAATCACCGGCAGGCTTGGGGAAGACAAGCGGTGGCTGTAGCCAATGGCTGCCCGGCAGCTGCGCGCGGCGCGGCCCCGCTGGCGGAGGAACGAGGGGGATCCGGACCGCCTGGCGCGGCAGGGCGGGGCGGGGGAAGCGGCGGACACGGACCACCAATAGGCGTGCGGAAAAGAGTGATAGGCAGGCGGCTCGCCCAATGGGAGGGCGGTAGCCGTTAAAGGGCCGGCGGCCCGGAGGGGAGCGCTCGGCGCAGGTGAGTCGCGCGCGCGGCCCCCGGGGACCGGGTGGGGCGGGCAGCGAGACCGGCCCGGGGATGGGCTGCCGCTCCCCTCGCGGCGTGAGGGTAGCCCCCTGTACCCTTGCGGGGCTAGAGCGGTGGGCTCCGCCGCCCTCGGCCCTTGGGGGTGATGAGGCGATTGCCCACTGTCTTTCCTCCCCACGGGGAGGTACCGTTCCTCTTCCTCCTTTTCCCGGGAGAGTCGCAGAGCCCCGCCGGCCGGAGAGGCCCTGGCTTGAGGTAGGGCCCTCGGGCCCATTTGCTCCCCGGGATTCGGGGGCTGTGCTGGCCGGGGCAGCCGGCCGTGCCCTCGCCTCCCTTTGTTGCTGCCTTGCTTTCCTGCAGCGCCCCGGGTGGTACCGAGCTGGCCCCGGCCCCGCGGCTGTGCCCGCCCTCACGCCTCCGAAGGGCGCTTCCCGCGCAGGGATGAGGGTTTCTGTTCCTCTTTGTGGCCGTGGCTGGTTCAGGGGAACTTCGGCCTGATAAGTGTGTGCCTTCAATAGCCCGAATCCCCAACTGCTTCCTATCTTCTGTGCTTTCTCCCTGCTTCGTTAAGTTATCCTGTTAGGTGTTGTTGATTCCATTCTGTGCCTGCTTTATCGTTTGAGTATGCCGCGGGCCTCTTGCACGGCTGTGTTGAGTGATGTGTTGTGCAGCACCCAGATTCTCTTATACTAAAGCCTTTGTAGAAAAGCGTAAGTTGCTCCAACGCAGTGTAGCCATCTGTTAGGAATCACACACAAAGTTTTTTAGTAAGCCTTAGGCAAAGATACTCAGACTCTCTAATTTTCTTTAAAAAAACCCCATAGAGGTAACAGATTCTCGTAATTTGAATGGGGTTTTTTTCAAGCATAAGCCCCGAAAGTTTTTTAGAAAATCATTAAGGCATCATCTTTTTTTAAAAGTCGTTTGTAAGGAATTATTTGAGTTTAATGCTAGCAGCAGTCCTCTAGTCCTGGTGAATGTATGGATCTTTTTGTTTGCTTCATTGCTTGTTTGCGGGATTTGTTCATTTTTCTTTTTTTTGCTTGTCCAACACGTGGTCAGACAGTTAGGTGTGAACAAAGGAGACAGAAAAGACGGGCAGAATGAGAGTGCTTCTGTCTTTAGCTGTGCCTAAGGTATTCAGTGTGTGTAGTTTCTATCTGTTTATGGAGTTTCCAGCCTTGTTTTACAGTAATTGTTTCTTTTCAACCCAAACAATTTGTATTTGTTTGGTGCAGCGATGAGAGCCTTCTTCATCACAGGCTGCTTTTGGCCTGACAGGCCCAGACTCAAAGCTTCGTGTTGCCGTCTTTTCTGGAAGACCCTTGAAGTCTTTACGATGTCATCAGAGTTGTTTTTAGCCAGGACTTAACATTTCTACCTGAACTGTTAAAGTACACATTTTGCATTGCAGTTCACCCTCAGCTTCTTGTGCACCTCCTCACTGGCTGAGCATGAGAAACTGAAAAGTCCTCGGCTTAAAATAATCACTGCTTAACCACAACCAACACATTGGTGTGTTGCCAACATTATTGTCACACTAATCCAAAACACAGTGTTGTCCCAGCTACTAGGACGTGCTTTAACACTATCCCAGCTGCTGAGGTTTGGGATATTATTTTTTTTTTCCTGTGGCTATCTAGAATGTGTACAAATCCTAGCTTATTTACATCCCTGTCTCTTAGGTACTTTGAGTACGTAACAGCTCATTTTTCTTCACTAAAGAATAATATCCCGGAGACCATCTGTCAATGGCAAAGAACTGCATATCCCAAATCTCGGCTTTTATTAGATAACAGTATTTTTTAGTTAATATATATCAGAAAGGTACACAGAGCCATCTCTGGGAGTAAATATACTGTCAAGACAATTCACTAACCCAGTTTTTATTAATTAGAAAGGAATTGTCCTCAACAAGGCAGTGTGCTTTCAAAAAGGAAAGAGTTAAAGAGGCAAAGATGTCCTTACCAATTGGAAGTTAGTTGTCATGAGTTCTAAAATATGTAGGTTTTGCGGATGTTTCACTGGGAGATTCAGGGGCTTGTATCAGATGTGTTCTAGAGAATGTTTAAAGAAGTCTAAAAGAAAACTTTACTTTTAATAAAAAAATTGGATGTCAGTAGTTTCCAAGTTAGTATTGTAGTTCTTAAAAGTTATGTCCTTGGCTTGTGGCATAAAATCCAAAACCAAGATTAGACACTTCACAAAGCATGGTGGTCAGTCAGGTGATGCAGAATACTGGTCAAGGAGCAGTGAGCTGACCCACAGGGTGGTCTGACATTTGCATGCTGTAGCTCTCAGCCCTCTCTGAAGCTAAGGTGAAAGCTTACCTGTCAGCATTTTCCATGTTGATGTAGAACTGTATGTGGAAGATGATGAAAATTTGATTTGGGAACCCAGTTTATTTTTTGTAAGTTTTTCTGTGTTTGTGCCCACATTATGCTGCTGTGTTAACCCTGAGAAATTTAGAAAAAGCCAATATAACTAGAGATACCATACAGGTGTCTGTAAATTCCTGTGGTTCCTTCCTGGGAATGACCAGAAGAACCTTGCTTACTTAGCTGGGGCTGAGTAAAGGACTTAACCAGTATGTACCTTGAGGTGAAAGTGGCTGTCACTCAGCAGAGGCCTGCTGAGGAGTATGATTAAAGATCAGATAAAAGGTCTAAGCAAAATTTGGTGTCATTCTAGCAGATACGGTTTGTGTTCTGGTATAAATCTGACCTACACTACAGCTTTTTTTTTTCTTTTTTAACTATTTCTCATGTCAAATTATTGGTCTGTGTTAAAGCAGTAGGCTATATTATTTTTTTTAATAATTCCCTTTTCCCAAAACCAATTGGAATTTTATTTTCAGAAGGGCAGAAAGTTTCACACATCCTAAACAGCAGCATGCAGCTTCCTGCTCGAGTGTGAGGAGTCCAAAGTGCTGGGTGTAGCTACATAGGCGCACTGTAGAGTGATGTGTGCTGATACCGGCTCGTGCTTTATGCAGTTGACTTCTTCTTGGGACTTGGTTTTGCATATTTGCTACCTAGTAATCATTGGAAGTAAGTGGCTTCACAGTGAAAGTAGTGTTTTAGTGAGGGAAGGTAGTAAAGCAGGTTTTTAAATGCAGTGTTTGGAAAAATATGGCAGCATGCTTGCCTTTTGGGTATGAAAGAATGTTGCTTGACATGAAAAACTGCGAGTGAGCCACTTATTACAGTCAATAGTGTATAGGAGGTGAACAACGTCTAAACTACTAGACATTATTCCCCAAGTGGGGGGTTGTTGTAGTGTAATGTGTTGATGTGTATGCTTTAACCAAGTCTAGGGAGAGCAATAGGAGGAAAAATACTTAGTAATTTAAGAATCCTGTATAGCTGGGAGGGAGTTATTTAAGTCCATTAGTTAGTAACAGTTGAATATATAATCTGGAAGCCATTTGCCTTCAGGTGCACAAATGTCTCTACTGCGTGAACAGTGAACACACAGCAGCTTGAGACTGCCTGTAGTGTGTAGTGAGTCCCTGGCCTACTTGACTTAAAGCTTTTTAAACTTACCTACAGTGGTAGGTAACGTGGTACAAAAGAAAGTTCAGAATATCCTAAACTGAACCTATTGCCAAGCAGTCTGTGACCAAGAACCATTTTTGATTCTTTGTCCTTGCTTCCAGGTTTTGCTGGGTTATTGTAGGCTTTTTTTGGTAATACGATTTGTATTATTAATGTAGTAATAATATTCATTACTGCATGAATAGTCCTGTGTTTCTCCCACTCACTCTTCTCTGCAGAGTTGCACACAGGCTGTCAGGTGCATTATGTGGGTTCGTGTTCTCTTCAGCATCGGGCACAGGACCAGCTGGTGCTGAGGGTAGAGGACTGGATGAACTTTAAAGCTGCCATTGTATCTGACATGAATTGTTTAGCATAGTGTGAGAAGGACACAGGAGGATTTTACCATGGGCATATAGTGACTTAAATCTATTTCCTGTTAAAATGTGTCTAATGAATGACATTTGTTTGAACTAGTAGTTGTTTTATGACATTCAACAGGATTGCTCCAGTTCTTTTACTTATGATTATGAGAAGTTAAAAGAGCCTTGAAAATGTCCACTTTTCATATTAATTTACCTTTTCTTTTCACAGAAATGGTTCTTATTTAAAATGTATCTCAGAAATTTCAGTCCCCTAAACATTTCATGTTTTTGAGGTAATGATATAACAATTCCAGCTTCTTTTGGAAGTAATTTAGCATTCAAACAGAAATGTGTGTGTCAAATTTCAGTCTTAAGAAAATCCCAACTGGCAAAATTCTTGAGAGCTGAAGGAAAATAACTGTACTTTTTTAATGGAAATACAAAATCAATCTTAACACTTCATGACATGGATAATTAATGGTTTTATAATTCATAGGAAATTAGAGGAACTATCTATGACTACTTTATATTCAAAGTTTAACAAAATGGTTTTCCTTTATCAAATAAACAGTTAGTTCAAAATACACATTCCTTAAATGATGACTTAGGAGTCAAGTTTTTAAATGAGGATATATGGTGTATACCTTGGAGATTTATCTTGTTTGCTCTTTTTCTCTTAGGAAGCCTGACAAATAGAAAAATACTACAAAGTGAAGAGAAAATTTACTTCACAAGAACTGAGCTCTGCTTTCACTTGCTTTTAAATTTATTTATATTAGTAGCTGATTAGTGTCAGATCATCTCAGTAATCTGCTGTGGTGAAATTATTAGGTTAAGCCTGGAAAAAATGAAACAGTTAAAAAGAAAAAGAAAAAGCAATTTTAGTGTTCAGGAAACTCAAACTCTCCTTAAGGAAATCAGAAAAAGGAGAGAAGTACTCTTTTCGAAGCAACTTAATACAACAATTAATGAGATGAAGCGGAAAGCTTGGGAGGAAATAGCAGAGTGTGTCAATGCTGTAGGTGAAGGAGAGCAAAGAACAGGGACAGAAGTGAAAAGGAGATACCTTGACTGGAGAGCACTCATGAAGAGAAAACGTCTGAATGCAAACATCAAAGTAGTGGGTGCTGGGTTTCACCTTCCTTCATCCAATTTAGATGACTCTCTCAATGAAGACATGGATGAGAAAATGGGATTTGCAATTGAATCTAGTTTTGAATGGCAGAATATCACTGACTTCAGAGAAGCCGGTGGATCTTTAACAGAAATCAAAGTAGAAGAGGAAGAGGAGGATCCGCAGAATTTCGAAGTGAGTGACGTGCATGAGCTATATGCAATCTGGCCTTTGCTTCATTTCCGCATAAGGCTTTTTACTGTGTTTCTTCATAGCATCTGTTTCTATTTTTTTCTGAAAGTGTGAATTAAACTGTAGAAGTAAATATAATTCAGGGACATGGTATTTAAATCTAGAAACTTGCAGTTGTATGTAAGGTCTTGGATGGTGATTATTGACTTGAATTCCCTAAACTTTGAATATGTCTTTGCACATGTATTCTCTATTTGTATGTGCCACAGATAAGAATTAGTTGAGTCAATGCAATGAAAATATGCTGTTGAAGGAAGCTGGTCATTTTAATATTCAGGCTGCCTCCATGCATGAATGGAGAAGTGCTCATCTTTAACAAATGAAAGTATATGTTACCTGCAGGTACAGAAAGAAGTAAAATACAGAAAGAACTATGATAGGTACTGTTTGCATTTCTTAAAGTGAACCTATACGAGATGATAACATTGCTTACAACATTGTCAGTCAGCTATTCCTCTCTGTCAGAATTTTAGTGAATTTGACAAGTGTTAGTGGATTCTGTGGACAGGTTGATACTCCTTGTAGTACAGTGACTGTCCTGGGATAGGCTGGAATGCAATCAAATATTGGGATACTTTCACTGTTCCTCTTTAAATACATAGTTCCCTTTTCAAAAAGGGGTACCCAAACAATTTTGCTTGGGGTATTTTATTGCTTTGGGTTTTTTGAGGGAGAGTATTTTTGTTGGGTTTTTTTTGAGTAGGAGGAGTGGGGAAATAACTCCTGTCTTAACTCTGTTGATACTTGTGCTGGGAAAAAGTCTGTAAGCTGTTAAATGGTAGTGAGAGCTACTGTCAGACAGTGATGAGGAACAGTGTGTGTCTTCTCTAATGCTAGAGGATTGGCAGTGGCTCTCCTAGTCCAAAGGTTTTTCTGAACACTTACCCTCCTCAGTTTGTCTTTCTCTCTGGCAGCATACATACTGGGAGAGAATTTATCTCTTGTGTACTATGAATTTTTAGCACAGAAGGGTTATGATTCTGCACAAAATATTACAGTCTGCAGTGATCCTAACCACCTAATCATCTGTGTCACAAATAGCTTTACAGCAAATGTGATAATACAAAATGGTTAAACAAGTCCTCCTTATTGATCCACTTATTTTTGAGTTGGAAGAGTTAGGAGCTTGTGAAAAATGCCAGTATTAAATGTTTTTTAGGTATGGAATACTGCAAGTTAGTGAAGGTTAGGTTAGCTTACATAACACATAGCCTATGGATCCATCTGCTCTGATAAATAATTAGTCACAACAAATGCCTAGTGGCTTACATAAATGTCACTCAGCTCTATGAAGGGTAACAACATATGGTCTTCTAGATCCAGTTTTCTATCAGTTCTGAATGATATGTAATAACAACTGTTCAGTATTTTCTGTATATTCTTGCATGTTCACTGGCAAGATTTTCCATTTTTCTTTACCAGATATTAACTTGCAGATAAAGCCTGTTTCTCTTCCTGTGTTATGATAGAAAAATCTTCTCACCTAGCGTGGTTATTTCACAACATACAAGCTAAACTGAATAGTTCTAAAGATGAAAAAATGCAGTGTGTTCTTTTCAGTTGAGTTGCGTGTAACAAATTTATTCTGACATAAAGATTGGGATGTAATTCTTATTTGTCATGTTCCTCTCTCCAGTTTCCTATTGAGGAAGAAGAAGAAATACTGTCATCAGTTCTGCCGGATTCGAAAAAGGAAAATGACCTACCAGACTTCCCCCACATTGAAGAGTTTGGAAATTTGAGCTCTGCTCAAGCTAGGCTAGCATATGAAGATTCTCACTTGCTTATAAATCTGGAGAAGCAAAAGGTGGAGCTGGAGAAACAGCGACTGGACATCGAAGCTGAAAGGTTGCAAGTGGAGAAGGAGCGCCTGCAGATTGAGAAGGAGCGGTTGCGGCATGTTGACTTGGAGCGTGAGAGGCTTCAGATTGAGAAGGAGCGACTTCAGATTGAGTGGGAGAAACTCAGGCTAGAGACTCTGCATGCTGAAAAACCTGCCCTGGAAAATGACCTCCCCCAAACAGAAAAACCCATCATGCAGCCTCTGGATCTAGAAACTGAAAAGTTAAAACTTGAAAAGGAACGTTTGCAGTTAGAGAAAGAAAGGCTGCAGTTTCTCAAGTTTGAGTCAGAAAAGCTGCAGATTGAGAAGGAACGCTTGCAAGTGGAGAAGGAGCGCCTTCGAATTCAGAGAGAGGGTCACTTGCAGTGAACGTCTCAGCTAAGGTGTCCACGTTAGTGTTTTGATGTTTCTAAATTAGAAGTAGTTTGTTTCTTAATACTGAAACTGTCCTAGAGGCTTAACATTCTTCTGTTCAGAGTTGATGTTAAACTGAAAAAAAAAAAAATGGTGCTCAATATGTCAGTGTGCCTACATAAATGAGCTTATGTGTGAAATTGCTTTTCAGTGTATCAGAACTTAAGTGTTATGTTCTCTTGTCTTCAGTATTGTGCTGTATTAGTTCGATGTCCTCTTCATAGAGGCCTTGAGAAGGATCAAGGCTAAACCTCAGTTTTTTAGTCACTGTACTAACAGTAAGGAAGGATCAAAATAAATCAGCATTTGTTGTGAGGACATGGTACTGACGATAGCCTATGTGGTAAAGAAGTATAATTTAGGCAGAACACGGGAATACAGAGTCATTATGAGATTGATTCATTAAATTTTATTTTTCTCCCTTTTTTTCCTCCACCCCCACAATTGGGAAAAAGAGTTGAAGAGTTATCTAGAAGTTAAAGTGCAAGTTAAATTCATTGCAGTTGTGTTTACTGTTGTTCCATGGCTTGAACTGAATGGGAGTGCAGAAAATAGGTTTGGTTTTTTTGTTGGTTTTTTTTTTTGCATGACGTATTCATATTAGGTAAAGTTGCACATCAGCCATACCTACTATAAACTGGACTGTTGGTTTAAAAATGCTGTGTAGAGTAGAGCACCTGTGTTAGTATAGCACAGGGATTTACTGATTGATCAGGCATGCTGTCTAATGAGTCTGTGATGACCCCCTGAAGGAAATTGCTAGACCTTGTTTGTTCCTTGAAAGGCAGTAGCTGGTGATGGGAGTGTAAGGAATGGAGACTGAGCACAGCCTAAGAAGAACTGAGCTTGAACACTTACACACTCATTGCTGGTTTTGCCTGGCCAGCACCAAGGATGGACTTGACCAGGTCTGCAAGGCAGCCAGAAGAAGCTTCTGTGGCTCTCTATGTAATATATTTTAATTAGACAAACAGAAATGATCAGTGCTGAACGCTGTAAGTATTTTTCATAAGCAGTGTATTCATATGACCAAAAAAAAAAAAAAACCCAACCAAGGAAGGAAGCTTTCTGTTATTTCATGTATGTTTAGATCCCAGCTGAGCCAGACTTCACCTTTCTCATCTTTCTGCAAGTAACTATATTGTTAACTCCGTTGGAAGTTTAGGACTGTGAGAATACTAAGTCTAAACATACGTTGAGTGACTTAGGTGAATTCTTGTGCAAGTAAATATATTTATACCACTACAGGTTTACTTTTATTCTTCAAAGATTATTTTTTTATTACTGAAACAAGTGTGCTTCTACGGTGGAAATAAATTTGACTACTACGCTCCAAAATGGCTCTTGAGGCTTTCTTCACAGAGAAACAAGGCTACATCTGAAGAGAAACCTGGATACTGAGCACTGCAGCACCCCAAAGTTGCTGATGCCTGTATTCCTTGTGTAGTCAGAAAGATGGGGCATCTCAGTGTCTGACTTAAATCAACTGAAACTTACTTGAGAAAGAAAAAAGGAGGGAGACACCAACCAGTTAGATGGAAATACCCTGGGGAAAATTTCTCTTGATTTTTTTCTTCCTGAATGTAGTGGGCTGACCTCAGTGGGATGCCAGGTGCCCACCAAAATTGCTCTATCACTCCTCAGCTGGACAGGGAATAAAAAGTACAACAAAAGGCTCATGGTTGGAGATAAGAGCAGGGATAAATCACTTAGCAGTTACAGTCACAGGCAAAACTGGCTCGACTTGGGGAAATTAGTTTACTACCAATCAGTTAAGAGTAGAGTAATGAGAAATAAAACCAAATCTTTAACCACCTTTCCCACAGCATTGCCTTCTTCCCAGCCTTAACTTCACTCCTGATTTTCTCTACCTCTCCCTAAAAGTGACACAGGAGGATGAGGAATGATGACTGCCATCACTTCATCACTCACTGTCTCTTCTCCTTCCTCAAGGGAAGGACTCCTCACACTTTTCCCCTGTTCCTGCATGAGGTCTTTCCCACGGGAGCCAGTCTTCCATGAATTTTTGTAACAGGAATCCTTCCCACAGACAACAGTTCTTCACGAAGTGCTCCAGTGTGGCTCCTACAGGGTCAGTCCTTCTGGAACAGGCTGCTCCAGCACAGGTCCCCTGTGGGGTCTCAAGTGCTGCCGGAAAACCAGCTCCAGTGTGAGCGCCTCTCTCCACAGGTCCTGCCCGGAGCCTGCTCCAGTGCAGGCTTTCCCCGGGGTCACAGCTTCCTTCAGATGTTTCCACATGTTCCAGTTGGGCTCCTCCACTGGCTGCAGGTGGATCTCTGCTCCTCCATGGGCTGGAGGGGCACAGCTGCCTTGCCATGATCTGTACCATGGGCTGCAGGGGAACTTCAGCTCCAGCCCTTGGAGCACCTCCTGCTCCTCCTTCTGCACTGACCTTGGTGTCTGGGCTTTTTTTCTTGGATATTGTCATTCCTCTCTGGCTGCATTTACTTCTGTGCATTTTTCCCTTG
This sequence comes from Lanius collurio, assembly GCA_020086605.1. Classification (NCBI taxonomy): domain Eukaryota; kingdom Metazoa; phylum Chordata; class Aves; order Passeriformes; family Laniidae; genus Lanius; species Lanius collurio. Next base: position 16,917,576 of record JACBWW010000006.1, read on the forward strand.
TTTAAATACATTATCCCAGTGTCACTGATGGACGTGGCCTTGGCCAGGGTGGGCTCCATCCTGGAGCTCCCAGGGATTGGCTGTCAGATGTGGGGCATCTTCTGGCAGCTTCTCTTGGAAACCACTCCTGTAGCCCCTATTGCTACCAAGACATTACCTCACAAATCCAATAGGCCACAATAAAAAGACAAATTGTCAGCTCCCTGATATGTATCAAGCAAATTGATATTAAAAGTAACTTACTGTGATTTGGAGAAAATACTTAACCTTTTCCTTTTAAAACATGAAAGAGGCAAAATTCATGGAATTAGTCAGGACTGTCTAGTGCACAGAACATTGACTGAGATAGTGGGACAATGTGGATTTTATGACTGCTGTACCCTGAGGTGACCAAGTTTCTAGACAACTATTCTGACTGCCAAACAGGGTGAGAGTAGGAACAAGGGGCAACATAGCCAGCTCTGCAAAAGGTGGTGACCAGAAGGACCAAGCCAGGACAGAGAAAATGTTCCTACAGTCTTACCTGGAGGATGTGTCTGGCCAGGAAGGAGCAGATGGGGACTGGCTCCCATTTCAACAGATAGTTGAGCTGCTGCTTGATACCAGCACCTCTGTCTTCATGTTTTACTCCATTTATCTGTTAGGATAATGATTTGTATTTTACATTGAACATCTTCAGAATTGTACCCCAAGAGCATTAGAGGTTTTATGGAAAAATGAACAGATAAGTCTGAACAATTTCTGAATCCTTAGTTGTTTCAGAAATTTGAACACTCCTTCAAATGTTAATAGAGCTGTATGTAAGCAATTATGTTTTCCAAAAACTATTCAGCCTCCTAGGGAAATGATGCCTCTTTTAGTTATAGAAAACATCTTGGAAAATACTAAATGATGAAATTAAGTATTATGATAAATCATTGAAAATACAGTTTCAACATAAAATTTAAGAGAAAATTACAGAGTTTAATACATCAAGTTTATAGCTTGCTTTTTTCATAATGAAAATGCAGTCATTTTGTGGTAATTTTAATTTAAATGTCATATATTTAAATACTAATCTGCAATCTCTTAAGCTTTAATTGCTTGATTTACCAACCTGGGATCCTGATAGTGAAGCCTAAAGGCAAGATTTTGACCCCTGTAAATGTCACCCATGTTGAACTCAGTGTTCTACCACCATCAGTCATAGTGTAAAGGTTGTAAATGCAGCTCCAAGAAACAGCCCAGAATGAACAGCAGCCACAGTCCCAACAGGACACAGCTGATAAAGCACAGTAGGATTCAAAGACAATTTTTTCTCCTCGAGTCGGTGGTCTTGTGTTATTTCTAGGACATTTTGAACAACTTTCATTGAGCATGAAGAGATGCTGCAAGGAATATGTACACAAGGTATAAAATATTAATTTATTAAGACAAACAAGAGATAGGATTTTCTAAGCATTTGTATCCTCATCACCTCAAGGTGTGTTTACTAGCCAGGGAATTATCATCCAGGAGAGGAAGACTTTCTAAAATCCCCCTTGCAAGTGGGAGTAGAAGCCCGTAGTTGATATTTCTTCACCTTTTCACAGAACTGTTCGTGCAGTTGCCACAAAAGTGCATCAGTGATGAATATCCTCTCTGGCTCATTTGTCCCCAAAACCTCCCTGCAGGAAGGCATGGAGTGCTCCAAGGAGAAGGAGTCAGACCTAGGGCTGATATTTTACAAACACAAAAATACCCTCAAAAATCCTACTCTCTGTCAGTCAGGAGCCTTGACAGAAGTGATAGGTGGGAGAAGAGGGAGGAGGAAAGAGTAATTTTTCTCTGTTGTTGCTGAAATTAATTAGTGAATTTAAGTCAGATGGTGTTGGAAAATGTCACCACATGCAGTAGTATTTTACCTTTTTTTCTCTTTTTTTTTTTTCTTTTTCCTTTATTCTCTTTTGTTCTGTTTTCTAACATTTCTCTTTTTTCTTTTCCTTTTTTCCTTTTTCCATTTCTTTTTTCTTTCTCTTTTTCATTTTCCTTTCTTTGTATCACTGTAAGTCTGAATACCTGCATCACTCAGGCACTGTTGAAGTTTGAAGCTAACATTAAAATGAAATATGAATGGGCTGGATTACTCCATAGGTTAATGGGTTTGTTTTACATTAGAGACTCAAAATGTTTGTAGTTAGTATTAGGCCTGTGGAAAGATTTTAATCCAGGCTTTAAAGAAGGGAAGAGAAGAGAAGAGAAGAGAAGAGAAGAGAAGAGAAGAGAAGAGAAGAGAAGAGAAGAGAAGAGAAGAGAAGAGAAGAGAAGAGAAGAGAAAAAAAAGAAAAGAAAAAAGATTGCAGGTTTTAATAAATAGCCACTTTTTTTTTTTGTTTCCTGATAATCAGCTTATTTGAAGATGCATGCTCCAAGCAAATAGGAGGAGGCAGGGATGAATGCTTTTAGCGTGGACTTGGGGCAACTTGTAGTAGTACTTCATCTTTTCCTCTTATTCTTTTTTTTTTTTTCTGCCAATTTATACCAATCCATGATTTTTCAAAGCACTAGCTATGCCACTTGTGCTTTTGGCTTGGTGTCTCCAGGTGATCTGGCAATGACACAGCAATCAGCTTTTACCACTCAGGCAGCGTCAAGTGGGAGTCGGGGAGGGAGCTCTGGGCAATGGGAGCTCTTGCCCACAACTCACTGGGTGTTCCCCTCTAGTCTCTTAAAGGAAAATCTCCTGATGCCAGGTCACACTTACGATGCCAATGAAGGCAAGAGTTCTCAACCATACAAAACATACTAGAAAAAAAATAGGTCCACTGACACAGGACCAGAAGTAGTCCTTTTCAGACACTGCACACAATCCTTTTAAACTTGACATGCTTTAGAGGAAACTTCCATCCTCTCCTTTTACAGTTTATTAAGAATGTCATTGTTATTTTCTGTTCCAGTTTTATTGGTTTTAATTTCCATGCTTCACTCTATCAGTAGTTTTAGTCTATACATTAGTAGACTGTGAATTACCTTGTCCTGTTACTTCCATATTTTCTAATTGCACCACTCCATCATTAGTCAACGGGTTCATAATGTGGAAGGCAAAGTTGCTATTTCATTTCATGCCATATAATACAATGCTTTTGGTTCAGTAATTACATTGTGCTAGACTTGTGATCAATCCTGAGATAGCTCACTTGTGATGGATAGCCCCATCACAGAGAGTATAAGAGTTGAAGGAAGAAGCAAATTTTTAATTTTGTTCCTCTGTCAATTTAGCTACTTGAATACTTCTTTGCAGACCAATATTTATCTCACTGTAGAGATTACAGAAATGAGAACTTAAAGGAGAGAATTGAAGTTTGAAAAGCATTTTATGAAGTTTTGGTTTGCAAACCAGGAAAGATAAAAATTAAATGTTCTCCCACAGAAAGCTATTGTGTTTTATTCTGTTAATGGATTGCCAATCTTTTATTCACCTGTTTAATGTACTGGAGAAAACCATTACCTGCTTCTTATAACTATTCTAAGGGTTATGTGAAATGAGCTCATCATCTTAGTGCTATTGCTCAGTGCTAGGTCTGTGAAAAAAAGATTTCCAAAGGTTTTCTTCTCTTTCATGGAAGTGTTTGTGAGTCAATTTTCTGAAGTGCAAGCAACTTTCAGTCATAAGACACAGGGAGTGCCCTTTCCTAACAAGGGAAGAATTGCAAGTATGGAGTGCAAAAGTGCACATGGATCATAGGGATGGCCAAGACAGCCACACCAAGGGAGTAAGGGTGGAGAGGGCTGTAGCCTTTAGGGGCAAATGGCATCCTAGTGCCCTAAGGTTACAGTGGAGGAAAGCCTGATCCTAGTGGGGCATGTTTACACTTTTCTGAAAAGAACCCGCTAGGAGCCAATTTCATGGATAGAATTTCTGCCCAGACAGACTTGCTTTGGTTCAATAAAGCAAAATTTATGTTCTTGCATATCTTTATAGATATAAGGGCACAACCTATTCCTAGGTTTTGAACATAAATAGAAAGTTTTCCTATTTATGTTATAAAATTCTCTGGTCATCATTGCTCTTTGACTTTTGCTCAGGGCTGCACCTCAGAGTTTTCCATCTCGCATCCTATCTGCTATCCTTTTTGCATACAAATTCTTCCTGCAAAGGAATACCAGCAAGATCCCACTAGTCAGAAATAACAAACTTAAAAGTCCCTCAGAAATCGAAGGTACAGTACCCTAATGGGGGTTTTGTCATCTCACCAAAACAAGGTGAGATGGCTGTGTCTGCAAATTATGTCAAGGTCATTTTGTTTCCAAAACTTTGGGAAAGGTCTGAGGTTCAGAATTCAGTTAGAGGTCGTTCAAGGGAGAGAGGGCAGCAGGAGGGCTAGACAGGTGAAGCAGGCAGTACACACTCTGCTGTGACAGTGGATATTAAAACAGCTGAGAGGAGTTAATTGTGACACTTAAGTAGAGAGACAAAGAGAGAGGGAAACAAGGCATCAGACAGAGCATTCTGAGTGGACAGAGGCTGCCTTCCACTGCCTCTTCCCCTTTCTCAAGAAGAAAAAACATAGCATTGCTTTGGGTTTTCCATTAGAGCAGCTCCTTCCAGCATCCCCTACATGGCAAATGAGCAAAACCAACATGCAAGGCAAGCTCTAATGATAAAAGAACAACAAAAAAGCACCCAATCTGAAACTGGATTACAGAGATGGAGTCAGGAAGTGAATTCCAGGGACATGGGTGAAGGCCAAGAACGATGGCAGCTACAGAATGGATAGCATCTTACCTCTCTTCTTAGCTCTCTAGGATCAATCTGCTTTTCTATTGATTTGAGTATTCAACTGACTTTGAAATGGAAACATCACTACTATTTTATATACATGCTACTAACACAAAAGTGTTTTAGTTGAAGAACTTCAGGTTGTTTCTGAAAACAGCAAGAGAATTCCACCCAAGAGAATTTAGGAGAAATACTGTGATGACAGATAATTTGATCGGTCACTCTACTTCTGGTATGCATCTTTTTGCACTATTGCATCAAAATAGCAATTAAGAAAGTAAAAAAATGGCAGAAAAAGTGGGGAAGTTGAATATGCAAAGGTGGAGAGATGAATTATTAATTTTACCATGCCTGGGTTCAAATAGGCTGTACAACACTTTAGCACCTTGAGCACTTGCAGAACTGAGGTCTGCCTAGTGATCCCTCCCTAGGGAATATGCCTCAGGATTTCTGGAGAGGACCCGAGAACTCAGGAGATGCAGCCTAGACAGTGGATGGTATCAGCACAGACCTCTGGGGAGTATTAGAGTCCTCAAGCCTGGGATCCCAAGGGTCAGTCCTTTCCAACTCTGAGCAGCTGGGGGAGGAGGAAAGGTTCAGCACTGTACTGAACCATGGCTGTCCTCTTCCAATTGCCACAAAGCTTGAGGAGTTGCACAAAATACAGAGAGGAGAGAAAACATAGATAAGTGTTACTATTCTTTAATACTGTGTTTAGTACACAAAAAAATCTCATTACTAAGGACAGGAGACAAAAATGGGCCAATCTAATGAAAACATAAAAAAAAAAATTTCTGTTTTTATTGTGTGATTGTATGGGTGCTACTTTTCAAGACAGGGCTTGGGCAAGAGTACAGTTTCTTTTAGATGTGTGCAGGTCTCCCTGCAGGTACCTCCCAGAGCACTGGCTCATGGTCTGCTCTAGGGCTGATGTCTGCTGCACTAATGGCTTTCTAAATGACTCAGAGCAGGCTACAGATAAAAAAACTTGCACTCTTTGTCTTACAGGTTGGAGCTGGGGAGATCTTTTGGCTCAGCAATATAGAGGGAAAAGGGTGGGCTAATCCAGAATAGTTTGCAGGAAAGCTCTTACTTCTAAAGGATAAGCTAAGGGTTATCACCAGCCTCTGAACTGTCTCATATGGAAGAAAAAGCATTTCTGTCAAATCAAATAGGCATTGTCAGATAAAGAACTGATTTATAGTTGACCTCATATAAAAGATGTAGATAATCTAAATTTTTTTTGCCCTAGATCATCTTGATAGCAAAATATTGTCTGGAAGCAGTTCTTTCAGAGGCAAGAGTGAACACAAACACTTGCCCTACTTAATTTTTATTACAAAAGGACCCTTCCAGTGAATTGAAGTGCACGTGCCAGCTCCTCCTTCTTCCTGGAGCCCGCCAGCTTCCCTTCCTTCAGATTGTTTTTCCATCTGCAATGTTTATAATAGTTGCAATGTTTCTGCAAGAAGGAGACGGGGCTGTTTATTTAGGAGGCTGTACTCAGAAGCTTGTCAGTTTAGCTGGACTGTTTGCCAGAAAAGAAAATTCGGTCTGTTTAAAGTTGCCAACTTTTATTCAGGATGAGCAAATCCATTCAGAAAATAAATCTCTTGTGCCCTCTTCATACTCTCTGTTTTGATCCATGATCATTGCTAAGTCTGAGTAGTTCATATGTTTATTCTTTTTGTAGAAAAGAGTTATTTCCTGTAGAAAAAAAAGTCTTTTAGGAAAGAAATCAAGCTTTGTGAACTTCAGTTTGCAGCTTTTTATCCAAGAGTTCAGAAAGAGGCTAGGGGAAAAACAAAAACAGTTCAAGTGGGCCAGACTTTGAAAACCTTTTCCTGAACCTGCTCTGACATTGTCAAAGGGAGGGAGCAACCTCCACACTTGATCTACCAGCTTCCCTTGGGGTCAGCAGAACTGTCTGCATGGCGCAGATGGTGTCAGGGCCATGGTCCTTCTCCTGACAAGCACTGTGCTGCATCCTCACCTCTGCCTGCGCCAAGGGAAGCACAGAAAGCTCAGCAGTGTCTCTACTGCTCTTCAGTTGATGGAGACCTGAACAGGAATGTGTAAGTGTGTGTGTGTGCATATAAACCAAAGGAGGTTTAGGAGAATACAGGTTCTGATGGAGATGGACCCCATGGACCACAGGTGTACACTACAAATCTGACACACGTGACATTTTTGGTTGGGTGATATTCATGAGTGGGAGGTGTGGTGGTACATCCCTCCTTTCCTCCCAGGCCATACTATGATCTGGGAAATATACTCATGAGGCTTCAGCCTATGAGGAACACTACCTGGACTGAGCTCCTCTTGACCTTATCAGAAACATTATCTGTTCCCAGGAACTTGTGCTGCCCAACAGCCTTCTGCCCTTTTTTTTTTAATGAACAGCTGTAGAAACTTTTTTTCCTGAATAACAACCCAAGTGGAATGACATTTTCCTTCTCAAACTTTCAAAGAAAGTGTGCCAACCTGAAGTGCTGCCAGGATGAAACTTCATTATGACTAGAGCCTACTCTCTTGTGGCCCTATAAACAGCAGTCCAAAATGAGACCCTTTGAGCTCTCCTGGACCACAGTCTCTCTGTGTATACAAGTGTTTATATGCTATAGCCAATGCGGGACAAATGCTTCTCTCCTGGATTCTTAAGTACTTTGAATTTGTAAATAAATTAGGCTTGTAAGTAAGTCACTGTTGTGTTATTGTAAACCCCATATGAATCCTTTACTCTCTTCCTGTTGCCCTCTGCCTCCACAAAGCTACTTTTGTGTTTATTTCGGTGTCAAACCACAACAGGTTTGGATTGACCCTGGATTTCTGTTTGCTGTTTTTCCTCACTGTGCTTTAACCATCTAGTAAGTAGAAGGGTGAACCTTGCCAGTGAACTTTGTTGTGCTGTTGCTTTTATATTAAACTTGCTTTTACTGATACCTTTGCTGGTGATTCTTTAAGCAATTCACAACACTCCTTCTGGACGGGAGGGAAGGAGGTTGTTGTTTTCCCTAATTATTCTTGTGCAGCGTGGCACAGGCATTCTGGGTTCTGTGTCAGGTTTTCCCTCTGCTTCACAGCCTCCCCATCATTGCTGTTCTTCTCTAATTGGAGAAAGCAAAGAAGAAAAGGGTGGAGAGCCAGGACAGCTGGAGAATTCAGAGATACTCTCAGGAAGAGACCAAATTAACACTAGTAACTCCTAAGGAAATTTAAACCAATTTTCCTACCGAGTGGCTGAGAGGATGTCATCAGCACAGATTCAAAGTCCAATAAGGAAAAAAAAAGGTGCCTCTTTGAGAATGAAAAAAAGAAAGGGAAGAAGCAAGTTCTTTTGTATACTGTTTATTCAAACTGTTTGTATGATACTGAGATAAATGGATTTTAGTCTGAAATCATTCCTCCAAAAATAATGGTGAATTTCTGTGATGAGACTTTCAGAAAATTGGTGTTGCATCCAAGGAAAAGGAAATCATAAAACTGGAAGGGCAGACAGGAGCTGCTTGGGTTAGTTGCATAGCACGTTTTCATGATGGAGTATTTCTTGCCAAAGGCCTGGGCTACAGAACTCTGCTCTGATGAGTGTCTGAGAAGAACGAGCAGGTCCTATGTTGTGACAGATACGGTGTCCTGGTTTTAGACAAATTAAGGGAAATGATCTGGGAGGAACACCTCTTCCAAAGAAGGCAGCTTTCAGCCACCCCTCCCCCACAGGTTTGGGAAGAAATTCCTTGGAGAAAAGTGAAAAAAACCCCTATTTATTTAACAAGGAAAGTGCACACAGGCACAGAAAAAGATTAAAGTTAGATAATAAAACCTCTTGCTGTGGAGAAGAAACCTGGGTAGATTCAAAGTCCTTTGTGGGTGTGGCTCTCTCCTCTCTGGAGCTGGGGTTCAGTGTGGACCCCTCTGGGCCACGGTGTAAGGCCTTCCAGTGATGTTCTGGTGTTGCTGAACAGTTCCAGAAGAGCTCTTGCCTCAGCTAGCAGGACAGTTAAAAAAATATATATAAAGCAAAGAATTTTAACTCTGTCTCTCTCCTGAGAAAAGGAACTGAGAGCTGGGAAAAGCAGGAGAAGTTCTTTTCTCCACTCTGCCACAGAGGTGAGAGAATGAAGGGGAGTGTACATGTCCTTGAGATACAAAGTGCTCTGAAAAAATTTGCCTGGCTTCTCTCCACTCTCTCCTGAGAAACAGCTTAAAGACACAGGAAGGCACAGGATTCGTGTCTGGCATAGGGCAGACCATAGGGAATACAGTAGCATGCAGTCACCCCAGGACATACAGTTTATGTGGCACAACGGCATTGTTTAGAGTTAATTTTGATAGCTAAAAATGAATACCAGAAAATAAGCAAACAGGGAGCTTTGAGACTATATTTTCAGGTGAACCAATATCTTCTCATCAAGCTACTTTTCTGGCAGTGTCTTTGTTTTTCCATAATGTAAATTCCACTCTGATCTTATTAATCCTCTATTTTTATTGGAGATATTTTTTCTAGACTTATCTCTGCTCCTTTATTGTATTGAACCTGGAGTTCAAACTAGAATTTTAAATTAGTTTTTTAACCAGTGTAGTGAGATGGGGAGCAAAACTGAAGTGTCCTGTTTAGATTTCCCAAACTTTGGGTATAAGAACTACCTGGAAAAATTTTGCCCAATATACAGATTTTTTTCACCAGGAAAGGAAGGGAAACATTAGGGACTGAGCAAAGGTAGGAACTTGTTTTAAACAAGTACTAAATGAAATTCTAGCAAGGTATTTGTGAGAACTAAACTCAAATGCCTCCAAAGTTTTTAAATTTAATATTTTTGGCTTGTTCCTTATTGAAAATTGACTTCCAATGTGCCTACTACCAACCTTTGCAGCCCTGAGAGATGCTGTTTCATGGGTGATGAGACTCTTCAGGGACAATCAGGTTTGCAAGAGCTAAGCATATTTATGTCAGCAGCAGAAAGAATGGCTCAAATCAGTTCTCAGGCATTCCCCTTCAGTAGTTTCCCAAACATCAGCACCCAAGTTTGACAACGTCACCAAACTGACCCAAAAGTGTTACATATGGACAGGCAGCTTTGTCACTAAAACACCAGGCAATTCACCTCCAGAGGCAAAACACAGAGAGAAGGATAACTGAGGTGTGTTTTTTCTGTAATTGAAGGCTGATGTCAAGATTTACTGGTGGGGTCTGGGGGCAGCCAGCACTGTTAGTGCTGTGCAATATTTTACCCAGTGCTATACAAGCCATTTCAGTTTCAAACAGAGTCTGTTTGGTAAGTTTTATCAATTCTTATGTATTTGGCAAAAAAACCCCAACCCACCAACCATGCTACTAATATAACCATGCTACTAATATATACAAAATATAGCAGCCAAAAAACTTTTTGTCCTTTATTTTGCGTATGTGTGGGTATATAGGAAATCATCCAAAAGAAATCAAATTAAGAAATGCATCACCAATTATCAAATATACATAAATTAATCTTTTCTGCCTGAAATACCAGTTCAGGGGACATATTCACCTACTCATCACATTTCCCACTGAAACAAGGTTGTCGGCCCGCAAGGAGTAGGCAGGGAAAAAGCCACCACATGTTCCCTGCAGCATGTGATAATAACTCACTGCTGAGCGTGGTTGGGCTCTCATCTCTCATCCCACCTTGTCCTCCCTCCAGCAGTCTGTGACTGCCCTGGGATTTGGCCGGTTGCTCCAGGATCAGCCCTGAAGGGGGTAAACCTGTCCTAGGGTCCTAGGTGGGAGCTTGGCTTCATTCTTCTCTTCCCTGAGCATCCATCCAAGTCTGGTGGCTGTGCTTGGGTCTGGGGGTGCCCTCATTGACTGCTTTTGTGGGGAAAGGTGGCAGCAGGTGGGAGCATCTCTTCACTTGGGTCACTGCTGGGACTGCAAACCTGCTACATCCCTGAAGAGAGGTCAGGCAGATCCACAGCTAAAACCAGTCAAGGCAGAGCTTTGGGTCTGAATGGGTCTCACAGGGCTGCAGAGAGGTTTCTCTTCCTCCTGCCTAAGTGGTCTCAGATCGACAAAGCTTTTAGGAGTATGAAATATGACTAAAGCATTGTGCTGACACAGCCCAAGGGTGCATGTATCAAGAGCTACTCCAGGTTGAAGAAAACTGATGTACAATCAATCAGTTACTTCAATAATAGATCAATTTAATTTATCTGAGAGAACATGTCATAACAACATAGCTTGATTAAGGTCTAGAAATATCTACATAAGAGATCAGAGGGTAGGATATTCTAGAAGATAAAGGCAAAACAATGCAATCAAATTCCTGGATGTGGAAAAAAGCTGTGTTTAACCCCCAAAAAGGTAGAGTTTCAGTCAGTCCTGAGTGGCATTCAAAAGCACCAGCATGGGAGGTGCTGTGGATTGTGACAAATATGACCTCTGAGGAGCAGCTTGTAATTTTCCCTTCCCATCTGTAAACCTGTGAGTCTCTGAGGGCAAGGGATTGCCCAAATTGTCCATGCTGATAAATGATCAAGGTCTGAGTGCCTCAAGAAGATTAACACCCCAGGTGGTAGGTGGGTATTGTGAGATGGAGTCAGCATGCACCACACAAAAATTAGCTTGTGAAACCAAGTGACCAGCCCACACCCCAGTGTTTTTTCTCTGTTGTATTTATATGGTACAAATTACATTGTATGGTAGCAGATGTTCCTTATCTCATTGCAATCCTGCCATTATGTTGTCTTTTTCCAAAATAAGCACCAGAAAACAGCAACCCCTTGGGCTTTATAGCTTCGTGGTGGACTTGAAAGTGTTAGGTTCACAGCTGGACTCAGCAATCTTGAAGGTCTTTTCCAACCTAAATGATTCTATGATTCATCTGCAAGTTTGCATTTACTCTGCTACGAATGTTTGCCCCCTCCAGCAATGATAACCACCTCAGCACTTCATCTATCACACATCTCCTTTTCTGTGCTGGGACTCTGCTGTAGCAGCTCTCCCCATTCCTTTGGCTCTATGTTTTCCCCTAAATCTGTTTTAGAAATGAAAAGATCCTTCTTTCCTTTATATAGGGAACAGTGTTCCTACAGGCAGTAGAAGTCCAGGCAACTACACATGGATCTTGCAAAATGGGGATTCTGCTAGTGAAAGAGATTTGGGAAATACGTGGTACCTGGTCATGAAAGGAGCAGAGAGAGCAAAGGCGCTGTGGGGAAGCAGGGCATTTTAAGGAGCAAGGGTTTAATATATAGTCTCATCCTTTTAATACTATTTATTTTCCAGATATGAATAATCCTTGGTGAAAAATGCCAGTTCCCCATTGGGATGGACAAATGCACATTGGGATCTGTGGGTGTGCTGTTGGCTATTGAATTTTGTGTATGATCAGCACCTTAAATTGCACCCTCCGCATCATCTCCCAGCATACACTGCTGTATCACATGCTAAGCGTAAGCCTCCTGCTCAGCAGCCTGTTCCTTCTGTCCCAGGAAACTTGTTACTTCCCTCATCTTTGTGACTCATTGCTGCCACATTGTCTGCAAAGGGTTTGGAAATCAGAAAATCCCACTTACGGATTGTACTTTTAAGAACGGCCCCAAAGTCTCGTGTCAGCCAGTTCTGCTGCCTTTTTCACTTTAGTTCACTAGGGAGGATCTGCTTGGCCACAAAATTACTGTGTCTATCTCTCTCTTTCTCTCTCTCTAGATTGTCTACTCTAGGAACAATACTGTTTCATGTTGCTGAGCCAGTGACAGGAAGGAAACAGTCTCCACTGAAAAACATTTTTAGAATAGAACATAACTGGCAAGAAGGTGAAGGCCATTGCAAGTTTCTGTACCAACCTCCACTCAGAGCTAGGACATCCCACCTCAGTGTTAGATCATGTTGCTCAGAACCACATCTAGCAGCTTTTAATTACCCCTGAGAATGGAGTCTTCACAGTCTCTCTGAGCAGCCTGTGCCCATGTTTTACCAGACTTTCTGTAAATGTTTTGTTTATCAATGTCTAACTTGGATTTCTGCTGTTGTTACTTCTCCCTGCTGTGCCGTATGTCCCCTTCAAGCCTTTGTACACAACTCTTGGCTCGGTGTTTCCGGAGATGTTCTCTCTTTCCTTGCAACAATCTTCCACTGGATTTGTTCTAACAAGATGTTTGGATTTCTGCTTGAGCACTAGGAACAGATCAGTACAAAAGATTTAGCCTTTCTGTGACTCACTCCAAGGACTTGCTCCAAGTACTGTCCACATTTGTGAATACTGCTAGAATTCTTTCTTTGTTTTTGTTTCAATTGCACATTTTCTGTTTGACATTAATGATAGCTGGAACTGTGGAGTTTGGCATTTTTTTTTTTTTTTTTTTTTGTGGGCTGTCTTCACATTGACTGAAATGTTGCTCAGTGACATGTGCTGATTCCCTATAAAAATTTCAATACCACAGTTGGAAAATGTACAAATATTTTCTTTCCACTTCTTTCTTCTAACAAAGAACACAAGAAAGGATGTTCTAGAAAGAGACAATTTTTTGTCCTTGCATCATTTTACAGAATAAATGGGGGTTTTGGCATTTGTCCAAGGAGGCTAGTTGAAAAACAGATTATAAAGTTTTATGATTGACAACTTCATACCAGGAAAGGAAAAATATTATTCTGCCTAGAAATTACTTCTGTTTTCTAACTACTGGGAAACCCTTCAGATTTACAATATCAAATTTACAAAAATGTGGTGTTTATCCCTTTGTGCAAGCTTACTGTATGGGTATAAATCTTATTTTCCTGAGGGATACTAAAGTAAATGCACCTGAGGAAGTGCTGTTGAAATATTTATCTTCTTTCAGCTGTAAATTTGGTCAGAGAGAAGTTAGAATATTTGACATTTTATACACAGAGAAGCTTTAGATTTGCAAAGCTTCAGCTCTCTTTCTTCTTCAAAGCCAAGCTCATAAACAAAGGAACTATTCCCAAACTGTCACCATAATGTCACTCAGTTCCACGAAGTCACCACATCACTTCTATCACTGTACAAACTTAACATCATCTGTTGCTAATGCCACAAAAACATTGCATTACCATAATTTTGAAAATAACTCTGCAAATGCAGTGTGGGGAGAGCAAGGGAGCTGTAAAGAGGAAAGACAGCCAAGCAGGAACCAGTAGAGCAGGTTCACAACTCACTCATTAAATTTCCATTTCCATCAATCCCTTTCCTCCTCACCAACTATATCCCATTGATGCCTGGCAGGGCAGAATTCTAGCCTAGAATACAGGGAAAAGGGCCAAAGTGGCCCAGCAGGGAAGAGAAGAAAGGATGGGACCAAAAGCAGGACCTGAAACAAAGCACCTCAGAAGAGGGCTTTCTAACACTCTTCTTTGCTGATCCACAAGTGGCCAGATGAGCATCCCACAAACTGGAGTGTCCGTGGGCTGTGGATTGTGACTATTACTGAGTCTCATAACAAGATGAGACAGTATGACTGATTTGGATGAACTTCATGCTGATGGAAAGTCAAAAGCCTATGTTGCCATGTGGGAATGAAATCTCCAGAGAGCTTTTTACAGGTTGACCACAAATTGCTAATGCTCTATGACCACACAGAGTCCCAAAGAGCTTCAGTGGCCTGTAGAAAACAGCACGATTACAAAAATGCTGAGTGAAAGCATCAGCCAATTTCCTCTTTGGGCTGAAACATTCTACAGAATTTGCCAAAAGTAGGAAGAATGGGTTCATGCTTGTCAGTTCTTTTTTCCTAGGTTAATTTAATGTCACAGTGACTCCTGGTTTTCAGTTCCTAACAGAGGATGTGATAATCAGGTGGACAGGTCTGAATGCATGGAGAAATACATCAGTATGATGAACCAAATCCTATCAGTTGTGCTTGTAAATGGTTTAGATGTCTTACAGCCTTCTCTCAGGCCTTGCCTGCCCCCGTGACCAAATAAAATGGGAGGAGAAGGATGCAGCAGCATTTCCATATCAGCTTCCTGCTTTCCAAGCACTGAAGAACCTGTCTGAAAGCAGTGACCTTAACTGCACTCGCTCTCCTGAAACAGATTCTGTTTGATGGGGAGAAAGAGGAGACAGGTTAGAAGTTGTGCCCGCATGCTTAAGAAAGAAACCTCCCCTTCTGTTCAGGAGCTCTGCAGGAATTTCAGACTCAATTGCATCACGCTTGCCACTTCAAAGCCTTCAGCGACTGATCACACACTTGGAAAATATCAAACCTAACTTAACCTGACATGGTTATCAGTGTAACTCAACCTGTCTCCTTCCTCAGGGTTGCTATGGCCTCCTTGTACCAGAAATGTCTCTGGGGAAAGAGCAGGCATTTCTTCCAAACATTATTAAGAATGTTAACTGCTTGTTTTAAAAGGAAGCACCTTTGTACATTTTCCTTGTGAATGATGCAATTCAGTGTTTAATGCAGTGACTTTGTTTTGTTGCTCTGTATTAGAACTAGTTTAAAATACTCCCTAAATGAAGAAATGAAGTCTCATATCTAGTCTTTATATAAATGATGTCATTTTCATGTATTTCCAAGTTATTTGTTATCATCCTAGATCCAATTCATGGGATAGTTTCTCTGACGAGGATGAAAACCAGCCTTCCCCTGGCTGGGGTTTCTTCTGTAGACATTCCACTTGGTGTGAAGAAATAAGCATTAATGGAGTAACATG
This sequence comes from Lanius collurio, assembly GCA_020086605.1. Taxonomy (NCBI): domain Eukaryota; kingdom Metazoa; phylum Chordata; class Aves; order Passeriformes; family Laniidae; genus Lanius; species Lanius collurio. Next base: position 16,932,962 of record JACBWW010000006.1, read on the forward strand.
AAAATGGAAATGTCTTTATTACCAAGAGTTAACTCACTTGAGCTGTAGGAAACACAGGCTCAAGTTCCAGCTGTAATGAAAATGCACCTAGTGAAACGCACAGAGAGAGTTCCCATGTGCCCCCAGAGGGCCTCAGGTTGCATTGGCCTGCCTTCCGCCCTCTTGATCCAAAATGTCATGCCTGAGGTTTGCTGAAGATACACTTATGACTAGGGAAATATCTCCCCACCTCCTCTCACCTCTCCTTTGAGAATTCAGATTTTGGGGCATCCAGCTGCTGTAGCTGGGGCTCCCACCAGCTTACCAGTGGCTTATATTAATTAAGTGGCAAGTTTAACAGAACGTGTACCAAGCAAAATAATCTTTTGAAGTTGGGGGAAAGCAGTCATCACTACAGTAGCAGCTGTGAGAGCAGCAGGGAACTCAAAGTTGTGTGTTTACACACAGAGTGGCAATCAAGCAACCTCTGGGCATCAGGTACTATGCAGCTGAAGGTAATAAGCATCGGGTTTGGAAGTGATGGCAGCAACTCCATCCTTGTGTCCCTGTGTCACTGACACTGCCGTCAGAGCTCGTCCCACTGATGCTGCAAACATGCCAGACCCACTCCATTTCACAGTGTGCTGCCTGGACTTGGGTCACCATGAGTAGGGGTTGTCTGGCCAAGTGTAGGCACCTGTAGCATAAATGTCAATTATTGAATGAGCCATTCTAGGTTGTCTTCACCAATGAAACTCAGAAAAGATTGTTAGAGCAAAACTAATCCACCCACCAATGGCCATCTAAAATTAATTATTTATACTGCATTCTACAAGATCCTAGATAGTTAAATTGGAGATGGTTAAAGTCATTGAGTGTTACCCCAAATATCTGATATTCTCAGAATGCAATTGCATCTTCTATAGGCTTTTCAGCAGTTATTTCTTAATTTTTCTGATGAAGCTTTTAACAGATGAAGTTTTTTGTAGAATATTGATTCTGTCCTATAGCCAAAAAGGCTTTTTTTCCCCTTAAAGTTGTTTTAGAAATGTCAGGGAAATTCCAGCAATTGACAGTATTGCAGGTAGCTGGAATAGAAGAGGGAAGAAAGGAAGACACCACCTCTGTTATGAATTTATGGACTTCACGACTACTGAAACGTGTAGCAAGATTCTTAATAAAATGACTTGATTTAAACTGCTGCAGTCTTGTGACTTCGAAATTCTCCACACCTCCTGCACAGTTACACCAAAATATGTTTAAAATTCTCACCAGATCAGATCTTTCCATCTACACTAGTGGTTACATTTTTACACCATTATGCATGGATTTGAACAATCAATATCAGGCATAAGGCAGAATCAGGGCCTTAGCACTGGAATCCTTACAGGAATAGCTAAAACACACAAAAACTTGAAAAGTAATGTAATTGTTTTTCAAGGGCTTAGGAAAATGTGTAACTTATCTTAAAGCACTTAAAGGTCCACTTCAAGAGTTTAGCCTTGTTGAAGGTCTTTAGACTTCTTAGAGATGCAACAACCTAAAAAGACAATCAGGTTCTGGCCTTTAAGACTTTTTAGTATTTGGTGCTAATGGAAGATGATGGATTGGTGAGCTGGGGGTGTGAGTCCTTGTTTTATCCGTAAAGAAAGACTGTCAGCACTGCACACTCCTCTGAAGAGTGATGATAACATGCCTTAGCCTCCTAACAGATAGATCCAGATTCTGGGATCAGCAACACAAATGATGGTGCACATCTTCAATTAGGTAAGCAGCTTGGGATAGGTGTTGCTGCTTTTGATTCTACTCTCAATGCAGAATAACAACAAAAAATGTAAGAAAATTTTGCCCTTAGGAAAATATTGAGGGTGGTCAGAACTTTTGAAGAGGTTTCCCAGAGAGGTTATGCATTTTCAACACTGGAGATGATAAAATTGTGATAGAATAACAGTGAGAAGCCTCTTAAGCTTTGAAATTGGATCTAGCTTCAAAGCTGAATCTACTTTAAATGGAAGTTTGAAGGAGTTGACCTCCAGAAATCCCTTCCAATCTAAATTATTTCATGTTTCCTATTTACTAGTTTCAGCTTGCCTGACCTTACATTTAATGCAACTGTTATGAAATCAATACGTTTTTTGGAATCTGTGACACTCCTCTCACTTAGAAAAGGAAGTGGCTCTAAATTTCTATTTATAATTCTGCTGGTGACATTTTAGCCTTAGACATTGCAGCTGAAGCTAAACTTGCTGTTGCATACCAATTACACATTTTGTGGTAACAGTGTTAATTAATCCATGTCTGCAACAAATATCTGCATCTCCTTGCAGGCTGCCTTTCTTTTCTTGGTGTTGGCATTAGTGTGGGCACATTCTGAAGGTCAAGAGCTTTAGGAGGTTCCTTCTGCTGTAATTTTCTAATCATGGATGAAAATATACTTACACTTTGAATATTAAAGAATATTTGTTCTTCATTCTGACATCCTGTCAGGGCAGAAGCTATTACAGAATTATTAAGCAACACAGATGAACAGGTACCACTGTCCTCCTTCAATATTGAGAATGATTACAACCAGTTGTATAAAGCTGTACTCCTTTCCTCAGGCTCTGTTCTCAATTGCACCAAGGCACATTCAATTCAGAACATGTACATTCGCCTCCCAGAATAGTCTCTAGATGAAATTCAGCAATAACAAGTGGTTGCATAAAACTAATTCTGCCCGTGAGGTTCTCAGACAACCCAGCAAGTCTGTACTGATTTTAAATTTAATAGGTGTTTAATAGAATAAACAACCAGTGTGGGAGGGTTGAATGGGTAGAACAAAAAACTACTAATATAACAGTGAATATCAAAGCAGGCTGGTCCTACAGCATGATTCACACCAGCTCAGAAAAATTATTTTGCAGATGAGTCTAATAGTGTTGTGAGTGTTAATGCTAATAATTGCTCTTGATTACATTGAAACTGAAATTATTTTAAAAGCAGGTAAATGCTGATATAATTAATTTCATCATCAAGGTAGCTAAATTTAGAAATCTATAGGACAATTATGTGTCTGAAGTCTTTTCATACTCCATGGAGATCTAGTCAATGTATGCTTGAAAACAACTCATCTGAAGAAACAAAATTCGGTTACTCCTCACAGGCACCATTAGCGATGCCTTAGGCTGTCTGAGACATCTGCACAGGGATCCCTTCTCTTCTGCAGGCTGAACCCCAACTCTCTCAGTCTGTCTTCACAGGAGAGGCTTTCCAGACCTGTGGTACATTGAGTGGCTCTCCTCTGGAGAGGCTCCTACAGCTCCATGTCCTCCCTGTGCTGGGACCCCAGAGCTGGATGCAGCCCTGCAGGTGGGGTCTCAGCAGAGCAGAGGGGCAGAATCCCCTCCCTGGCCCTGCTGCCCACGCTGCTCTGGATGCAGCCCAGGGCACCATTGGCTTTCTAGGCTGTCAGTGCTCATGGCTGGGTCATGGCAAGCTTGTCACCCACCAACATACCCAAGTCCTTCTCCCCAGAGCTGCTCTCTGTGGTCACAGCAGTCATGCAGCAGCTACCCTCTTGGAGTAAGACAAAAGAGCAAGTTACTGTGCAGGCAGAAGACCAGTACCCTGAGATTACTTTCTCAACCACCTGAACTGTAGTTCAACTCTCTCTGCTGTAGCATTTTCCCTTCTAGACTTTTTTTTCTTCAAATTTATATCTGCTTATCACAGGAACCAGCAAAGTGGGAGTCTACACCTCATCTGACCAAGTTTTCTTTCAGTAAAGCATTCCCTTGGCAAGGACAAGGCTTGGAAGTGGTAAGAGGATGTGGTGGTTCCCCACTGTGGCTGCTGGCCACATGCCCTTGGTGGGTCACACCACTGCACAGCCATGTAGCTTGGTAGCTGCATTGCTCACACTGCTCAATTCTGCTGAATCCTTGGTGTGGATCCTCTGTGGTTACTGACACTGGACTTCTCAAAGGACTTGGGTTCATCGTTGCCAAGTGGAAACCTGACTCAGGCAATTAAAAATGAGCTCCATGGAGCAACTTTCCTAACAGCAGTGATGGGCTGTTTACTGAAAGGGAAAAATAAATATAATGTGTTAAAGAGACAGGGGAGCGTATAAGAAGAGTAACACTGGAAGACAGTAAAATATCCCAAGACAGGCCTGGCACTGCTCACAGTTGTGGATAAGGAAAGGATGAAGACAATCTCCTGGAAAAACAGACAGACACAGTAAAACAAAATAGACAGCATTCTTCACACTCAGTCTCTCCATCTGTTCAGCCTCTAATAAGTTACTTTGTGAAAAATGGAGGCTAACACTTTTTTCTTAAAAAAATTAAAAACCCCAAGCCAACCCACCCAGAAGTTGTTTTTTAAATTTATCTGTAAAAAGAAGGGAGCTTTCAGGTTTACTCAGAAAAGAAAAAACCCAGACAACTCACCTAACCCAGTCAAAGAAATACAGAACGCTTCACAGTAACTCATGAATGTGCTAAACATGCCAGTAAGACATGGATACAAAGTAAGTTTAGTCACAGTGATTCACTGTAGTGTTATCTGTATTCTTCTCTCAGACCCCTGCACACATTGTAGCTATTGTGCCTCAGGGGGGTAAACATCACCTTATTTTCATGTCAAGTTCCATATAAGAACTGCTCTCCCTCAGCCTGTATTAAGGTGAGTGGAAGGATTTAGGCTATTGCTGCTGTGGTTCAGCTGCTGATGTTTTAAGGTCTGTTTTAAGATGAAGTCACTCACTCTCATTCTTTATTCTCTATTTCAGTAGCTATAAAGGATGTCTACAGAGTATTTTAGGCAAGAAACTTGTATTTATATAGTTGATATCTGGACTGAAACGAACCCCTGCTTTGCTATTCTGCAGCACACAGAAGGAGCATCACCTCAGTAATGTCTGGCTGCTGTTCTTAGCAGCAGTTGAGGGTTGGTCATTGCTGGGCATCCTTAGGCTCCATCCAGGGCCTGCTCTCCTCTGCATGAGAGAAGAACCAGCATCAGGCTTGGGGAAATGTAAGCCATTGGAACGTGAGCCCTCGTGGGCCTGGAAACATCACAAGCTGTGACCACTCACAGTCTGGGCTCTGGCATGGAGCTGTTACACTTTGGCAACACTCTGGATTTGGACACCACTGCCAGGTCTCGTGAGGCCAAGGAGAATGAGCAGAACAGACTTGCTGCAACTTTGCACCTACAGTCACGCCTGCTCCTGTTGACATCTGGCTTTTATTCAAATGGTGGCTGCTAGTCTTTCCCAGGCATGCCACTGATAGGCTGGAGGATGAAAACTGAGGCTCCTGGATACCAAGCAGGCTGCATCTATCATCTACCACATCAGTCTCAAGGACTGTCATCTGTACTTCCTTGCTCCCTGGCATCTCATCCCCTGACCTACCCAGAGGACAAACACTATCACTGAATGGTTCCCTAACACCTCAGACAGGGTTTCAGTGATGGGTACTAAAATACCTAGTGAATAATCATGACAATTCTTCAGCTGCTCAGAGTCCCTCCTCCCTGGGGACTTAAAAGCATTTCAAAAATGTGCAGGAACTCTGACTGACTCTGGCAAGATCCTGAATCCTGTTGTAAGAAATGAGCAACCCTTTTCTATTTTCCAGGTGGCATCCCTAATGATCAGAAAACAACTCGAGCTCTGTCAATATTATAAGAACATTTGTTGTTTTATTCTTTTTGGTGGGTACAAAAACCACAGTTTCTTACACAGAACAAGATTATAAATAATATCTGTAACATGAGTGACCCGTAGCCTCTTTTGATTCTACACTGCAGACTGATGAAGTACTCTAAACATTTTATCATTTCGTTTCTTGTATTAGACAGATGCAAATCTGTGGAACACGGAATGATGGAACAGAATGAAGGTAACAGCAAACAAGAGGGTGACCAACAACTTTTATAAAAAAAAATTCTCTGAATTTTATTACAGTGATGGCATTTTATATCAATTATTGCAATGATTTTTCCCTAAGATGGTTAGAAAAAAGAATTGTGTTGTCCTCTACTGAATTTACATCAGTTAAAAAGCAAGCATGTTTCAATACTCCTCTTTTTCCAAAGAAAATGTAAATAATTTCTTTATTTTTTTCACAGGATTTACATATTTATTATTTTTTTATCACAGTTTAGTGATTCATTTCTACAGCTGAACAGCTGGGTATTCTTCCATTGTATATATTGATGTTCCGGAGACACAGGTTAGCATGTTCATTGACTTCTATAGCTATTTTTCTCTCTCTGTCAAGACAAAGACCAAAATGGTGTCCTTTCTGAGCATGTTCTTCACAGTTTAATGCGCTAAATTGGCGAGTCTTATTAGTTTTAAGTCCACTCAAGTGAAATTTGTTGCTGTTAATACACCCTTCCCAGCCCCCTCCCCCCAACAAAACTAAATTATGAATTTTCCTGATATAAAATCTGAGTTTGGGTTTCCGAGCTGAGCTCATGCACACATTGTTGCTGATGACGTCTGGCGCATTTGGACGTACTTCCCTTTCTCAGCCAAATTATTAGTTCATCAATGACACTCCCATGTCGTTACAGTCTGTGCTGTGTTCCCATCAGTCACCAACACAGTTTGATTAAGGCACTCAATTATGTTTTTGGTTTTTATGGTAGGTCCGATGCAATTACAGCCAATCCTGAACTTTGTCTAATTGCAGTTCCAGTGTGCACGGCCTTCGGGCAGTCGGGAGTCAATACGCGTCCGTTTTCTCCCACACTCCCTGTGATGGATAATCTGGCTTTGTTTCTTATGGCTTCAGAAAAGGTAAGCTAGGTTTGAAGAAGAAGCAGAAGAGAGGAAAGTGTTATGATGTTTCTGTCCTTCAGCCAACCAGGACACAGCAAACACCAAAATACTAAATTCTAGACATCTGCATTTTTTCATGTTAATGTTAAATATAAAAATAGTAAATCATCATAAATATAATACATAGCACTTAAGTCTACTGGGGAAAAAATACTAACAATTCTGAGGGTAAGTTTCATTACAACAAATGGTTACTGATTAAAATATAAAATCTGAATTTGATAATGAAATTAACTGAAGAGGTAATACCTTCATCTAAACTGCTTCAAACTAAATTTATATACAGTGAGAAGACCTTTTGGAACCTGAAAGCATTAGCATCTGTGAAAAAAGTCATGCACAGGTGTTTATAGGCTTTGATCTCCCACTAGGAATGTAAAGATAAAATATAACTACTGAAAATTGTTTATAAATTGCAATAGCTGTATCAGCTATCCCCCTGGCTATCATTTAAATCTAAAGAAATTATTGCTTATTTTCACAGTGCAAATATTTAGTATTAGGAAATCTGAGAACTGTCCTCAAATCTCTTTCATATATATATATTTTCCTACCATTACAGAAGGTGATAACTTTCAAAGAAAATGTAATTTATTGATTGAAAATACAGTTTTCTACATTATGTCTGAATTTTCCATAAGAAGGTTTTAATTTCTGTTACTTACAAATCTTTAGTTTCAGGTTAATCAGATCAAAATATCTTGTTTAGGAACTAAATTACTCAAGCAAAAAAAAAAACAAAACTGTATTTGTTAAAAGATTTATAGTTATGCCATCTAACTTTAGTCATCGAAAATTCAGTAGCCTAATCTAACAGGGCTCTCTCATGTGACTATAAAAAAAGCCATGAGGACTAGTTTTAAGTAAATGATTTCGAGATGACTAAAATTAGGGTGTCTAAGGTCAAACAATGCAGCAAGGCACCCAAACTGTACCAAATATTCAGAGATAACGATGTTAAGATATTAATTAGTGGGGAATTCTAGTGAGGAGAAGCTACGTAAATGGTGCGCAGGGATGCAGTCTGAAATACCAATTGGGGAAAAAAAGGAGATGGGAGGGTGTATTTACATAGGAGCAAAGGGATGACAAACATTATAAAGTCATTTTGTTTGCTTTATTACTAATCTCTACATTTTGAACTTTATCCCTCTGAGCCCAATTTCTTCTTCTGAGGTAGCAGTGGAATCCTGAGCTGGTGTTTGATATATGGAGTTAATATTATATGTGTGTATAAAGGGATGAGGAAGAGTCCTTAAAACTCCCAAATATTTGCATCGCTTCTGGTGCACTTCTGTGGAAATGCACCAGTCTAATATTGCACTGTTATCAGTAGCTCCTTCAAAAAGAGTTGTCAAAAATACAGCAGCTGTTTGTGGCACAGGCAGAGTTTGGATTTAAAAGCAACTTCCCGAACCAATTACCCTAAAAACTTCAGCCCTCAAGGGCACCCAAATTCAGGAAAAGGCCTCAGCTTACAGAGAGCATTATGGCATTCTCCTTGCACTGAAAAACCTCAGCTTTGGTAAAGGACATCCTTTGAAAACTTTTCCTGCTGCCACTGTACTTTGTGACAGGGACTGTCACCAAACATATATTGATTTAAAACAACACCCGGATACAAAAAAGGTGGCAGAACTGATGAGGAAGTAGGCACCAAAAACTTCAACTACTTCCCAGCAGCAAATAAAAATCTCTGCATTTGCAAAGCACAGACACAGTGCAGTGTGGTAAAGATCCACAAAGTACATGTTGTGAGTTCCACTGCAAATGGGTACTGGTAACTGCCCGCAGAAGTGCAGAGAACATGTCCTGGTCAATGGCAAGAAAAAGCTAAAGGTGCTTCAGTGTGGGAGAGGGATGAGAGTCCAAACCAGATTAGAAAGCAAACTTGGGTGGAAAAGGGACAGCTAACTGCAGATGTGCTAAATTTCCCAGAACGTCATCATCATGTCTCTCCAGCACATTGATCAGCTATCTGTTCATGGCCATTCAGAGTTTCCCACTGGGAAATCTGAGTGAGAGCACTCAAATTTGTGTGGGATATATGAGTTGTATGCAACTGCTTTAGTAGCTCAGTCTACATAACTTTCTGGCCATTGACAACACACTCAGGACAGAAAGACAGTAAAAGGCATCCAGAGGGAAAAAAAAAAAAAGAACAACAACAAAAAATAAGAACAAAAAAAGAGAACAACACTTTCTCAGCAGCCTTCCACAGAAGAACAGAAAAGTTGCAAGAAAATAACTCATGTCCTCTTAGTGCAGAGACTAACAATAGCTCAGCAACACACCACAGGACAACTCAGACACTTAAAAAGCCATGAGGAGCAGGTCAAATTTGTACTTGGGACAGTGCCATAAAGCCAAGTAACCAGGTAAGCATCTGCTCTGTACTTTAAACTATGCTATAGGTAACAAGCCAGGCTGATACTCTGCTTAACTGTGCTGCTACAAGTTCAGATGTATGTCTTGGATGCAGACACAGTTTGAGGAGTGGCTGGGATAAGAGGGAAAAGTCTCAGTATTTACTGTGAATATTACCCAAACTGTGAAGGCCTCCTTGCAGTAAGTGTATGTGGTTAATAGTGATAATGTATTATCCAAATTGTCATTAGTTTTGATTAAATTAGTTGTGGAGTTAATCATGTGAAAACAGTGACTACCTTGTTCCTAACAGAAAATGGAAATTTCAGAAACAGGTATCCCCAGTCTGTGTAATGCAAATATCCTAGCCTGTGTGGGTTCTTTTGTTGTTCAGGCTCCTCTAATACTTGGGTCACATGGAGGTGTCTTTGGCACAAATATCTAAGATGAACTTTTAATGAATTTTTCTCTCTTGACTATGAAATTGGAAGAATACAGGTCAAAATAAGTACATTATGCACTTACTGAGCCATCCCGTAACATTTCATCTTTTCTTGTAGTTAATTGTAATAATGATGTTTTTCATTGCTCTTGATAGTTTTGTAATTATAAACAACAGCATGGGATGGGAGAGCAAAAGCAGGCAGCTGAGCTGGAAGCTGGTTCCTGAGCTTCATGGCCTACTGAGAAGGCCATGGAGAGGTGGTGGTGGTGGCTGGCTGGATACTGGGACAACCCCTTCAAAAGCCTGTGGGTTTGGGGTGAGGAACTCAGCGGGGCTTTGCCTAAGAGCAGCTGGAGAGAAGGATGCTAAGCTCCCCACTGCTCTTGGTATCAGCTCCACTTGTGCACTAAGGGCTTAATACTAATGGCAAATCTACTGCCCAGGGGAAGAGGAAGGGATTGTTCCCTCCTTAAAGCAAACCTTCCCTGCTTTCAGCAGATGCAACTGCCTGTCGGCCCCTCTGAATGTCTTTATTCCACACATATAGACTAGTCCTTTATCATACAGACCAGTCCACACATACAGACTAGTCCTTCATTTTCATTTTCAGCTGCCTCACAGGCAGGGTGAGTTTCCCTGAGGTAACTCATGTTTGACTGGATGAAACTAAAATAAAAAATAGTGGTAATGAACATTAATTGTCAAGAGGGTTATTTAAGCTATTTTATATTAGTTTACTACACATACCATTAGAACTATTTGATGTTAGCTAAAAAAGTCAGTGTGTTGGTTACTCATGCAGGTTAGAACCACCAGGCATCTTTTATATTAGCAGGTTTTAGTTCCAATACGATCTCTTTACTCCTTGGATAAATAAACATATTTCAAAATATTTCAAAATGCATGACAGACATATTTCTACAGAAATATGTGCAGCCATCATTGTGGGCTCTGTAATGCTGCCAGCTAAGCAGGGGTTTATGACTAGCATGTGTAGGAACAGATGGCATAGTCCCCCTGTGCAGTGTGGCACACAGGCACCTCTTGCTGCCAGTGTGGCCAGGAGAGGATAACTGGGCCCTGGCAGTCTCCCACATATAGCATAAGCATTTTTATAAGAAGTTCACTTGAAATTTCTCAGGTAAATATTGCATCAAATAAGACAAAAAGAATTCCAGAAGTCTGTAAATACTTGTTCAAAATCCTTGTGACATGTTTTGTGAATTTTAAAAGTCTGCACCCTAAAATGTTAACTGTCAGAAATTTTGACTGACCCAAAAATGAATTTTCAATAAAATAAAATTGAACGTTTTTGTATATTTTTTTGTGTTGTTTAAAATATATTTTTTCACTAAGAATTCATCTCTGTGTTGCAACAAGTCCCACAGAAATCCAAACTTTAAAGTACTTATGAGGTTTCCTTTAAACACAAAACTTAGTTAGCTCCATTTTTTTTATTACAAGAAAACACTAAGACTAAAAAAGTTCTGCAAGTATTATCAGTGTCTGTTGCACTGGAATCAGAGAGCTGGGTGGCAACTGTGGGGACTCTCAAGTCATGCCATGTTTAGCATGCTCAGCCAATTTAGGTCAGGTCAGTATTTGAATGAAAGCTTAATTGTTTTGTTTGCTTTTTTTAAGACTGTCTTTTGAATGCATTGCACTCTGTAAACCTGATGAGAAATATGTTTTCTGGGATTCTTACTTTTACATCAGCCTGGGGACACTGAGTTGTGAGCACATCACTAAAGAATTTAAAGGAAAAAAGCACCCTCACTTGCATTTTGCTCGATGACTTGCAGAGGATTACTTCTTTTTAAGATCCTTATTACTGACAGTAGGGAGTGGACTTGGGAGATTGATATTAGCATCTGGGAGTCCTGGTTCCAGTTCAGAGTACTGAACATTGGCCTATACTCTGGAAGTCCTCTTGACACATACTATGGCTCACATTTTCACTAGTGAACAAAGTGAACAGCTAACGTTTTTTTTTAACATGGGGAAATTGGCAGCTCTGTTGCAATCAGAATACACCCAGGGTCATGACTCCTTCTAGAACAGGGAAGAAAAGAAAACTACACAGAACAGTGTGTTGGGGACAGTTTCCCAGCCAGCCCCCTCCCTCGCGCCCCGAGAACCCACCTATTCCTCGCAGCGCTCCAGCTATCATGCTCAAACAGCATTCTCTGCTCACTCTGTGTTTGCTCTGTACTGAATGGTTCGGTATTGTACCGGCTGTGCCTTTAGGCTGTAAGCTCCTCGGGACAGGGACCTGTTATGTGTTTGGCACACTTCACCTATTGTACAGCGCCGTCTACTCCAGCGCTATATAAATAATAAATAAAAAATAATAAGTGTATCTCCAGTTGTTTCCTACAAGCATTTTTTTCTTTCTAGGCGGCATCGTAAGTATTAGACTATTAATCTTGTTTCCCTAGATTTGTGTTTCCTACTTCCACTATAGGGATGGCTCAGTGATTTCAGGAAAATGTAGCTGAAGATTTTTGTTAACAGAGGAGACGTGGCTTGCAAGGGCAAGGGAGCTCTAGCATGACAGAGTGGGGTGCTAGCTGCACATTCACTTATAAACAGCCAGCATAGCTTGGGAGCTACGTAAAAGTTATATTTAGAAGCTCAATTTGCTGCTGCATGCCATTTCCAAAGGTCAGAGAGTTGATTTGTCTAATGATTAGTTGGCAAGATACTCACTGTACGGATGAGAGTGAGAACATTAGTAAACCATCCCTGCACACCTACTCAGGGGAGCTATGCAGGACGCAGCTCGGCAGCATCAGCGCTTCAGCCTCCCAAATCAATGCATGAATGTCTAAAATACACTAGTCTTGACCTAGGTNCGCACAATTAGCATAAAACATGTATCAAAGGGAGGGTGAAGGAACAGAGAGGGGAGGAGGGAGAGAAGGCAAAACAACATTTAGACTTCTTGTAACAGTGCCTTTTCTTCCATTAGGTTAACTATGGTTCAGTGATGTTGCCTATCCTAAATCTTTGTCACACATAGGGCCAAAATTGAGTAATACAGGCTTGCAGCAATTTGTCATTACTAGAGTGCAAACCTTTAGGAAAACAGACTTTCCAATCAAGTACTGAAAAACTGGCCCTTTGGATATTTACTTTCTCATTTAAAATAGTTGTCATGTCTCAACTGATTTGACAACTTTGAGTTGTTCAAAATGTATTTTTCATGTCAAAAATTGCTTGCAATGCAGATGTCTATTAGCAACATAGAATAATATACTGTACATCTGCAGCCAAAAGAACTGAACCACTTTGCACTGAAGTTTTCCAAAATATAAAGCTCTGTTCAGAAGCAAGCACCACTAGACAGACATGTCACAACACTGCGTTACAAGATGCATCACCCACTCGCTGTAGTAGGCCCTAAGTCCTACCCCTAAATTTTAATACTTTCGGTTCCATATACGTTGTAACCTTCTCTATAAGTTGCTAAATTCTGGGTATTCTGCGAGGAAGTTGGGTTAAAAGTCTGTGCACTCTTTGCCACCTTCATTCGTTTCGCCTCTGCCCTGGACTTGTAACAGAACTCTATCAAAGCCACCAGCATTGCCAAGCCCAAGCCTCCAACCAGAATGTAGAAGACTCCAGCAACGTTGCTGAGACTCAAGGCACTCGTCTTGTCCTGGGAAAACAGAAGTGACACAGTTAACCCTGGAAAATGGATCCCAAGAAGCACAAACCACATTAAAACATTAAAGCATTAGAAATAGACATAAATAACAACGTTTAGCTGAAATTTAATGACAGTTGTTTACATACTTTAGCAAAATTTGACCTATCTGGATCTATAAAATATATTTTAAGCAACTAGTTTTCCTGGTTGGCATAAAAATATTCTAAGTATATTGCCAACGTATCAGGATGTCATTGCTTGCTTACTGCAAAGCATTACTTCCATTACGTGGAGAATTAAACAATGACATGTCTTGCTCTCTTTAGGGGACATTTCAGCACTGATATGAAACTGCATTTATGTAAAGCTCTTCAGAAGCCTCGGAATCCAGAAATCCATTTATATCAGACAAGACTCTGCTTGATCTTTACAAAAACCAGTCGTTGTACTTGTGATAGGCATTGCTGTTAATTTAAAAGATCTAGACTGGGCTTCTGATACTTAAATGACAGGCAAAAATAACATGTGAGGCTTAAGTGCTTTCTTTGAACAAACACTGTACCATACATACTGTGATATATTTGCCTCTTACCTATTATTGTATTTTGGTTTTATTTTACTATAGATACAGTTCTGGAATATGCCCATGGACTACTAAGCTCAGTAACAGTGTACTTCTAAATATCAATTTATGCAATTTTCATACATTATTCATAATCTAGATAAAAGTGAGAATTTCCATTAGCAAATTATTAAATATACATAATTTTACAATCACCTTCTTGGGTGTATTGCAGTAAATAACTATTTTATATTTCTCTATACTTCACTGCTTAGTTATGAAGCACATTTTTTTGACCTGAAATCCATGTGCTTTTTTAGCACAGTTCTCAAGGAACTCTCTCAGGATTAACTTCATATGCTACACTGTGTGCCTTACAATACTTATAAAGCTTTATTCTTATGCAGACTATATAATCTTTAGCTAAAGTAAGGAGAGTACTTAACTTCTGATTGTAATCTCTATGAAATTTTAACTTACGAAGACTGTACAGAATTTGTATGTTTAATTTAAAGAGGCACTATTCATTGTGTTACCAGTAGATTAGCAGAGTAAAGGCTTCCATGGACATACAGAGGTGACTGGGGCTTATAGCCGGGTTCTGCTTTGTCTGTGCCTTTTTAGCTGGCTAGGAGGAGGTAGGACTGAGAAAGACCTGCCCTAATGTAGATGGTGGATTGAGGCTTTCTCAGCTGTTATTTACAGGTACTTTGTCTTCCTCTTAAATGGTTTTCACTCCTTTATTCAGAGCACTTGCCAGAAAAAGTGAAATGTGTTGAAAGCTTATTTTCCGTGCTAGTTTTATTGGGACATGCAGGCAGCAAGCAGTCAGTGCCTGTCATTCTTTCCTTTTAGCTGTGGCTGCAGAGGCTGGCATGGAGTCAGCTACTGTGAAGAAATGTCAGGCTCCCCAAATGCAGGGCTGGCACTGACTGTGGTGTTTCCCAACCATCAGAAAACACCTGGTTCTGGGTCTGTAGCCATATAGAGAAGGAGCTGTCAGCTCCCTGGAGCTGTCAGGATTACTGTTTGGGTATGGACTAGGATAAACACTGGAAGCTATAGAAACTATTAATTACTGAAGCCTTTCACTTCAAAGCTCAAGTTAAGTTTTCCTTGGCCCTCAAGGAGCCAGGGACATCCCCAAAGGCAGCCAGACCTTCCTGGCCAGTGATGAAAGGAAGTCCTTCTTGCTAGCATTTCTCCATTTCAGACAGCTGCTGAGGTACGCCAGCTCCAAAAGAAGATGTGAAGGGACATTTCCTAAGCAGTTAATGGGAAAAGTCCATCCTCTCCAGGCAGGAAGGAAACAACCAATCCAGCCTGCCTCTTCCAAACCCAAAAATCTGCTTTGTATTTCTTCAGGAGATGCTCTGAATATATGGGATGATTTTTGATGAATTTTATCACTGAAGACTTTAAAATGCAATAGTGCTTCCTTAAATTAAAGTGTGGCCCCCATCAAGATGGGCCAAAGCTGATTGATTCTGTGTCTGTATCTGCTTATTTTATTTCTATGTCATTTTGTTTATTACTTCCTCTACTGCTTTGTGAACACGATAGTAGGTCCCGAACTGTAGCGACTGACCTTACTTCCAGAGTCCTTGGGTCCACATTCACCTTTATCGTACCACCATTTGTTTTTCAGCTTGTCTAAGACGCCTGCCTCACTGAGTTTCAAAACGGCAAGGTTTACAGGAGTTCTTCACGTGGAAAATAACATAAATAACATTATATATGTTATTTTATGTTATTCAAGTAAAACTACATAGAATCGCATTGCAAAGTGACAGAGCAGAGGCCACAGTGGGTGCTATGTCATGTACTGTTGGCCCAGGTTTAGAGACAGACATATGACCGGGACCTGCTCCATCGCTTTAGGTAACAGGCACATACTGCTGGGGAAGATTTGTAAAGAAATAGTATGCAATTACTGTGAACCCAAAACTATTGGCTTAGACATATTAACAACATACCCTTCAGAGATATATGTAAGATCATTGCATTTATGACTTAGGAAACATTAATTTGTGTTCCTTGCTTTCAATCTATTTTTAGTTTGTATGTATACAAACTAATAATATGATTAGGCCATAGGTATTTCATTTACTGCCCTCAAAATTATCCTGGCAAGAAAAGAAGATGCTTCCTGCAGTGTGCTGCCCAAAACCATTTTGCACAGCCCTGTAATAGGAGGTCTGCATGCAAAGAATTTGGGGGGAGAGCTGCGAAGATCCCCTTATCCCCAGCTAAGAAGGACAGTGAGTCTTCAATTTTCATTTCCTGTTTCAACATTATTTTAAAATTCAAAGCTTTTCCTTAAGTCTCACTTACTCATGTCAATATTTCAAGGGTCCCAGGCTGATGATACATTTCTACTTGGAATAGCTTTTTACTGGTGGCATTTGCTGTGGGTGATGTAACAGAGTTTAATATTGAAATGAAACCTAATCCAATGCCTCCAAATCATGAAATGCTATGGGTTTACACTGAAGTTGCTTAAACTCATTGAATAATCTCAGAGTATTATGGTAATGCCCCACTTCATGCAGATCTATGACTATATGTTTTAAAAAAAAAAGTATGAAATTATTATCAGACTTATGTACTTTCCACTTTAAATCACTGTCTAATTCTTGAAGTGGTTGGCATATGGATATCTATTTATGTGCAGGTGTGCATGCAAATACAATACACATCAGAGATGTAGGGAGATAAACAGAGATGGCATGTGATAGCCTTCTGGTGGTGTTAAAGGATATGATCCCATGTGTGCCAGCAGATTCCTATGGGAAAATTTATCTCCCATAATATGCCATAATCCATGCACTACTAAAACATTAACTTAAGAATTCAAGGCTTAATAAATAAATAACCAGTGCAAACATTAATTAGTATAGTGTAACTGAACCTACTAAAATAGTTTCCATTGATAAGAGAAGGGGCTTGTTACACTCTATAAATGGCTTAACTGGAAATCCCCAAATGCTTATATATTAGTATATTACTGTAGGTTTATATATATCTATTTAACACACAACAACTTTGGAGCCTTGTATGCTATTCTTAGCTTTAGGGGTCCTGCCTCTTCATACATTCTGATTACTCTTTCTGTATGTACCTAAAGTGGGGGGAGGGATTCACCTCACCTCAATTTTTTCACCCCTAATCTGTGCCCCAAGCTTTGCCTGTCTGTCCAGACCTCCCTGCAGTTAATAGAAAAAGGCAGGTACCTCCAAATGGTGGGCTTTGATACCAGTTTTAACAAAGGATGATGCTGAGATGCCTGTCTCTTCTTCTACTGCTGAGGAAGCCTTGGTGCCTTGGAGAAATTTTTGACAGCCACAGTTGGGTGAGAGGATTTCCCAGGAACACTCAAGTGATCACTCTAAGTAAAGGAAAAGCTTCATCCACTTTCCAAATCCCACACATTTAATTCATATGCAATATTCTGCTTCTAGAAATGAAAATGCCCATTTCTTGCTCTTTTCCAGTATTTAAACTTCAGCCTTCAGGCTTCTGGCAGCAGGCTGTGCAGGTTGACAGTGGAATATGAGAGTCCCACAGCTGTGAAATGAGTGGGTTTGGGGTGCTGGCAAGTTGCCTGTCAACATGATCCTCTGCTGGCTTCTAGTATAAGTGCAAAATAATTAATACTATTTGAATAGCTGTCATCTGCAACATGTCATGCACTGGCACTGAGCCACATTCCAGTGCTCCTAAATCCCATCAGTGCAACAGGGCTGGTTATGATAAAGGTAAGGGGCATACAAGAACAGTTCACACTTGGAAAATCAGAAGCCTGTGGAGTTGTTGCAGATTAAACTGATTAAACTGGTAACTAGGAATAGATATGAACTATCAAGGCCACCAGCAAACAGATGTCTCCATGTCCTTTGCTTCTTTCTTTTTTTCAGCACTAACAGTTTAGGCATATAAAGCCTGAAACAGGCAGGGAATTTTTTCTTTTTTGCAACTGTAATTCCTTTAATGTCATCCTTTCTGCATTGTCTCTGCAAGGATGCTCTCAGGTTTTCCTTTGGGAAAAACAATCAGTTTCACACTTTAAATTGCCATGCAATCCTCAGTTTATAACTGGTCTCAATGGCAATGGTAAGCAGAAAAACTTCCCACTTTTCACTGGGATACAGCAGTGATGTGACTGAGGCCAGGCCCATGTTTGTCCTCTCCACTTATTTTGCTGGAAAACTTTCTTAATGAAGAACCTGCTGAAGCTCAAAAAAGCCTGCTCTCTGCCCCTCACTTTCTTGCCTGCCTTAGCAAGCCTATGTGACATGTCCTTCACATCTGCCTTCAGACAGTCACAGCTGTGATGAGGGAGAAGCATTCTGAGAAAAACTTAAAGTTATATATTCAAAGTATTTTACACTTTCAAAACAGCATTTTTGTCCTAATTTAAATCATTCAGCTGTGATGGGAAATGCACATGGTCCAATATAAGAAGCCCAGACTAAGGGGCTGCAGAGTGGAAAAGGAAGATGTTTTGCTTATGTTTTTCAGAATCACAGCATATATACACCTCTTTGCAATCACAGTAAGTGATTGAAGGTGTAGTGAATTTTAATGTATTTTAGGCTTTTTTTGTTTTTTTTTTTTTTTTTTTATTTTAGTAGGAGGTTTTCAACAGCTCTTATTGGAGATGCATGTCCAGATCACCTGGGCTCTTGTTGCTTATTTTGACCATGTCAGTCACAAACTCAGAGACTACAGCTTGTTACTACATTGCTTACACAAAAGTTGGTGAATAGTCCCACTGACATTAAAGGGGACAGAAACAAAAAAATTGTTATGGTTTGCTGTATGTGAGCAAGAGTGATGTACTGAAGTCATATACAGGGGATAAATTCAGCATTTATAATTAAATTTCCCATTAAGTTCAGTATAGCATACTTAATATGGCAGTGGAAAACGTCCATATATTTGGGTTTTGCTCAAGCTTAGTGACTCCTGAATGACTAATGTTGGGCTAAATCTTCAACTAGATTAAACTCTCACAGTTTATTTTTTTTTCGAGTGTACAGCTGCTGATAATCTCTGTTGTCATATGTAAACAGGATCCAACTGCCTCAAGTTCACGTAAGGATAACATACGAGAAATTATAACTAAAATTGCCCTTTATCTATGGAGAAGAATTTGCCTCATGTAGCCATAGTACAAAACTGCTGTGTGACAGCACAGGAGACCCTGTTCTTCACCCCTGTGCTGAAGTCGGTGTTGGCACGGCCTGATTTGGGCACAGGGACACTGGTTTTCTAACTTTTCATCATGTTCTCAGCCCTTCTACCTCTTCTCTTGGCATCTTACTCATTTCCTCCTATCCTGTCATCAATCACTTGCTGTTGGAAGGGCTGCTTTTTAAGAGCCTCAGGCTGGATTTTGAGCCAGCAACATCAGCGAAATCACAGTGCTTTAAAATAGCATTAATGAAGTTCTGAGCTAGCTGTGTTCAGGACAACAAATGGCCAATTATAATATTTAAATCACAATATTGAGTGATTCTGAAACTAATATAGAATTCTGGTAGACAAAGATTTTAAAAATGCAATCATGGGTATACTTGAGGAGCATTTTCATTACCCACTCAGGGCTGAGCCATTAATTGAGTGTAAGGTCAGCCTCATCAGCTGAATGAAAAAACATGGGCCACTGTGTTCTCCTGAGGGCTGCCAGCAGAGACTGGAAAGGATTTTCATCATCACAGCTTCTGCCCACTCATACTTTTATAAAAAAAAATGGAACAAAGTGGCAGAAAAAGTATTTCAGTACCTTCCCATGAACCACACAAAATGATGGCATGCAGTTAGGATCTGAGGTAATTCTTTCAAAAGCACTCAAATGACTTGGGGAACTCACTTTTATCTTCAACCATGAACTAATTAATCAGATCACTAAACCACTGCTGGTTCACACAGGGGAGCTTTCTGAAATGTCTTTCTGAATTTTGGAAGATTGTCCTTCAAAGGGAACAATAAATGGGGAGGGTAGAGGTGACCTTTTAAGAGCAGAGAATGGAGGTAGGAGACATCTTGTTTTACAGGGCAATACAAACCTTTGGAGAACAGCTGAACTCTCATGAAGCTCCCTCATTTCCATAGTCCTCTGTATTATCATGTTTTATTGTGGGTCTAGACTCTCATATTCTGACTAATGAATCTCAAATAGTACCAGCACAGTTATCAGTCAAGCCTCAGGTGCTGTATTTATTTCAAGAGAAGAGGAGTTTCTTATTCTCATTTATGAGAGTGCAAAGCCCTGTAATTTAAACTGTAGCTTCTAAAAAAGCTCAGTTTGTTCTTTTTAAATTCATACAATGAAAAGAAGTATTCTTAAGAAGGTAAGAATTTTGTTCAGGACTTGCTGGTAGCTATCAGCTTTACAAAAGTAGTGCACAGTATCCTGGTTATTCCACAAATGATAATTTGCTAGCAGAAAAAAAAAAAAATACTTAGAGATCCATTAATTCAGTAGAAAGGGTCTTGACTTCAATTGATCAAGACTGTTTCTGAACAAGGAAATTAATTTTATAGATGATAAATGGCTAAGTAACCCTTTGGGGAATCAGCCTAGCTGTAGTTTATAACCCAAGACCAGATGCTGCTGCAATGCAGACTTTGAGAAGTGTGGGAATGCCTGCTCACCTGCATGATGTGCCTGGTTCTACCAAACACTGGCAGTGTAGGAATGGGATAGACCTGGAGCTTCCCAGGACCACTGGTACTGCCTTCTCACTCAGCTGTGCCTGGGAAAAACTGTGGCAAGAAACAGGCCCAAGATCAGATGAATGCTTACGGCAGGCTGTAGATAGTCCCAGAAGCACGGGTTGAGCTCCATCATGTTCTCCATCCTTTGCTAAGACTGTCCTGCCCAATCACATTGGCTATTGTATCCTGAACTGCCTCTGTCACCTGTTGTTTATTTCCACTGGCAATGTGCTCCTTCTTCCCTCCTGCATTCACAGATCCCCTGTTTTCTCCCTGAACTGTATTCCTTGCCTTTCTTTTCTACCTGTTCCCCCCAACTCCTTTTTCTGTCACTTTCCACCACACCAAACTTGCTCCTTCAGAACTTCCAGACATTTCCTGGTGAAACCCTGCCTGTCTTTCTACCATGAGCTGCTCCCTTTTTTACCTGCTTCATGACCCACAGCACCTGTGGCTGGTAATCAGGGAAAGCAAGTTCACAACATCCTTAGTTTGCTATCTAGCTGTCATCTCACTTTGCAACCACTGCAGGCTTATGAGGAGGATATGCTGAGAAAATTGAGGTGTTTCAATGATTTTATTCTCTGCCCGTGAGATTAAAAAAAATAATTAAATAAATACCCCTCCCCCAGTAATGCAAAAGTTCAGGCCTGAGTGGAGGTAAGTGCTATTAGGTTTAATATATCTGAACATTTTGGAAGAGAAAATAGAGACCATTTTTGAAACTGACTACTGGCGAGCAGAGCGGTGTGGGGAAAAATAGGTAGAGCAGCGGGATTGAAGGGAAAGTGAAGAGGATTAGGAGACCAGCTCTGGGTGAGTGCAGTACAGCCCAAGGGATGGTCCCTGAGGCCATGACACAGCATGAAAGAGTAGGAGGACTAAAGAAGGAGAGAAAATAGTATGAAAAAATATATGTAGGCAAGTGTAAAGAAAGCTACCAAAACTGTGTTTGACAAATCAGTCAAATTTAATCATCTATATCTGACTAGCTCTGTGCCTGCACAGCTACCTGTGCAGCATTCCTTAATATACTGTTCACACACAAGCACATAAATAATATTTTTACATGCTGCCTGGAACAGAAGGGGTATTTTTAATATTTCAATTCTCCCCCACTTCACCACCTTCCACATGTTTTGCTTCTTTTCAGCACCAGGCAGTTTCTCAAAAGAAGCTGTGAGAAGGCAAGGAAGTACTGGTACTGGCCATATGGAAGACAGGGGAATGCAGAAAGAATATGAAGCTATTAACACCTCAGCCTAGCATTCAGCCTACAATTCCTGTTCAATAAATTCTGGTAAATTATGCCTAGAGAACCACCATGGATTTCAGTTTGTTGGAAAGATGTCAGAAAATGTCAGCATGAAGATATTTTATTTGAAATTTGTCTTCCTATTTTGGATACTTGTGAAAATTGTAATTTGTACCAGTACTGTTTGTGTCAATAGTGGATTCCTGAGCCTGGACCATACATTAAATTACCCCTCAGAGATAGTCACACTGATTTTTTGCTCTTTTCCCCTAACGTCACCGAAAAATATTCTGAGTAGTACCACAGAGGCGGAAAAAAGTCTTAGCTGGTGAGCAGGCTTCTGAAGGTATTTAACTGCTTGTTCACAGGAGCCAGCTTGGAAAAGGCTCACCACAATTTCAGAAAATGCAGGTTTCTGAAAACTGGTTCCCCTTGGGGAGCTTAAACAAATGCGAATATTTTTGCTTTGACAGTAATTGCATACACCTTGGTTTCAGCTGCAGGTACCAGCAGTGCTGTGCCACTGGCGAAGCTGTTTTGTCGCAGGTAAGACCCCAGCAGATGCACCAATTACTTCACATACTGTTTACCCGCTTTTGGTGACATTGAGGCTAACCTTGGAGTCACCTCCCCCGCTGCCACATTCTCCTTTGTCGTACCACCATTTGTTTTTCAATTTGTCCAAGAGGCCTTGTTCATTCAGTTTTAAAACTGCGAGGTTAACAGCATTTCTTGAAACGATAAAACATATTTTGTAAGAAACTGCACAGCTGTTAAGATGTTAGAAGGAATGAGGACTTAAGCTGTTTATAAGCTTGATCCACACACTAAATAAACCTCTCATTTCCATATTTCAAAGCCCTTGGCAGCACAAATAACTGTGGTTACTTCCAAATGTGAAAAATGTGTTTCCAGTTGTAGAAACAATTTTCAGAACAGCTTGGATTTTAATGCAAAAATTCCATCAACCAACCCAAAGTATTTTTGGGAAATGATGCTAAAATTCTGCCTGGAATTTAAAATTATTTACACAGATTTATTTGAATCTGTATTTAAAGTATGTTCAGTGTGGGCCCAGACTGTTTTTTCAAGCAGATGAGAAAATGTATCCCCACGTACTAAAGAGGCAAGATCCAGACTGCCAGTGCTAGACACTGCCAGTCACTGTGTCATTACAGTTCTGACATGTAGCACTTCAGACTGATCCCTCACAAGCTATGGATTAGGGCTGCAGAAACAGGCTGTGGGAGGAAGAGCTGAGGAGGAGCACTAGAAGCTCACACACTGACTAAGAGCCAGTGAATAGAAAGCACTGGACAAAGGTGCACAGAGGTCTGTCTGAAGCCCTGCTGTTGGCACATCTGTACACTGGGATGCAGGCTCTAGAGTCCTACTCCCTTTGCACGTCAGAGACTTAGTTGAAAGGCAAGACCTGGAGTCTAGCTTAGTGCCATGACTCTAAGCACCCTGTGTCCCAGCCCAAAGAGCACCTGTGCTGTGGAGAAGGAAGGTATTGGTGAAGGGTGCTTGGGAAACCTGAGCACAGTGCAGTCCAACTGAAGCTCAAGTACTGGGAAGAGCAAAGCCAACCAATTAGCTAAGGGTTGAGAGACAAGAAGATTTTCTGAACATCATGAGGACTTTTCCCTGGAGAGTTCATACATGTTACACGACCACTGGATGAAAGACAAATCCTGCTTTGCTAGCAGCACAGCGGCATGGGCACATCAGGGGTGTTGTGAGCCTGGTGTCCTCTATATAGGTTTAAATGCTCTTTTTTCAGATGACAGAAACACCTGAGAGACTTTGGATCTGTGCAGGCAGAGGGGCATTGCCAACATGAAGGCTAAAGCACAGAATCACTGCTTCTGTATGAACTCAAGGCTGCTGGAATCATACCGAAACTCAGCCAAGAACCTGGACACAGGTGGTGCGAGGATACAGGTGCTTCTGTGCATGCTGAGATGTTTCCCTTTAGGTGTCCAGAGAGCATCAGGACTGGATGGCAGAGGTTAGAAAGTATAGACCACCATACAAACCCAAATGTAAGGCATCTGGATTTATGACAGTGGCTATTGTCACTATATAAGATTTTAAAATCAGTTGATAACTAATCTGCTAAGGTATTTATGCAGCCTTCATCATCTCCAAAGGAAACTTTGCACTTGTTTAAGTGTATGACTTCCTATCCATACTACTAAGACCCTAAACAGTAACATATCCTAATGATACACATCAGTATCAGTAAAACTGTATCTTCCTATTTTTATGTCCAGAGGTCCCTAGTGCATCCATGCTTATCAGACGTGTACTTTCTCTGATGGGTGTCTGTCCAGGCTTGCTTGTGGATCTGCAGAGGCACATGGTCAGTGGCACAATTAATCTTCACAGTATTTGTGAGGTGTCAGTAGCTTAATTACTGCTCTTTGGGGATGGTATGGGGTTGAGAAAGACAGAGTTTCTCTCTCTGAATTTGTTTAATGCTCTCAAGATCTGTCTGTCAGGACTGAGTGGGGTATGACAAGACCTGTGACTGTCAATGGCATCCTCACTTCAACAACAACCACCTTCAAAGCACTCGGACATGGGCCAGGAAGAGATCCTCCGACAGCAGGGCTCTATCAAATCACAAGGCACCAGAAGACACTGGGGCTTGGGATTCATCCTCTCTAGAGATGGCTGGTCCCTGTGGGTCCTTTCTGGTCTTAGAATGGAAATTTTTCTCTCACTTACTAAGAGAGATATCTTTCTGGCAAACAGGTACAGACAATGGTACTTTACAGTTTATGGAGAGTCCTTTATTACAGTGGTCCATCTGTGGGACAAATGTCAGCTTCAGGATAAACCTTTACTGTCTTCTGGTAACAGCTTTTCATAAAGCTCCTCTTGGATGAAAGACAGGTCCTTGCTGGCTGGTCATGAAGTAATGGTTTGGAAACTGCTTGTGCGTAGATCTGATGTTCCCTAACTTCACTGCAGTTAGAGTAATATGAGATTTTCAACAGAGATAAAGTAATTGCTTGTCTGTCCCTGAAAGTGAAAATGAGAACTGTAGTGGGAGTGATAACAGAATGCTCTTTGTGGATTAATCTTTAAGGGGAATTTAGCAGCCAGACTGACAAATGTGATTTTGTATAAGTGCTCTAATTATGGTTCACACTCCAGAGGGAGAGAAGCAATTGCAAAATTGGAATGAAATTGTTCATTTGTCCCTTTTGTTCTTGGAAGCAACTGCTTTTGAACCAGTCATATTTACTACAGATTTTCCATACTCAGCTATTAATTACAAAGCCCGTGCTTTCAGTCTGTTTGTCCCATTCAGAAAGGCAACTGTGTGGCCAGCCTTGCCATTTAACAGACAGATTTCCAGTACACTAAACATAAATGTTACCTTTTTAAGGACTGGGATTGGGCCATAGATGAAAGATGATCTTGGAAACACTATTTCTTTGATGCTGAACAACATTAATTATTCTGGAAATGGCTTAGATATACATATATATATGGAGCCTGCTGTCGACAAAGTCAATGTCAAAACTCGCTTCAACAGGATCCAAACTAAGGTCTAATTTAATGCTGCTATGATGAATTATCACACTGGGCAGCAATAACATAAGCAGCTGCTTTGACAGTTCTACAGATGCAGGCAGGATTGATCACTCCCACGAAAAATGAAATGTATCTCAAGGAATGTCACTAACTCTCAATTCAACAAGCCACTTTAATCTCAGTCTGATTTTAAAGCAGATGGGGAAGTCCTATCAATCTGTTTATCTGAGAAAAGTATCTTCAAACTATTTCCTCTAAGCTGTACTCTCTCAAGTGTGAACATTAAAGCTCACCAAATTAGAAAAAGTCCTTATGCTAAAATCCTTAGAAAGTTTTTTTCTTTTCAATATTTATCTTACTTCTGTGAAGATGTTACCTGATAATTTAGAAGATTTTTTTCAAGATAGTGTCTTCTTACAACTTTCATTTGGATATTCCAAGATGAATTAAAAACAACTAGGTGATGCCTTTGACAACTAATATAAGCTTTCATGTTTAATTTTCATGTTGAAGGGAAAGAGCTTCCTCATTTGCCAAATGTTCAAATTCATCCTTCACAGCATTAAAGATCATCAAGGAAAATTTTCCCACAGTCATTTAGAGAAGCTGCAGCTGGTTGATAGTAATCTGAGAGTAATAAATAAATAAATAAATGAAACCCATTCATGAGAGGGTTATTTAGCTGGGTTATTAGCCATATCCATAGACAGTTTCACAGCACAATAGAGAAATGGAAATAAAAAGGATGAAGAAGTAAATGTGGATTTAAGCTGCAATCATTGCTCTGAAATTAACTGTATTGTTTATAAATGTAACACATTATTATCCTCATCATGTCTAGTAGGCCATGTAAAACCAGGTTAGTTTCACACTGCTTTCTCTGTTGCTTTGTTATCCAGGTCCACCTCAACATGTGGAAATAAACAATTTCCCTCTGGTCAGCAAAACACAGAGACCCTTCACTCAACACTGCTATACCTCCCAGGTATGTAATAATTGAGAGCCTAAAACATGCAGTGATGACTGCATTGAAAATTATATACCAAGACCTCAGAGCCAGGCTAGATCACCCATACTCATCCTAGACAGGGCTTCGTTCTGCCACAGACGAAGGCATTTGGAAACCTAAGCTTCCATGGCAGAAACTTTTCTTTCATCTCAAAAATTAGGACTGTATCCTCAATACCACACTTAGTCCAAACTCCCGCTAAAGACAATGTATTCCTCAATAAAGGAACTGATGTCTTTGCGAGAGTCAGGGTTTAATAGCAGAAACCAAGCAAGGGCTTAAATATTTGACTCAATGCTTGGTGTCAGTGCACAGTCCTGCATTTTCCATTACTCAGAAGAAAACAGAGTCCTTGTCAGCCTAGTCAAGCCAGTTCAGACAAAACTGCATCTCTCGCTTCACAAGTACTTGCGTGCATGGACAATGATTTCAATGTACGGATCACAGCTATTTTTAAGCCTTTAGAATTACAGTATGAAAAATGTGATGAGAATTAAATCATTATCACTCATGTAAAATCACCATCCATCTCCCTATAAATAAGCAGCAGTAAGCACTTTAAAACATTAACTATTATCACTTCTTTTTTTAAAAGAGCCTATCTGTGCCAACTGCAGATATGCCTTATGCAGTTATCAAAAGATAAAACTGCATAGACAGATGACAACGTGACTACCCAGTCCCTTGCAAAATAACATCAGTGATTCCAAACAGGGATACCTCATCTGCTACCCAAAAGAGTTGCAGCAGGGTGTTTGCCCAAAGCCCAGGGAAGCCGGCAGAGAGGTTTGCTTTGACTTCCAGTGAATACTTCCAGTGAGTTTGGGTCACATAAATGGTTAGCATTTGAACCATCTGTTGGATTTCAGCCTGTAAGAAGCAGTGAGGGAGGCATGCAAAAATGACCTGAACACCATGGTGCACAACACTGTGGTATCCAGCTCATGTACATGCTCAACCACAGGAGGGGCATTTCCACAGCTGATAAAGACACACAGAGGTCCCTGCACCACAAGGGAATGAGATGGAGGTCCAGGCTAGGGACCACCACAGCACACATCACAAGCACTTCTGGAAATATGAGACAGTCACAGCAGAACATCATGAAAATGGACACCAAATTTTGCCCAATGCAACACTTTGAACATCAGTTTCAGCACAGAAACTCAGCACACCTTAGAAATCAGGAACTAAAACATTAAATGCACTCTGCTCAATAAGATCAAGCCTGTTCTCATAGCCTAATGTCCAGAGCTTGAATACACACAACAGAGAGAAAAGACTCTATCCAGCCTGGTTAGGCTGAATATGTATCCAGATGGACGTATACTTGTATGCAAATATGTATACTCTGAGACACAGCTGCTTTGTGTTTAAGTCATTCGGTTCCCAAAATCTCTGGATGCACCATGGTTCATAGGGTAGGTGGAAAGCACCACCCATCTGCACCATTCAGCACCATCCCAAAATACAATTGTAACCATTCAGCCTTGGCCTGGTTCATGGAGGAAGATGTAAGGTCTCAGAATATGCACTTTTGAATACTAAATACTGAATACTGGCATAAAGGCACAGACAGGTCCATAAGTACTCATTACAACAAAGGCAGACTCTTTGCTGCAGGCATTTAATAACAATTTTTTAGGCAGCCGGTAGAGCTTTGCCAGGAAAACTTAAATGTCTTGGCTATTTAAACAGCTTTGACATTTTCCTGAATCCCTTTCTTGAACTTAAGTCTCATAAATTCTGTGTAACCGGCATGTTAGATATCAAAAATACTTCCCTGCATCCTGGGCAGATTCTTAGCACAATTCTGCAGTTAGCATCACAGACGGCGGCACTGTTGTTTCACTGCTTAGAGTTGAGGATGTTGTTCACTTCCAATAGTGAACAAGCAAGATGTGCAAAAATAACATGACTCACTAATGAGACCCTACATACACAAAGACAGCCCTGTTTAAGTTGCAGCCACACTGCACAGCCCATCATCCCAGAAATGCCAGGGCTGCCACTGCAGCTGCTGAAGTAGAAGCGGAGCAGAGACCCAACCCTCCAAAAGGCTTTTCACAAATCCTTCCCACAAGGGATTTCAAAGTCTCAGAAATCGCTCAGTCACTTAGAGGTCATGTGGTGCATAGAGATGGCATCTCTGGTTAACCTCAGGTTCTCTGAACATGAAAAAAGGTTCAACAAGGAGTACCTGAATGTTACATGAACAAAGCCCCATAGGTGGGCCATACATGAGGTATGGACCAACTGGCAAAATAACTGAGGGTCCTTTCCATTATGATAAAATACATGACTAATTTGTCCTGTAAGTTTGTTGTATATATACTACATAACTGGTGCCTGGAAAGAAGGGAGGATCAGAAAACTACTGCATAATGGGAAGTTAACCTCATATGTGGTGGTGCATCACCACTAAAGGAACAAGCTTTACTGAGACTGCAGTATCACAGTGTTGGCAATTGATGATGTGTCTCAAGCAACTCCAAGCTCATTTTCTTCCTTGGACTTTGGATGTCTCTCCCTGTAGCAACCTGCTGGTGCACCCATCCTGCAGAGCAGCCCTGGGGCACTCCTGGTGCAGGCTGGAGGGCATCCTCCTGCAGGACAAGGCAGAGAGGACGCTCAGTAAAGCCAAGTTCAGTAACCTTAATTCAGTGATGTGAACTGCAGTTACTCTCACATGATCTAATCTGTATCCAGCCCAGGTGACTTGGGAAGTGGAGGCCACAGCTGCCAGGAGCCTCTCCTCACCCCCCAGCCTAGCGCTTCCTGGATGCAGCTGAGGATCTGTCTTAAATGTGCTTAGTGAAACACAAGTGGGTGCATTTTTACAGCATGTATATATCATCCATTCAAATGATTTTTAACAGGAAGAATTAAAATGCAACCTTACCAAGCAAAAAATTAAGACCTGTGCATCTTTTGAGCTGTTTGTTTTATCCGTATTTTGAAAAGAACTGATGGCAGATTGTAACACGACACAAATGTAGTGCAGTTTAAGGGTGTTTGACAATTCATCAAGAGAAATTAAGTGTAAAGCTGCATGGCACTGGCTGAATATGTTTAATAAATTAGGAATGAAACAAGCACTCTGTTAACGAGAAAGATGTAGCTGAAGCTTACATCACTGTGTACTCAGAAGGCTTGAAGGATCAATAATGTAAATATTAAAAAGGAGAGCTAATGCATGAACATTTTTACACGAAAAATAACCTAAACTTTAATGACAAAAGGCCTGCTTTAAAAGCATGTCCTCTTAAATACATTCAAGATCTTATAGGGGTAATATTTGTACTGAGATTTACAAAGGTTTGCATGCTCTCATGTTACTTGTATGAAAAAATCTGTTTTCAAATACTGAAGCACAGCAGTCAGCAAAACATTTCCATATATTAGTACAAATAAAATAGAGTCCTTGGTACTTGCTGTCATAGCTTGCCCAGAATTTCTACTAAGTAAAGAACTGCTAGTATTCATGTTGTGAGTCTCCACAATAATGTTAGCTCTTCTGCAGTGGGTCTCTCAGGCTTTTCTGCTCAGCTCTTCCATTTCTATAATCATGCTTATCAAAGAAAGGACGTGATCAGCCATCTCAGCAGAATGCTCAGGCCCAGCTCAGGACCCACCAGAACAGTGGATGCCTCCTGAATTCCATCCTGCAAAATTCACATACCCCTGAAGAACTGACTGGCCTGTAGCATGCAAAAAAGCTCTGGGCAGGTTCTGTGCTGCACTAGAAGCTGATGCCTTTTAAAAACATTATCTTAAAATCTCCTGTCCAACTGCATTTAAAACACCTCTTATAGAAAAATATATCAAAATATTAGTCAAAACTAAGAATAAAGTATTTTTACAAGAATGTATATTTATTTATACTTTATTTAGAGATGGGAAATTTATGGAAGTGCTCAGATACCTTTCAACTGTGACTAATTAAAATAAGTATAGCACTCTTCATTCATCCATCCAAATAAGATGGTTAATTTCCATGGGCAGTGAGTATTTACAGCTTCTATGTATATCCTAAGTATAGTACACAGTTTAGTTCCTCGAGCTGAGCTTTGTAAACAAATATGAGCCAAACTGGCACCTTGAGGATCAGCAGGAACTCCAATTAATGGGAGACCCACTGCTGCTAAAGATTGCCATAGCTACTTTGAATTCAAAGAGGTTCTGACAATTTACTCCAGCTAGAGGTCTGATGACTGTAGTTTAAAATATTTATATAGATTGAAAGCTGTTTTGCAGCAAGATATTCCAATTACAGTATGCAAACATTTCTTGGCACAAGCAATTAAATATATATTTTGCTTGTGTAAAACCAACAGCAGTTGACCTGGGATTGCAACTCAGCTTGTTTCTCTGTTTTATACAAAGCTCTGCTGTAAATAAAAAACACATAAAATTTTCCCTAGAGAAACCGTTCATATTGATTCAGTACACAGTCTTTAGCAGCAGCAGAAATGCTAGTTTCTCCCAACTCTGAGCTATTTTAATTTTTGCTAACAACTACCTAATCCTGTTCTCATTAGCAGTGCATTTTTTTTTTCTTTCAAAGCACATTTTTTCTTGCTGGTTCCAGCAAGGATTATGTGAATAGGCTGCTATAGCCCAACACCTGCAACTCAGAATAGATGTTTTAAAGGTTTAGACTCATAGAATCATAGAATGGTTTGGGTTGGAAGGGACCTTAAAGATCGTCTAGTTCCAACTCCCCTGCCATGGGCAGGCAAATGTTCCACTAGACCAAATTGCTCTAAGCCTCATCCAACCTAGCCTTAAACACTTACAGAGAAGGGGTATCCACAACAATGCCAGGTAACCTGTGCCAGTGTCTCACCACCCTCAGCAAATCCCTTGCTTAAGTGATATTTTTCAAAAGTGTCTGAGCACCAGTGTAACGCTGTCTCCACGCTACAGGAATTGCTCTCAGGATAAGCTTAGCCCACTGCCAAGTGCCTCAAAACTCTCTTTCACCTCAGAAACATTAGTTACGCTGATCCATTTGGGGTTTTTATACCTTTTATATTGCTGAGAGCATTTAGAGTAACATTTTTAAAATTGAAATATGTAAAATTAGCATATTTAAGTACATATCTCTCCCCCCCAATACATAATGCCTTCAGATGGGGCAACATTCACTTCTGGCAGAAAGCCTTTTGCTTTTTCTACCTCAGGTGGAGCAGACCTCGACTCACAGTTTTGTTGCAGCAGGATGTTTGGATGCTGTTTTGCCTAACTCTCCAGCAGCTCCTAAGTTTAGGGTCCCTCAACTGAAAGAAAATGGCAGTATTGGCAGACAGGTAGGGGTTTCATGGCAATGCACAGCATGTGGTTCAGTGCCAGGCAGAGGTTCCATCTGTATTGCATAAGCACTGCTGGAAGTCAGGGAGCAGCAGCTTGAGGTGAGGGTCACAGCAGGGAAGTTCCAGCACGTCTCACGCTGTCCCTCTCCTCTCCCACTTAGACTGAATTAGTGCAAGCCTCTTGAAATGACATTATGTTTTGTTACCCGGGCACATGTTGAAACTCCTTCTGTCTCTCCATCTCAAGAAAAAGCCAAATGCTGCAGTTTACGGCCTGCATACCTGATCTAATTGTTTTTCAAATGGATGATTTTACAGGGCTGGAAACATTATTCACCATTACTGATTTTGGCCAGAAGATTTAAATTTTCCTTTATATCTTATCTTAACAGTATTTGTAAGGCATTTTAAATTTATGCTTCTGAATACCACAAAGTGACTATTTTCACCCAGAATGAGGCTAGGAAAACATATCTTGTTTGGATGCAATTCAGTGCTCATTGAATAGAAAAATGTTGTGGTTCCTTGTAACTTAGAAAGTTGTTCCTTCTTTACATCCATTTCACTCCATTTGATGTCACTGATGGATTACTAGACAGCCTATTAGGATCACCTACTCTGGTTACCTTATGCAGAAGAAGATTGTACTACATCAAAATCTTCCAGAACAAAGCAGGTGGCAGCTGTTTCAGCAGCTTCTAATTTTTCACTCCATTCAACATGTCCCAGCAGTGGCAGAAATATTGTACATTCAACTGAGCATTTCACAGCTTTCCTCTGCAGGAAGACCCAGTCCTAGGTTGAATCACTTATCCCACAAGAAATGTTACTGTGACCTCCAAAAGGAGTCAGAACTCATTGATGAATCTTGCTACAAACCATGGAAAATAAAATATCCTGCTGGGCAAACTGCAAAAATTAGCTATTCTGGTTCCTAACCAGCCCCGTATCTCAGTGTGCTATATATGTTCTATTTAGTGGGTAGGAGTGTATAACAATAAACCCAAGATTTTAATGCAGTATTGAACATACCTGGCATTTTTAGAGATTTGGTTCAAATTTGGCAATATTTGAAAAGATTTCATTCTCAGACTTCTCCAACTCCTCATTAATGTAAGGCTGAATCCACCACTTATGAACATACAATGATGGGTGAGAGGAGCTACATCTGAAATGGTCTTCATCTCTTTTCTACTCACATGTTGCTGTATTTTCCTTCTCACAAGCATCAGGATCTCACAAGAGCAGCTAATTAGTGTTAAGACGTCTTTAAGACTCAGAAATGGCAGAAAAATATGAGGAGTCACGATGGAGTGACTTCTACAAGTAGAAGTGCTCAATTGAGCACCTCTGCATGCCTTTTTCATAAACTATGTCACCGTCAGCCTATGATTCTCCATAAAAGATGATAAAAGTTCTCTATCCTAGCTAATATTTCCAAGATGTCCTCAGAGAAGACTTATACAAAAGGAGCTGCATTTAACCACTTTCAAGGTGACAGATATAGGTATCTGTGGCAAGACCCACAGTGAGAGAAAAAATCCCAACTTCTGCCATCTGCCCAGCAGCTGCATTTGGAAAAAAATATACTACTGCTGTTCTCAGGAATTCATGGAGTAGCCACATTCAGTTGAATTCATAAAATGAAGCATGGCCAAAGGAGGTGATTCTGCCCTTCTACTCCACTCCCATTAGTACTCCATCCAGCCCTGGGGATGCCAGCACAGGAAGGACAGACACTTGATGGAGTGGGTCCAGAGGGGGGCCAAAAAATGATCAGAGGTATGGAGCAGCCCTCCCATGAGAACTCTCTGAGAGAGCTGGAGTTGTTCAGCTTAGGGAAAACCAGGCTCCAGCAACACCTTATTAAGGCTTTTCAGTACTTAAAAGGGGGTAATAGGAAAAATGGGAAGAAAGCTTTCTAGTGGGCCTACTGAAACAGGATGAGGAGTACTGGTTTTCCGCTAAAGGGGGCAGATTTAGACAGAAAGCAGGTAGACTTAGACTAGGCATAAGGAATAAATTTCTTACAAAAAAGATGGTAAACACTGGAACAGGTTGTCTAGAGAGGTGTCTCATCCCTGGAAACATTGCAGGTTAGGCTGGACTGAGCTCTGAGCAACCTACTCAGACCCTGAACATTGCAGACAGGCTGGACTAGATGACCCTTAAAGGTCCCTTCACACCCAAACTATTCTGTGATTCTATGATTCTTTGGTTCTAATAATGTCTCTATCTTTATTTTAGGAACAAGCCCATGCTTGTTCTCTTTTTAAGGTACTCTTTCTAACCTTTTGTCTGTCTGGTTAGACCTTTCAGCCACCAAGCCCTAGCCTCACCTTAATGAGAATGAAGCATGAAATGACTCCAACGTCAAATACCATCAGCATTCTGTACAGTATTGAAAGTGCTGTAATACGAGCAAGCTCTTCAATATTTTTTCCTAGTAAGAAAAGCAACTCCACATGGGAAAGCTGTAGGGCAAAACTGCTGTTTGGTTCTGAGGGAATTCATCCACTGACATCAATGTCCAAGAAATTATTAATGAAAGATGGCCACTATGCCAAAAGCTATTGGCAGCACAGAAATCAGGATGGATTCTTGACTTTTATGGTTGCCAGAAACAGATCAATAATTCATGAGATTTGTATGGCTGGTACACTTCTGGCAGGTCTAAACTTAGACTGAGAAGAGGCATGAGGGATTTCTGTAACATTACATACATGCTTCTTTGTGCTTCCATGCTGATGTTTTTCATAAAGAAGGATTAGAAGGAAGGCAGTAAATGAACAGATTCCAGCTAAGACATGTTTTCTCAAGCTTTGGTCTCATTATGATACAAGCTCTTTGAAGTTCATTACTTTAATTAGAAGCAGAGACTGAAAGTAACAAAACAGGGGAGCCGTTTCCCAGGTGGGAACTGGAGCTGAAAAGGCAATGCAAACAATAAAGAAAACTGCATAACTTTTGCCCTAGTGAAATGCTGGCTTGTGTTTTGCCTAATGGCAGATCAATACCATACAAATGAAGCAATTACAGTTGTGCCATATAAAGCCTTATTTGGTCAGCAGCCAAAATGGGGATTAGCTGGACGAGTTCCTAGGACTTTCTGTCTGAATATTATTGCAGAAGTTAATGAGGAATATCTGATATGCTTAGACACACATAAACAGTGCCAGCAACCAGATGAGATGGTTGGTCCAATAGCCATTGTGCTTATAATTAAAATGCCCTGAAGCCAGCTGAATATCAGTCCAAGATCAGGTGAAATGATCAAAAGGGTGACCCAATCCCTCTGGCAACCAGCTAAATGATGTCACCATCAATACAGCCATGTACAGCAGCAAACTCTCCACCTTCCCCCAGCATGGAAGGAGGTTCCACTTAAGCATGGAGCATCTTCACTTTTGCACAGCTCCGTGTCCCTAAACTGCCTCTGGTGGTGGGGAAGGAAAGGCCACAGTCAGCTGAATACAACGGTCCTGCCAGGACTTTACTATATCCCACTCATTCTCATCTGGTCTAGTAGAAGGCGTTCCTGCCCATGGCAGAGGGTTGGAACTAGATGATCTTTAAGGTCCCTTCCAACCCAAACCACTCTGTGAAATGCAAATATAGCAGTTCTCAGACCAGTCAGACTGAGCACAGTCACATCAATATGCTAACACTCATGCTTGTAATGTTTCAAATACAAGCAGCCAGGCTACAGAGAAAACACAGTACTAAAAGTACTAACAGATCTCCACAGTGAATATGGAGATACAAATGTAATTACTGTTGTCCTGAACTTGTGCCCATGTACCAATTTTAATAAAAAAAAGCCATATGGAGTAGGGTCCACTGGTGATGGAAATTTCTGTCATTGCTTTCTAAATGGAACACAAAACATGTGGTCATAGACCACAGACTGTTTCAGAAACCATTAGTAGAAGTTACAATTTCCCTGTAGTTTTCTCTCCAAAAAACTCCAGTTTCCAAGAAACTCTCTAGTTTCTTTGACCAAAGACACTGAAAAATCTACCATCGTGTTAGTCCTGATGCACACACCTCCATGGACTTGAAATAATCATACAAACATCTGGAGTGGGCTTCCAATACTCCCAGTGCAATGAACACTATGCTATTAATCTTCACTAGTCTTCTGAGGCTGATGGGCAATTGTCATTACCCTCAATTTGCAAAGGTGAATCTGAAGTCAGAAGGTGCACTGATCTCCTCCCAGACACCCAGAAAATCTGGGCAGGGTCATTAACTAAGCTCAACAGTACGACATGACTTCAGGCAACCAAACTTCATTGCTTCTCAGAAATCTCTGTGTCAGGCAACTGTTCATAGAGAATCTATCCTTCTGGTCTCCCAGAGATAGACTAAGCTTAAACTTCTGTGTATATTTCCTCAATTCAGTCTTTAACCACAACATACTTCTAATTTTTCCTGCCAAAAGTGGGAGACAGCCAACTTGAGTGGCCTGACTCCCATAACAAACAAAAAAACTCTTCTACATTTCGTCCCACTCAGGAGTTTCACAAAGGTCCATGCTGTCAATCACTCAGCAGCTGTATAAAGCTGCTTAGGAAGTTAACTGCTCCTTTTGCCCCAGCAAAGAAGAGTTACGAAGCATGGCCCCTGACTTCACTGAGTTCAGATCCTCTCACTCTCTTCTGCTTTTCCAGCAAGAAAATCTTATTCAGATGAGAATGATATGCTTGACATTGAATTCACAGAAATTGTAACTAAAGCCTAGTGGTTAGAAGAAGACCTTCTACCATGCAGGAAACATAAACATCACTTTCCATAAGCTACTATAAC
Source organism: Lanius collurio (assembly GCA_020086605.1). NCBI lineage: Eukaryota > Metazoa > Chordata > Aves > Passeriformes > Laniidae > Lanius > Lanius collurio. The sequence goes on from JACBWW010000006.1 coordinate 16,969,465, forward strand.
TTTCCAAATACTCCTGTAGCTCGAGGAAGTTCAGTGTGATGGCTTAAGGCATCTTTTTCATAAACGTAATTTTCAAAAAATGATCACAGTGCCGTGCAGTGCGGAAAGTGCTGGAGTTGTCTGGCCCAACTTCGTGCCCATACAAGGGTCAATCCTGAGGTCAGACCAAGCTGCTCAGGGCTTCAACTAGTCACATTTCGTAAACTTCCAAGGAGGAAACCTGCACAGCCTCTCTGAGCAGAGTGTCACCGTCAGACTGCCCTCAGACAGTCAGGGGAAATAGTTCCTCCCTACCTCCAGTCTGCATTTCTCCCATTTCATTTTATATTCACTGTCACTGACCTTCCTGCCCTGTTCTGCTGTGAAGAGTCTGGCTCCATCTCACTGAAGACCTTCCCGTAGACAGTCTGGGCTGCTCCTAGGACCCCCCCCAAGTCTTCTCTTCTCCAGGTTGCACAAGTCCAACTCTCCTAGCTTCTCCTCACCAGAGGAGGTCCAGATCCATATCCAGCTCCATCTTGATCATCTTCCATGAAATTGGTTTGATTTATTGATGTTTTTCTTAAATGAGGAGGCAAAAAAAGGGATGTTGTGTTCCAGTTATAGTCTGAATGTTTGCAATTATTTTATCTGATGTCACGGTATCTTCTCTTGTAGCCTACAAATTGGATGAACTAAAAGCACTCTAATTGGAAACTGCTTTGGCTAATTGCCCATTATCTAAAAGATGTGCCAAAAATATCAGCTTGCTTATTTAACTGTGACAGGAAAAAATCCTAGATCCTTAAGAAACTGTGATGACTTTCTGTTTACTTTCAATTACACTTTCATAGCCTGAGTTCACATTATATAAACTGAAAAACCAAAATTAATTGTCAAGTGTTCATGTGGTTTTAAACCAAAAAGTATCAGCAAGTATACAATATAATCAAAATACTATCATACACTGATTAAAACCTGAGTATCTTAGTAAATGCAGAGTATCTGAATGTAAGTTGTTCCCCTAGCTTTGCACAGAGAGCATTTTCTTTTTATTTAAAACCAATAAAGAAATTAGCATCATTCTAAAACCTACCTCTTCATATTTCGTGTTGCAAGCATGCTTTTGTGGAAACCTTAAAATTCAAAATTTTGGTTGAAAATGTAAAAATCTGAAAAATTGCCTAGTAATGTCCACATTTAGGTATATGAAATATAGACAATTTAGGTTTTCTAGAAAAAGCTGAGATTTTCTGTAGGAAATAACAAGATCGCTTGGATTTTTCTGTAGGCCTAAGAGTTTTAAGATCCAAAATAGACCTAAATCACACAAACAACACATCATAAAATGTGCAAAATCAGGTGCCTGCATACACATTACGGAATCCAAAGATCTAATTCTACACAAAAGCCTCTTAAAGACATAGTTACAAATCTGGGCAGCACTAAATGGAACCTTATAAGCAACAGATTGGAAAGAGCTTGATGTGTAATTATGTTCAGAAAAGGCTGTACATATTCTGGAGGTAACAGATGGGCTGCCAGATGTTGGGGCTGCTCTCACCTGCAGGCCTCATTCATCCCTGCTGCTAGTAATGGAAGATCTGGAAGCTAGCAAGGGATCTGGATCTTCCTGCGCACAGATGGTATTCCTGACCAAGAGGTGAGACAAAAATACTAAAAAAGCTCTATTTTCTTTGTGTGCTGGAGGCAGGTTATTATTTTCACATGCTTTTAGAGTAGAAAGAAGTACCTGAAGTGTAACAATGAAGTAGGTCTCTGTATCAGGTCAGGATTGGATCACTTTTATCCAGTTGACTTTTGGCTTTAAAAAACTGCAGGGAAATTTGTAGTCAAACTCTGACTACAGAAAACTGCCAATCCTGTCAAAAAACTGTTAAAAGAGAGTCTCAACAGAAGAAGACACAGTATTTTTTAAAATCATATGATTTGCTAAAATATATAGTTAAATAAGAGCTAAATCTTTTTCAGGCTTGATTTCAGATCACACTCAGTGACATGATTGGAATAGGAAGCAGAGGAAGGAAAGCAGAAAATGGGAGTAAGACATCGAGCTACAAAAGTACAGAGATTGAGCTAAAGATAGCCACAGACAGCTGAGAAAAAGAGCACCAGTTTTCACTCTACCTCCTACCACACACAAAGCAGACCAGTTAAGAGGAAAAATTACTGATCGACCACAAGTCACCATTTTATAAAACAGTATTTTAAAATTGTACTGTTCAGTGAGATACACATATGGCCATTTTTATTTGGAACCTGAGCTCCTTGAGAACATTCTGATGATGGGAAAGAGCTGCATTTTAGAGCTGTTGTGTCAAGACACAGAGTAGCTTAAATTATACATTAGAACTACTGCATCTTGTTTTGTGCTGTCAACACCTTTCCACCTTTCATGCTAGGATGTTCAGTCCATAATGCCTATTCTGTCACACACTGCGCCAGTCTGAGATACTGTTCTCACTTCAAAGAAACCACAAGAAAGAAAACAAACTTTTCTCCCTACTTTTGGTTAGGGACTTCTCACAAGAATCAAGGCTGCACAAAGACTAAATGGCCATTTTATGTCTCTTGGAGTCTGTACTGTACTTACTGTCAATTGGATGTGGGCAGTTTTACAACTACCACACAGATTAATTGCAAACTGCTTTTCAGGTGCTATTTGTTCCCCAAATGTCATTTCCACAGAGAGGTATTGTTACGAGCTGCTGAGATGCCCTTCAGCAGTCTGATCTCTTGCTTTAGTCTACCTACAATTTACCTGAACAATTATTATCTTAGTGGGATAAGCCTTTTAGTTGTTGGGAGCTGTACCATCAACTTCAAAGGGCAGTTCCTGGGACTTGACACCTAAACAGCCAGAGAGTTGTAATAGAAAGAAAAGAGAGAAATAATAACTAGCAGCATTGTTAAAATATAAAGGGCTGCATCTTGCCCTCTGCTGAGATGCTTTACAAGGGATTGGGGAAATGGCAGGAAAAAGGGCAGGAGAAAATTATTTCTGAAGTGCCAAGAAGCAGCATTTATTTCTCAGGGGATCTATAGATTGGAAACAACCATAACCTTTTTGTATCCCACTGGCCTATGGTGGGGATTAATGCTTATCAAAGGTTTTTAAAAGTTCAGAAAATCAGTAAGACATGTGCACAGTAATGGTATCAGTATTTTTGAGACATTATGGCCTTTGCTGATAGTCTGAGGTCCATTGATTGTACTTAAATATACACCCCTTTTTACCTGTCAGAGAATTCAATAGCCTGACAGATTTCATTTGGACAGATTTGTTATTGTGAAGCTCCTATCCTGTTTGCATTCAAACAGTTCTGACACAGACAAGTGAGAAAAGATCTTTTTGCTGCCTTGATTTCTTTCTGACTGTAGAAAACAAGCCTGTTATTAAACATGTCCTGGTGCTGACTGTCTCAGACTGGCCCAATGCTTCTGTAGAACAGTACAGAAATTTAATTTTCAGTAATCAATCTATATCGAAGAGAATGAGAAATCTCTTGCATAAATAGCTTGTTAAAAAAAAAAAAAGAAAAAAAAAAAAGCCTCATTGTGCTTTTAAGCCAATACCAAAGCTGAAGAGACAGAATGGTAGTTTCACCTTTTACACTGATTATACTGCTAATTTAGAAACACCTATTGCCATGGAAATGTTTAGATAAAAATCCACCTTTCTTTGTAATAATTTTACTGCTGTTTCTATGCTCTGTTCTTTCACTCCTGCTCAGAAACACTTAATTTCACAACTTTTCTCACTAAAATCCCAAGACCTTCCATGGAGTAAGAAGAAGGATGATATTAGCAGAGAGGCACCAGAATCTAACAGTGGGACCAAAATGGGAGCTGAGCTTCTTGGAAGACCTTTGCTTTCCATCAGCGGCTTCTAGTGTCATTTGCAGTGTAGGAAAACATAAATGGCAGTAGAACAAATTCCTGTAACTTTTGCTTTCTTATCCAAACCACAGAAAGCTTTGTTCAATTATGAATCATCCCTGAAGTCTGAGAGTGAAAACTTCCTGCTGGTGACAATGAAGAAATAGGCTCTGTGAGGCAAGACAGGTCAGAGATGGCTCTTTGAAGTACTTGAGTGATATAGTGATGTTTTTCCCCCCCGGGTCAGAGAAAATTCAGCAAGTGCAGCATCATGGACATTAACGAGTTGTTTTCTTTCAAAGACACAAGTATCAGAAATTACCTCAATAGCAGTGCTCTTCACTGCAATTTGGTGACTTAAATTAGAATTATTACAATTTCCTTCCTCTATAAGTAAAAACTGCAAGAATGGGCAAAACTCTTTCAAGTAGAAGATTTTGCCTCAATACATTTGCTTGTACATCTTGCAATGGATCTCATTAGTCATCATCAAATTTTCCCCTTTCTTGACTGCCCTAATTTTGCACAGGGAAGTTCCCTATCTTGATTGAAAATTATGAAATTAATCCAACAGGCATCAGTGGGGAATGGAGAAAGCTGGGACTTTAATCTCTGTTCCCAAGGCTTTATCTTTACTTTTAATATAGATACTCTTTTTTCAGACAGAAATAATCCAGGTAACCAAAATTAAGTATGCCTCCTAGGCTCAGCTGAAAGAACAACTTGCTAGCATTCTTGTCAGGCTCTCTTCACTGATCTTCTTTTGACCCCTAACTTTCATATTCCTTCTTAAGCAATGGGCCAGTCTCTGCCTTTTTACCTAGTGTTATTTTTAGTTGATAGAAAACCCAACAAGCTCTGAAGGATCTGACCTGCTTGAGAAATATCTCAGCTATAAGCTTTGACACTGAATAGCAATAAGGAGGTAATTCAAGCCTTGTTATGCCGACAGTGAAGAGAAAAATATTATGTAAAGTCATACATTATGATCTACACCATCAGTCAAACAGGATAACGTTTACATGTGTATAAAATGCTACAGATCACATTCTAGTTTCGAAATAATTTTTCATCACAGAAAAAAAAAGATGACCTTGTAAAATCCTGGCGAGCTAACTAAAATCCTGTTCTTTTAAGTATCAATGGAGCACCCCATAATTATGCAGGGACTTTTGTTTTCTCCAGTAACCCTTGGTTCAAAAGGGTAGAGGTCAAACTCAGTATTTTCACATCACTCATTTCAATCCTCAGAGCTCAATTATTCACCAGTTCTTTCTATATCTTCTTTATGTCATATATAAACAACATCAGTTTCTAGGTCCTATGGTGCTTTGCTGAAATATCTCTGAATAACACACCGATTAAGGGCAAGACCAGACATTCCGGTAGGAGAAATGTGAGAAAAATCAGAACTGATTTTGTCTCTCCTCTGTGTCTCTCCTCACTGTAATGGTTGCTTGTTCAGAATGATCTGGGGAGGCCCTTATGGGCCAGTGTTGAAAGCCAGAAGGCAGCTAACCAGCAAAAGAAATACCCATTCTTCTCTCTGAAGTGCCCGAACATGCTCAGAAGCACATGGGCCACAGACCCAACCATGGATTACCTTTACCTATTTCTGTACCTTTCTAGAAACAGGACCACGCCATTGAGTAAAGAATGCAGCCCAGATGAATAGAAACACCGAGTTAGAATAGTTACATCAACAATACTGGTTAAGAAAATAAAAAATCTCTGAAGACTTTTGAAAACTGAACAATATAGGGTACACTGAAGAGTGGTCCAGGGAAATGCTTCCTTTATGATACTACACAATTTGTACAAGGAAGCTTCCCTGATGGGAAAAGTCTATTTTTGTGAGAATTCATGGATTTCTGCAGTATAAAACCATTGAAAAGCAGTGGAAGAAATCCTCTGCAGTAAATAAATGTTGACAATGTAAAAAATTGGGTGGTCAGCTCAAACATTTTCCTAGTTTTTCTCTTACTCAGAGACAATCTGTGAATATCATACCTATCCTTTTGCACACACAAATCCAATCTTACAGAAAGCATAAGAAACCAGAGCATGCAAGAAATTTTGGGGGAAACATTTTTATCTGTCCTTGCAGGTGACTACAGCGTAATAACTCTGTTTTCCTACAGAGCTTGGTGTGAATTACCAGCTCACTGACCTACAAATCCAGAGTAAAATGAGAACTGAGGTGTATCTTAGAATATATTAAGTTCACAATAAACAGCTTTGGCAATGAATGATGAGCTGGGAATTCCTTCCACAATAAGCTCCTTATACTCTGGTCTCCGAAAACATCAAGGAAAACATTTTATAAAAAGTTTAATAGTCCCACTGTTAGAAACTGTGCTATCATATTGTTATTTTCCCAAGCTTGTTTCAGGCCAATGAAAAAAAGAGAAGGAAATACCACTTCAACAACAATAACAATAACAACAACAACAGAAGTTTCCATCCTATGTAAGGTCTGCCAAAATTTTGTATGAATGAGCATGCATTACTAAAATAAGTTTTCTTTCAACACTACATTTCTAAGGAACCATAGTAGATATAACTGTGAAAAGCAAAGGTAACATTGTCATCTGTAGTACCACATTGAAATGAAGCAATGAAAGAATGGCAATTTTAGAGATTCACCTCAGGAGAACAAGTACTAGATGAAGTCACTGAGATTAAGATGGTAAATTACAGAGCCCATGCACACAAAGAATCCCTTCATAACAGATCTTTATCTTAACCTCACAAATTATTTTTTTCTATAAAAAACAGTTCCTTCCACCACAGATCTCTCACTCCTAGGGTAAATCTCTTTCAGATATTGCACATTATATTATATCAAACAGAAGAATCCATACACTGTTGACAGGGCACTGTTTGGATGCCTTTTGCAATCCAAGCAATCTCCAGAGCCCTCCTCCCTTGCATGGGATGAAAACTAAAATCCATAGCCCCATTCACATTGTACTTTGCTCTTCAGGTAAATTGCTAGAATGATCGGAAAGTGGCATCACTGATGCACTACCCACACTCCATATCTTATGTTAAACACAGTAAAGAATGGACAAAGCTTAAAGAATCAGTTCATGTCACCAGATGTCACACCGCAAAAAACCAGCAGGTATCATCAGAGAGACCTTTTTGCCTTCCTCTCCAGAACAAAAAGAATTCTTCCTAAAGTCAAACTGGAGTTAATCCTTTACTACATAAAAAGAATAGAGACTTGAATAGTGGAATATAGAATCCCAGGTTCATATATATATATAAACATTAACTGTAATTCCAATAGCAGAAACTTATTAGAGCTCTGGATTTCATGAGGTTGGTGAACAAATATCACCAATCTCTAAAATACATCGATGCATCCAGTCAAAGTTTTTTCTATCATCTGTCTAAATCTAATCCTGCCACTCTCATCTGCCTGGGCTCAAAGTGTCTCACCAGACACTCATGACCTTGCAGGTTTTACTCATCCATACTGCATACTTTTGACTACAGGACAAAACAGCCAAATGTCCTTAGTTAAAATAGCAAGAGAAAAAATTACAACCACTCCTCATTTTTCAACCTAACCTATTATTTCCCTTTATATAAAACAACTTCAAGGTACTAAAAGCTGAAACAGCTTTTAGTGTACCTTTGAGAAAATATTGCCCTTAATTCCTTTTTCATTAACTCTTAGAGTGGAGAACTCTTTCATGTTCTTCACTATTCAAACTTGTTTATGATGCCTACATATCTAAAACAGAAAAGCAGAGGCATGCAAGGCACAGGACTCGAGTAGTACAAGATCTCCAGCTGTTGTCCTCTGGAAACACAGATTACTGCAAGTATCAAGGCAGGTGACCCAGGTGTGATCCACAATGGCCAGAAGTCTGGCCATGAGAACATCTTCTAATGACAACACGTTTAGAAAGGCAGGTCTTGCTAGGCAGACAAGCAGCACTCTCTCAACCACCTTTGAAAGCACCACCTTTGAAGAAAAAGCTCATTAATTCACACTGAGTACTACACAGTGGCTTTGGAAGGATACCTACCGTTGGAAGAGGAGGAAACAGTAAGAACAGTTGGGTAGTGCCATGAGAGAAACTCAATCTCTGTTGTGATGAGAGCCTTTGCCCTCAATCCCACATTCCTTCTCAAACATGTGAGTCTTTCATAACATTATATAGAAATGAATATCACTGAAAAGGAAGGAAGGAAGGAGACACACATGATATGTGCTNTATTCCACCCACCTTAATGGAGAACCCTTCGGTGTGGCTACGCCATAGCCTTTCGAATCCAGATTTCCTCCCACTTTCATGGTGTCACATGGCTTTCGTTGCTCAATGTATTCATTCATGGTGGACTCCAGCAGGAAGGCAAACTTGCCCTTGGATTTGCGGACACGAGCTACTCCCTCTGCAGTAGTCCTAGTGAACACTGATGGCTCAGCTGATTTCATGTAGGTCCACATCTTTTCATACACTGCTATTTTTGATCTCTGGAGAAAATCAAAAACAAGTTAGAACAAAAGAATGTCGCAACGTTTCAGAATGGAAGTGCTCAAATGAAATCAATCATACTTAATTTTTTCAGATATTTGAGGCTGGAAAAATCTTGGAGAAGGGTTTTATTTGAATTTCATTGTCTTAAAAGAGACAAGAAATAAAAGTGTCAATACTATAATAGCTATATTTTTAAGTTTGGCTACCTCTCTAGCAGTTAAAGAAAAAAACTCTGTAAAGCTTAACTTACTGTTAGATAAAGAAAGTTCACACAGACACCGTATGGTCGTATGATAAAGTGTATTTTAGGAAATGATATATGAAATAGATGTCCACAATTAGCCTGTACTCTAAAGAGAAACTGTAAAATAATTTCCCCATAAATACTCAGCTGAATCTTAAAGCATTTCTCTAACAACCACTTCATACACCATTAAAACCACAATAGCTTAAGCAAGATTTCTGCTTCACAATTCAGAATCCTGAATTGATTTCTGATTTATATTCAGAAAAGCTATACAATATTTGAAGACATGGTTCACAATAAAATATGGAAACAGCAAGATCGACCAAATATGTTATTAAAGGCAGTAAAATGCCTTAAGCATCTTTCTTAAAGAATTAGGTATGATTTTAGAACTGCAGTATCAGTGGATTTATTTTAAAGACTCTGATCCTGCCAATAACAGAGTAAGAAATGTATTTTCTCAAAGAATGCACAAGAATCCATGGCTTAGAGTGCATTAGTTGGAATTTTTCCTGTCTAGGAATGCATGGAGTAACTACAGGTAAATACTTAAATTAAAACTTCTTCATAAAAAGTGAAAGCAAATAAAATTTTTCTCTAAAAAAAAGGAATGAAATGTTGTCATGCTGAGAAGTTTTCCATGCTCATTAGATTCACTCAACAGCTCCTTTGCTTCCTCCAGCAATAGGAATACACACATGCAAACCAGCAGCGTGTCAGCTGAACACTACACAGTGTTTTTATAATAACAGATGGCACTTGTCTTCTCCTATGCATGCTGCAAAAAGGACTTTTTAACTTAATGCTCAAGTCAGCTTTTATTTGAGTCACGAGGAGTTTCTAGCTCAGCAAGATTTGGTCTATGAGCATGCTCCTACACTGTGCTGAGAACTCCAGGAAAATATTCATTATTATAAAGCCCCAAAACACAGGGCCTTAGATTATTTAAACAAATACCAAATCCTATAATCTAAGTATTATATAAATTGAAAATAGCTTTAAGAAACCTGGAACTGAGGTTTTTATAGGTGGGAGCAATTTCCCTCAAGCACTTCTTTTTAGCAATTACTGAATGATTATATTATTACTTAGAAAATAATTTGTTAGGGACTTAAGTCTATCTTGAAAATAAGTGTCATTTAACCAAAAATGTTCAATAAAAATACCATATACCAGAACATCATAAACTATGCTTTCCTTTTTTAGTTTGTATGCATCATTTCATCTTTCTGTCAAATATAATAACATTCAAATCAATAACAGCTCTATATGTCCATAATCCCATACTGACTTGTCACCCTTTCTTTCCACTGTAGTCACAGCTACTTCACATTTTCATAATGGTGGCTGGGAGCAAAGCATAAACTAAGTCACCAATGCATTCTTTTTGCTTAATACTGTTGTAATTTCATGGATTTAAATTTACAAAAAGAAAGAATGGAAGAGAGTAGTAATGAATCAGCCATAATATCAATAATATTTTCTTGCCTTTTTCTACCTTCACTTCCAAACATTTCTCACATCTTAATGTTCATTACATCTAATTCTTTATAAAGTAACCATATAATATGTCAGTTTCATTTAAAACCATGCAGCACATAAAATAGCTTGATTAGTAAGAGGAAACATTGCCCTAAATCAATTGAAAAAGGTTGCATTTAAAGATTTTTTTACAGAATCTAGTTTCCTTTGCCTATCAAAATAGAAAAAATATGGGAAGTCTAACAAGGTATGTGCTCTGTAAGAACATTTTCTTCTCCCAGACTTCCATTTGTTAACATTCAATTTCTACTTGTCAACTAAGAGTGAAAACTGAAGAGTGAACCAACAGATATTTTTTATTATCATATAAGGAAACATTGCAGCTTTCCCTGCAGTCAGCCAAGCTGGGATAATTTTAATTTTGAGCTTTTCTGAGTAGAACTGCTAAAACTAACTACTTTCCCTCTTGAGCAAGCTGCTTGGAAAATACAACCCTCACTGCATCTAAACCAGAAAATGAGAGAACATAACAGCTAACAATATCAAAGTTCCTCTTCTTCTTTATGTTGGCTTTAAAATTATTGTCTCATTTCTGCTTTCAATCCAGATTTAAAACAGGCTGAAGAGGTGTTCAGAGTTTCTGACATTTTGATCAGAAATGACAAAATGATGAGCAAATGTCCTGAAGGCTCATCTTCAGCCAGATAATCACCACTGACAGAAAACACATGATTCTAATACCAAAAAGTGAATTGCTTCCAAACCCACAAAATGTAAGACTTGGCACACAAGTATTGTACTATTGTTTCAGGCTAGGTGTTAATTTATGCATTATGAAAACAGCTTTTGTGTCAATATTATCTGCCGATACTTTAATCTTTCTCCCTGTTTCGTGAAAAGTATTTTTACAAATAGCACACAGAGTATCATTAAAAATCACTATACTGTGATAGACATTAGAAATAATTTGAAAGCAGGGCCGCAATTGCACCATTTTTAAAAAAAGTGATCAACGCAGTTCACATCTTGATTAAGCTTCAAATTTTGCATATGCAATAATATTTGGTATTTGTAGTTACTTATAATGTTTCCCTCTGTATTTTGAAAGAAAAGAAAAAATAAACCCAGCAACATTGATTTTCCTTCTTTTTTCTCCTAACCCTTTAAGACTGACGTGAAAGAAGGGCTGTTGCATAGACATTTTTACTTCATTATGGTGTCTTCTCTTTAAATTGAGAACTTGCATAAAATACTGAAAAAGCTTCTGTGTTTATAGGATGATTTAAAAGAACAGTGAAATTTCTGTGACCAAAATTGTTTCTACATCAAATATCTTATCTCATTACTTCAATACAATGGCTTTTACAAGTGCCTTAAGTAAACAATTCCAGTCCTTTGTTCTCTATTGTTTATTCAGGAATTAATTTATGCATATCACCTAAAAAATTTGCCAGCACTAGATACTCTTGAAAATGCAACAAGTTAAAAAATATGCTAAGTAAATGTGACTGGCCATCAGCATGATGTTTTAAAGTATTAGCACAACTTCATTCTAGAAGAACTAACAATTAGTTCTCATATATTGTGGTTACCACCTCAACTTATGATGGACTAAGACTGTAGTTTCAAGAATTAAATACTTAACTTTCTACTAAAAGAACTAATGAAGTGTTTATGGGTGAACCATAGGTGAATATAAATAATCAGTAAGATGAACTACACTTATTAAGAAATAGGAAATCTGGCTGTATCAGTACCAACATATTTCAATTCTTAGATAGACCTTCTAAATTTTGATACCAACAGTTTTGTAGACATCTGGAATGAAAACAGGTCTTCTAGGGACCACAAGCTGAGTTTCTACCACTTGGGATAAAAAAATAAAGCTCTCAGAGAGCATCTGGTGTGTCATATTGTCTATACCAACACCCTGACTACAGAGTAACATGGGTGCCATTAGAAACTTGTCAGTAAACTGTATCTATTAAAAATGATGCACCAAGCACCCTAGCCATTTCAGGTGGATCCCTCTAGAGTTCAAGAGGCAGATACTTTAATGTGTGATCTATTTCTACTAACACATGTCCCACACAGCCTGCACAGGGCTGCTCTTCCTTCTCCAATGTCTACAGAAGAAATCTGGAAAACTGGGTAAAATGGAAATCCTTTATCAGTTTCTGCATGTGAAGGTCCAATCACTGTGTGTTTCTCAAGTGAAATTTATATCTTATAAATACTGTTTTTGCAGCTAAGAGAACAGATTTGCAAGCTCTTTTATGGGGATATTTTTTGCAATAAAAAGGTTATTTCACTTTAGACACTGCCTTTATATAGATACTGTCTAGTTTCTGAACTGCACAGAAAATTTTTTAATGGTTTACTGAGTTCAGTGTGGCCAAACTGAAAACAGGGAAGGTGTGTGTGAGTACCTAACACAGAACTCTCTCCTTTCATGTAGGCAATAAGAAGAAATTTCCATTCCACCTTCCTGAAATTCCAAAAATTCCTTAATCTCCACATTGCACATGAATTATGACCTTAGCTGTCTAATTTTCAAGGGAGGGTTACTGGCTCACAGCATTTATGCAGAGCTGTGTTCAAACACTAAACTCACTTTGGTCATCTGAGCTTAACTTTCATCTGCTGAACACATGAAATAAAGCAGGAAGGACTGTTTATTATGTACTCCTTGTGATATCCAAGCTCTGTGCTTTCCAGCTGGGAAATAATGAGGATTACATACCAACCACACTAACACAGGAAAGCAAATGAAAATGAAGTAATCAATAGAGACAGCACAGGCATACGAAAGGCTATTTAGGCTATTTCCTAATGCTCCAACCACATCCCCTCGAGTTAAATTTTCTTTTTATTATCTATCTGAAAGTCAGCAAATTAAAAAATGCATTTCCTGCCCACCACCCAAGACCCTAAAGCAAAATGCACACAGCCAAATCCATAAGCAGAAACAAAACCTGCAAGGCTCCACGTTGCCATCACAGGCTTTCAGTGCTGCACATCACTGCAGTAGTGTAGCTTCAGATGAATCAATAGTGCAATGCTGCTTTAATTATCACTGGCTTCAGTATCCCCCTGGGCACCTCTTTTGCCCAGGGTGACAGGATCAATAAGCTTTCCACAGATTAAAAAAACTGAAAACTCCAATAAATGGTCTTGTGGGGGTAAAAACGCAGCTAAATTATTGCAGGAGGTACAAACTATACTGCAAATAATTGTAAAATCACATTATTTCACATTTCCAAGCATCTTATAAGAGCAGTTGGTAGGCATAGCTGCTCTAATGGACGTGCCAACTTACTCTGAAGAACTCTTTGGTTGACCCTGAGTCCAGCGTCCCGTAAGCAATTTCAGTTTGTTTGGCAAGGTCTTCTGCACTCTCTATGGGTGAGACCATTCGCTCAACAGTCAAGAAAGCAGCGAGGTTAGCAGTGTAGGATGAAATAATGATGAGCGTGAAGAACCACCAGACACCTCCGACAATGCGACCTGAGAGGGATCTAAACATGAATAAGATAATGCACATTTTCCTGTCTCTTGAGCCACAAAGAGAGAGAGAGATAGAGTGAAGGCACCATTATTGCTGAACATTTGTTATTAAGTAACAATCAATGGGAGGATGATCATTTGCATTTGAAATATTAATAAATGCTCTACTCTTGAATCTTAGTACCTACAGTACAGTCCACTGTACTACTGTGTATCACACATACACAGAAGCTTAAATACTCTTGAACAGTAATCTCAGTGTTCCTATTATCTCAGGACGTGCTTAAAATTAGGAAAAATTGTCAAAAATACTGGATAGGTAATCTCTTTTTGGAGACAAAAGTAAAGCATGGTAGCTGCAAATCAGTAGCTTTCTCTGTTTCCTCTTGAAAAAAAATTGAAAAGGCTTTGCACATGAATTATGTTGGCTCTAGGATTAAAATGTTGCTGTCATCCAAACTTCTCAAAAATTCCACAAGCTACCACAATCATTTGAACATTCATGCTTTTCTTATTTAAGAAGCAAGAATTTTGTAGTAAAAGAGACATTTCTGTTAAGTAAAAATTTATATTTTCTTTTTCAGTAACTGTAATTTGACAAGAAGGCTGTTGAGGAGTAATATACATCCACTCTTAATCACTACCAGTTTTATTGCTACCTTCAATAATACAAAGATTAGGCCAGTGCTGAACACTCAAAATTTCACTGCAAATGGCTAAAATGAAGCCTTTAATTTTGAAGGACTGGGTCATAACATTTAATTAAAAAGTTTTAGTTAGTGCCCACTAAAGCTCCAGAACATCTTAAAAGGTTGAGAAATTCAGGACTGAATGTATTAGACTAATCATGCACTAGAAAATCTTACAATATAGATTAATCATGTATTATAGGACTAATCATGCAGTAGATCTGAGGCATGTGCTCAGTAAGGTACACCTGAGCAATACAGCAATACAGCAAGTCAGATATTGTCTCTCACAGGCAGCAATATTTGCGAAGTAGCACTGCAGAACTTGAAACAGAAGTGGGAAATTCCTTGATGCAAGGCTGATATTCAGCAAAACTGTGTGCAGTTCATGGTTGCAACACAATGGAACTAATCTAGCAACAACACAGTTCTTCTGAAGTCAACCCAGTGGAATTTCCTGTGTGCACCTGCTGTTTCTGAGAGCTGTTTGTGGTTTATGCACATTGACATCGGCAAAATAACGTAATGACTGAAATTCAAAGCAGATTATCTGTTGCTCTTATCATGGCTATTAAAAATTAAAAAAAAAATGAAAAGGCTTCCTGAAGAATGAACTCCAAAACATTGGCAGGAAAATTAACGAAGGAAGATTTTATGCTTCAGTGTTGAAGATAAAATGCAAATGTAAAAAGATTTGACACAAACCTTGGGGAAATATCACATCCTTGTTGCATAAAGGCACCCAGGGAAAACCAGAGGCTGTTGAATATGCCAAATTCATTGGGAGGCTGGTCACTGGGTCCTTCTTTCCCATCCTCTGGTTCTTCTGTGTGCCACTCATATGGACTAAACCTGCTAACTAGGAACAGGACCACACTGACACCAATGTAGGCAAAGACTATGCACATCCAGATCTCATACGCCAAAGGGTCCAAGAAGGAAAACACTCCTGGTTTAGATTTCTGGGGCTTTTTGATCATAATGGATATCCCCAAACTCATAAAAGGCTTAGAAAAATCAATGACCTCTTCTCGTACCAAAGTGATGGTCAGAGGCGCAACAGCAATCTCTGCTTTCTATAAAGAAAAAAGAAATATAGATGTATAAATTAATTGATGTTGGCTTATACACTTGGCTAAATAGCTAATTCCAAAGGTTTGTTATTAACAGCAGGACACTGTGGCTTAAATGCTCTTCGTAGCATTTTTCTCTTTCTATCATGCTCTGCATTTATTCAATATGCTTTCAGTAAAACATACACATTGCAGGTTTTTATTTTACAGAAATTATGCAAATACTTTATTTT
Source organism: Lanius collurio (assembly GCA_020086605.1). Classification (NCBI taxonomy): domain Eukaryota; kingdom Metazoa; phylum Chordata; class Aves; order Passeriformes; family Laniidae; genus Lanius; species Lanius collurio. The sequence continues at coordinate 16,985,071 of JACBWW010000006.1, forward strand.
TCTGCTAAGAAGAAGACTCTTAAATCTTATAGAGGTGAGCAGCAGTGTAGAAAGATCATTTTAGGCATTAGTTCAGATTTAAATAAAGGAATTCCATGGAAAATGAGAATGACCCTATTGTCACTGAACATACAGAGATTTTTTAAGATCCAATAAACAGTAAATAATAATTAATAATAAGACATAATAATATTTGGAGGTAAAGCAGTTCATAGACTCAAGAAAGCTCCAGATAGCACGAGGTTGTAAAAGTGAATAACTGTTGCTGTGATTCCACCAAAATGCACAGATGTGTCTTAAGGGAAGGATAGTTCAATAGGACTGAATCAGATTTTAAACAGCAAAAATGGCAAGTATACAGGGAATAGGTGTGCATAATCATGTGATAAAAAGATAAAAATGTGTGCTGAATCCATTCACATTAGTGTCAGGAATATTTTTAAATGTGTTTTAACGTGTTTTTAGGATGAAGATGCCAATCTTGAATGAATCGTTATTGATGGAGGTGATTATGGCTGCTAATAATGATGTCTGCATGCACTATAAAATAGTGGAGCTAAGCTAATGGATCATTTTTGTCATTAGGGATGCTACATTACATTAAGGTTTGCTCCTTGCCTAGCTTTTGCCTTTTACACTACAGCTGTCATTACAGCAGCACTTCAGATGGGAATTGTATGGGGACCTGGGTCAAAGGATGCACCTCTGAGAGGGGAACAGATGCAAGAGCTGCTGGAAACTTTCACCTGTTCATCATCATGGTGCTGTGTCTAGGTACAGCCACAGAGCAGAGCCCATGCTCTGTGACCACTGTGGACTTCTATATAGCTTATGGGCTCAAGAGAGTAACTGTTTCAATGAGACTAAAACATGCTGAAGAATAAGGATGTGCTCACATAGTTTAATCTAAGAGTAACGTAAATAGCCTGTATGCTAAACAAAAGAAAATTTTGAAGTGGAGGGCTTTTTTTGTCATCTTACAACTTAGAAACAGGTAAATGCATTTAAAATAATAAGTGCTTTTTTATTTTATGCACTAATTCATACAGTGTTACATATGTTTGATTGAATTTAATTTTAAACCAATATTGTGTAGTTAAACTGTAAACCTATTTCAGCAGCTTTGCAATTGTGAATAATTCAAAAGAATTGACTCACTTCAGTGCAATGGCCCACAAATGCAAATTTGTATTAAGATTGCTATATATTAATCATCAGATTATATCTGTCATTCTGAAATACTTGTGATGCAAGCACTTAACAAAATTTTATATAAAGTTATTATATTTTAAGCAATGCATCTAAAATCATAATTTTGCAAAGGTATCAGAAATTACCTCTGGTGCTGATGTCACGGGTAAGTATTATGATAACAATGCTAATTCTCTGAATTTCAATTTACATTTTGTTGTACAAACCATTTTTAAAAATTTGGCTTTTTGATGCCTCATGATTACCTATGTTAGGCTGAAAAAGGTATTTTATGAAAACAGCTTTATATGAAGAATGGTAACATGTCTAAAATATATATTTTAAGTAGCCTGAAAATTATAAAGTAAACTTAGTTTCTGCAGTCTAAAGACTGTAGGATGGTCTGAGCTACTGGGTTTTCTGCATATTTTTGTTTTTCATCTCACTCATAAATAGCTTTTCTCCAGAAGAATGGTTTCCTTTATTAGAGTCAATGTCTTTTGTGTTTCTAAATTTTGATTACTGAGAATGCTTAATGTGGAGTCCTTGAAATTAAGTGAAAGACTCATGGCAATTGTCATCTCTCCCTGCCAATCTTCTCTGTGTTTGTCACACAGTGGTATCTTCATTAACTCAGTGTAAATGACAGACCTGGTCACTGATCTTCAAAGGTGTTGGCTAGCAGGTTTTTTTTTCTGTCTGCAGATTTCTACCAGGACTAAAACACAAATCCCTGGGGGCTGTTAGTTTTCACAGTGTGAGCTGGAAAAGTGACATCACCATTTTAGTGTGAATTCAGGAGATTTTAAGTACCTACTTAGCACACTGCATATTATATGTGAAATGCTGTATAGGATTTATCTTACCAAATTTAAATGCTCAAATAGGATGTGCAGAATTTGAACAACATCAGAACTATCTGCCTACAGTACTTGAAGGAGTTAAAGAGGAGAAATAGGAACTCCACCCATTTTTTACAATAGTGATCTAGTATCAGATAATTCATAATGTAGATAAATCTATTTCATGCCAAAAAATTAAAAGGGACAATATATAGCTAGGTCATAATTAAATGCCAAAAAAAAGAGAAACTGCAGCCCCCCAGACTGATTCTATCATTATTTTTGTAAGTCTACTGTGCACCATGTAAAGCCTGCATAAACTCTTCATTGCAAAAGCTAAGTAATGAAAATAGCTATTCATGGTAATTATCAGCATTTGTGCTTTGCCCAGTTAATGTACACCATATAATTATGGATTTAAATGATTAACAATATAACTGTGGTGCAAAAACAATTAATGATTTTGTTGCCAGTGAAATCTGTTTTTACAAAGAGTAATGATACTTCACAGTTAAATCAACTGCATCTGTAACAGCATTTCAATCAAGGCTCCACCACTACCAAGTACAGATGGATTCTGGATCCCGCCAATATTATACAATGAGACAAGATTGATTCTGATGGTGAGACACATTTTCTTTTCAAGAACATATCATTATTATAACCTTGTGAATAAAATATATGCTTGGTCCAAGTATTGCAAAGGTAGTAAAGCTATCTGAGAAAAATTATGCAGAAAGTGATTTCAATCTGAGAAGCTCAAAGCTTCTGAGATTTTTCAACAGAAATTAGTTGTGATCTTTTCTGTTAAGCAGTGAAAGAAAAGAAGTCTGTGTCAGGAGAATGAGTATTTAATTGGAGCTGACTGCTGGTGAATTTGTAAACACCTGTTACATATGCTTAATGACATTTCATCCGCAGCCAGCATTTCTCTGTGAGCTAGATATTAAGGCAAATAGAATCCACATGGACTATTGCATGCATTCGGATACATCAGGGATAAGTGACCAAGATTTCCTGGTAGTTTTTAATAATGCGCTAAAAACAAAACAGGAAAAAAAGCAACCATCCCCACCATGGCGTTCTGTACAATCTTAGCAAAACTGTACCCCACAGCATTTTATATGATGTTTCCTTTGGGACACGATGGAAAAATCAACCACAGATTTTAGGAAATGACTAAGCTTCTCTGTGCAGTAACTGAGTGTCTAGGTAACAGACCAGTCTCTGGTGCATGCAGGTCTTAGGGGAACATGGGATAAAATTTTCACATGTCCGCTCTCAGTAATACGGAGAGGGCTAAAGGGCATTGGGGTATGATGGTAAGAGCAGGAGAGCAGAGGAACATTTTGTTGTACAGAAAGGGTGCAATCTCACTGGCCAGCACAACACTGTCTGTTAATCCGTTAATGTGGTAAGGAATTAAAAGCTGTAAAATGTTTCCCAAACAGATCATCTCGTCAACTTGCTAATTCAGTTGCAAATTCTCTCCCAATCCTGGCTGCACATAAAAAGCCTCGCTTGAAACACAGCCAGCTACTCAGACTACTCATGTTTATGATTAGGGGATCTATCAGAGAAGACGAACACACTCTTCTAGCAGAGCTTTGCAGCAAAGTCTCTGGCTGACTGATTTTTCTGCTTCCTCTATGTGGAATAGGCCTGGGAACCTGATGCTCTGTAAATCATCTGGCAAGGACTCAAGGAAGTTGCAGGGAGGACACTCTTGATGGATTCCCTGCGGAAATCTTTAGCAGAAAACTTTTTAAGTAACAGAAAGAAAAATTTCCTTCAAAGCTCTACCTGTAAAAGTACATAAAGCACACTTGGTGTAGCTCTTGGCCCTAAAGTCCAGGGCCACCGGACAGGCCGCATCGATGCCGTGAAAGCCACCCGACCTCTACACCTGAATGGCTGCATGCAGGCTGCTTATAGGGAAAGGTCTCTCCTGAGTCCCAGTGTCCAGCTGGGCTCAGGACTTGTTTTGGACAGTAATTATGGGCCAAAAATATACCAGAGACCATTCTTGGAAATTAGCAGATTAATCAGGCAAATTCTGAAGCACAGGGACATTCCCAGGTGCCACTGATGCACGGGGATAGATAAAGCCTCAAGGAGTCTTATGACAGTGGAGCAAACGTACTGGGCATCAGCTGCCTTCAACAAAAAGGCAGCTCCAAGAGCTTTGCTGCATCTCATTCCCAGGGCCCAGTCCCAGACTCAGAGATCCAGAGAGACTGCAACCTTCCTAAATAGATAGCTGGAAAGAGCCTCCTCCTCACTCTTTTCCATTACAAAAAATGAAGTGTTGGCCATATATTCTGGTTTGTCCTTCTTCATGTGGGTAATTTGCAACAGGCCCTTCATGCCTGTGAGCTTTACTGCTTTCAGCTCTATTAACAGCTGCAGGTGTTGACACCACTTTGTGAGCTTCGTAACAGCACTTTTATTTCAGTCTAGTCCTAGGGCAGCTTGGGTTTGATAAGGTAAATTTTTTAAGATAAAAGAAGGAAAACATTAGACTGAACAAATAGAAAATGGAAGTATAATATCAAGTTTCCTGTATAATTTTTGACTAAATGATGGGCCACTGAAACCGTACATCTGAGCAAAATGATTTTCTCATAAAAAGTAAAATTTCTTGGATTATTGAAAAAACATTCTACTACAAAACAGCGCTTGGCCACTGATGTCTATGAGCTTGCTACTGTAATTAAAAGCCAGAGAAGGAGTAACCTCCATACTTCATAAAGTAAGTCTGAAAAATCTTTGTCTTTTAATATCCTAACAGTTGAGCTGCTTTCAAGCCACTGAAGTAGATATACATGTTTGGTGAGATTCAGTGTTTCTACTCTTTAAAGACAAAATTGAGGTTGGTTCCTTAATGAACTTCCAAGAAAATGGAGAGTTCTGTGAACATGATATAACCTTTTCATTCCTGTGGGGAGGGGGAAGATCACCGAAATTCTGGGGCAACATTTCCCACACTCCTACAGCACAGAGACTGTTTCATTCTGCAGAGTCCCTTGAACTGATGCTAATGGAGAATTTATCAGTCATACTAAACTGACAGAAGGGAACTGAAATGGAGCTGCTACAAAAGCCATGAGCCCTTTGCCACATAAGGCCCAAACTGTCAATGGAATTGTGAAAAATGCAACTGGAGATGGATTAAAATGTATGCAGGTGTTTTTTTATGGGGAGGTTGAGGCATGTTATGAGTTCTTGGTGGAAATATTTTCACTTGAGTATTTGAGGATGTTTTTTTATTCCATCACTAAAATGAAAAGTTTCTCTAAGAATTCTGAACTGTTCTCAGTGCAGTTACTGGCACTGAAGTCATTAGCAAGCTCAGGTCTGAGTTTTGCTACTTTTGGTAACCCCGGATACTGCAAATATTTATTTGGGTTTGTTGGAGCTATTTTCTTTAAATATTGGAGCTTTATGTGTCAACAGAATTGCTAAGTTTTGTGGTATTCTGAAGAATCCTTCTCCAGATCACTCTACAACATAATGTTCTCAGTTGTTAAACTTACCAGGTTTGCTCTTAAATTTTGTTATTGATGGTCATCTTAAAAGTCTGTCTTCATTCTGAATTGCATAATTATTTCCTTGTCTGTAGTGGTTAATATATATGATGGTGGATTTTCCATTTCTCAATCTAGACCAAGAATCCCGTATTTTTTAAAAGATCCACCACTCCATGAAAATGAATAATTGAGTGATATTCTTCCCAAATAAGTTTTACAGTGTGTCAGGAATAGATGATCTCTAATATTAATGATTTTTTTAAGGGATATGCAAACTATGGATGTTCTAATGTTTCAGGGTAGTAGTTGAATAAATAGTAAAACTTCCATGAAACTATTTGATTTTGTCTTGAAAATAAGTGAAAACACACAGATCTGAAACAAGATTCTGTTTCTTTTCTGTGACCCCAAGGCTAAATAAAATGCACATATATTTCCTATTTTATGACTTATACTATGATAAATTAAATCCTGCTTCAAAAATTGGTATGCTTACCCCATAAACAAGTTCTCCCACCATCCCATTCCAGATTTTTGTCTCTGGATCCCTTGCTCCATATTTTCCATCAGGAACAATGGCAATTTTGTACTTGATACCAATATGTTTTGCAATTTCTGATGCCAGATCTACACAGTATCCTTCAAACTTGTCATTCCCTTCAAACGTATCATGGTTTTTCTTGAACATAACATATGGGGCTTCCTATAATGAAAGAAGTAGAACTGTAAAGGAGAAGTGTACCAAATATAGTCTGGAAAAGAAACATGTCATGAACTGACTGAACAACACACACTTTATCAAAAGTTCATGGACAGTATTAGCACATTTAAATTAAAATGTATGAACAAAAATCCTTCTGGCAAGGTATACTCTTTACACTAATTCGGCTTATACATTTCACAAGAATTATCAACCTTACTTTGTTTTAAATGAAAGACCTTAGTGCTATATGCTATATGCTAAATTTAAAGCATGAATAGAGATTGGGCCTATATAGTGCAAAGGACTGTGAGATCACTGAGGTACAACGTACACTTCTTACTTCAGTAAGTAAGCATATCCTCTAACAGTGTGGTTACTGCCTATGTCATTTCAGATGCAGAGGCTGAGTGACTTCCTTTGTTGAGGAATGCATAGTTACTAAGAGGCTACACATATTTTAGTCACAACTTAGAAATATATTCCCAAGGAAATACACATCTTCACTTTAAAATAAAAAGTGCAGATTCTGCAAGGTTGTTTATGATGAGCTTAAGTGATAAGCAAGGACAAGAATGGTACTAAGTTGACAGAGACCATACATGCTGCATGAAAAAGAAATATCAAATATTTTGGGACAGTGAGTGCCATTGGAAACAAGTAAAATCTGTCTTAAAAAGTGGGTCTTGCATTCCCTGTGCAAACCATACTATCACAATAGTAAACATTATGTCACTGGGAAATCAAGGTGTTGTTTTTTAGCTCTGTGTGAATTCAGACTTCAGAAATTATTAAATGAAACTATACTTTCTGATGGTATTTTAAATCACTTCACATAATTCATATTCAGAGCCAGTTCTAGATGAAATATTTGTCTAATATAAAGGGTGACTTAGGTCACCCTTTGTTTGAGTCTACATCACAGAATATTGGCAACTTAAGTTTTTGCTGTGCTAGCACTGGCAAATGTTGGTCTTTTGACACTAACCTTGGTAATACTCTGCCTTATTGACATCTTTCCTACAGATATAATTAGTTCAAAAATAAAAAAAAAAACCCAAAACATCAGTGCAACAATGTCTGCTTCACTGGAACTACAAGAATATCAGCTTTAAGCAACAACAATTTTGTAATCCCTATTAGGTGTCTAACAAGGGAGGATAGGTGGTATTACATGAGTGCAGTGCCTTTGCCCATACAGAGTTTGCATCTTCAGAGGAAAACTGGAGTATTACCAGCAGCCTGCACCTTTTCTTGTATTCCTATCCCCACTTAAATCACCTTGATCTCAACTACTGGTCTTCCAGAGGGAGGGAGGGAGAAAAGCAGGGAGATCTTGATCTCTGCAGTAGTTCTTGATTTTCAGAAGTATTTTGGCCTCATGTATAAAATGCTCCTCCCTCACACAGGCTTTTTGTTTGCATGAGAGGAAGAGACAAAATCGAGGTCTTTCCACATATGTTATTGCACATAAAAGGTTTAAAATAAACAGAATTGAAAAATACTATGTGTCCTGTCTGTGATTTAGCCAACCACTTGCTAGAAGGGCAACCAAGTCTGTCCAGGGTCCTACATTTGTTAATTCTTCTTACAAGCTTCAGCTGCATTGCTTGCTGCACCTCAGAAGCAATTTTGCTTTCCAAAGACCAGAGTTAGTGACTGCTAGCTCTTCTGATTCAGCCATAAATTCCTGGTCAAAGGCAGGCAACTAGAGTCACACCAGGAGACAATTCTGGCAATGGACTCAAAGAACACAGGCACAGGTCAGCTTGCTCCTTCTTCCAAAACCCAGACACTGCTTCTGCCCGCACATCACCACTGGCAGGGCTGATGCAGAAAAAGCATTTTAACTGTTTTTGCACAGCAAAGCAAAGTGCCAGATGCCTCATTTTTTCTTTTAAAAGTTAAATGAACTTCAGCCCTCCTACTCAGGGGAAGGGAACACTGAGAAGGGAAGTGAGGTGGCCCAATATTGCCTTAGGTAGGTCCAAGCAGAGGCGATCCCATCCAGTGGAGTGACCACCAAGATCTGACAGGGATCTGTTGGGTACGTGGAGGAACCACATTGTTTCTCTTCCCCATCCTCCTCCCTTTCTTTACTGTGATCTCACAGATCTAGAGCAAAATACATCAGGGAAATTTTTTTTGTAATGCAATTATCTTATAGAGAAAGGTAGCACGCCTTGCTGTGACGGTTTTCAAGGAAGCAGCAACTGAGTGTGACCTGCCAGTGTGAAATGATACAATTAAAGATAATAGCAACACCTACTATCACTTGCTTACTATGTTGTGCTTTCCCACCTAGCCTACTTTATACCTCTTTAATTGTAGTGCCTACTTTACCTGCCAAATAATCAGGTATCTGCTCTCAAGGTAGAATTTGATGGTGGAATGCAGGTGGGGCTGTATGTGAGTTTCTGATAAACGACGTATTAAAAAAAAAAAAAAAATCAAATAGTAGCCCTAGTTTTAAATCGTGTCCATTTAAGACTTTGAGGGTGTTTCAAATTGATGAGATGTGCAGATGTTACAACAAAAGGACACTGAAAGGCAAGTTTTACTGGTTTACTAACAAGTAACTTACACAGATGAACTTTCACTTTCACACTGTGAAGTCATGAAATACCTGAATTGATCAATGAGCATGGACCTAGCTATATCTTGATGCTCTTTTCTATCTGTGGCACTGAAAAAGACCTTATTATTCTGTATAATCCATTGCAATAGCATTTTCAAAGTTAGTAGCAATGTTAGTGTAGTCATGGTAGTCTAAAAATGCAAGGGATGCAAGTCGTCTGTGGAGAGGTAATATCTTCTGTTAGATCAGCTGAAATAGCTGAAAACATAGGCCTACTTTTTTCATTTTTTCCAGTTATAGCATCTTGTCCAATAGAAAGATTATCTCTCCCCACCATATTTGTACTTACTATATTTTTGGACTATGAGCTTTTAACCTACTGATATAAAAGACACGTCTGACTGACTGCTGAATGAGATTTAACGCTACAATATTTGCAAGATTTCAGCTGCTTAATAGTACTTTATGGGGTAGTGAATCAAGGAAAAGCCCACATCGAAATGACCAATGACTAGCACAGAACAGATATTTGAAATGGTGCAAGCTTTACTCATATAATTCACAATTTTATAACAATACTTAACATTTGCAAATACAAGTTGATGTCTGCAACAATTACCTTTATAGATGTAAACAAATCATTCCACCACATTGCCACAAATTCATGTGTACAGTTAAATGCTCACATCTGATGATTCGGGAAGCTGGACGAAGTAACTAACCCAAGTAACAAACAGATCTAAATTTGGTTTTCCTATTCTAAAGTGGTTTTCAAAATATTTACCACTGCAAAAATAATTTGTAAAAGTGACAAATATCTGTGCAAGGAAATTTCTGATTTTTAGAACAGGTGTGGGACACATTATCACACTTTATTCTGAAAGAAACCTCTGTAAATGTCAATGGAAGGTTTTTTGTTGGCTTTTTTTTCTTTTTTTTTTTTTTTTCTGAATAAAGTGTCCAGGATTCGGTTTGAAGTCTTCATTATTGTCATGCAACAAACTACATTTTTTTCTCCAGTCTACTGAAGAATTTAATTGATAAAGTTTCTAATGAAAAAATATTTCTCTATTATGAGAAAAAAGGCTATAATTAGAATTTCTGAGGTAAGACTCTATCAAGAGGATATCAGTGAAAACAGTGATGGTGGTTCTCAGTCACCTAATGAATGTTGCCTTTCATCTTAGATGCCCTAGGGTGATCTGCTTGACCCCAAGGTGCCGTTCTGCAGGTGCTTTGTGCATGCCCTCTACAGATAGATCTGATACCCTCAGTATAAGGCATCCACTTATGGGCCACTGAATCAATTTCTAAATCTTTGTGGATTTACATACATGGGGCACTATTTACCCCACATGCCTGAAAAAGTACATACACCAGCTGAGACACCCAGATGGAGAGGTCACATATAGAGCATGAGAGAGGCAAGAGTCACCCTGCCACTGTAAGAAATGGGGGACAGGCTGTGTATCCTAGAGCATCTTAAATGTCACTGAATGCAACTGAATCAATACCCTTTGTAAAGTCATCTAGGTGACTCGGTTACGAACTGGATCCTGCCCTTGAAACTTAATCTGCCAAGGATATCTCATTAAGATATTGAGCTGTAAGCCACAATGCAAATGCAGCTCATCATCAAGCTTTGGTTTTAAAGGAATTTTGTGATTTTTAAGTTTTGCAGTCTCAGAGTTAAATACAGAGTTGGCTGTATCATGAAATGTATTTGAGAGTTTGGATTAGTCTTCTCAGCCTACTTCCCTAAATTCTGCCTCAACAACTTGTGACCATATTTCTGAACCTGCATTAGAGATGATCATTCTCCCTAGATAGACAAGTCCCTCCCTTTACCTCAGTGTTAGGGCGGGGCCGCAAAGAGCATCCCTTCTCCAGTCATGCAAGGAGCCTACTGTGCATTTGGAGGTGTTGCCATCCCAGCCCAAGGGGAATGCTTCTGCACAGGTAGGGAATCTGTCCTTTTCAGGTGTGCAGGAGGCCATGCATCACATGAGGTGCAGAATAGGAACTATAAATGGCAGTTGGTAAAGAACATCAGCTGCCCCTGCTGCCTCCCGTCTCTGGGATACTACTGCACCACATAGCTAACTGGGGGATAGGCTGAGAGCCTAAACTAAACATGTAAAATAACTTCTGTGTGCTCTCACTATGTTACAAATGAAGAAAACATCTTGCCAAGTAGAAAATGCTGTACTAAGTTCTTTGAGTGCAGAGCTAATTCATTATAATGCAGTTTCTATGCAACAGCCATACAGCCACACCACTGCAAAGTAAGCATAGACACGTAAAAGCTGAAAAAAACAGAGGACAAATCAACTTGTGCTATTTGGCTTCAGGCAAAGCGAGCCATGCTGAAAACTTGTAAACTTTTCCTATGCTGCCATGACATCTGTCTTTGAAGACTGAAAAGTCTGACAGCACTGCTTGCAGAAGCTTTTCCATTTAACATTGGAAAATATGCATGCAACCAAAATTAAATGTGTCATCTACAATGCTTCAACCTCCTTTCAACATGAAGAGGGAAATGAAGAGGTGAAAAAGTCTCTGTGGCATTTGCAACATAACAAAGAAGAGAAAAATAACAGGACTCTAGAAGTTATTCTAGTTAAGTATTTCTTTTCCTCGTGTGTAATCATATGCTCGTGGATGCATAATACATTGCCCTAGCAGGCCAATATTAAGAATCATGGTTCTATCCTGCCTTCAGCATCATGTGTACATCTCCCAGAGGAGTACATGAGAGATGGTCATGATAAGGCAGAATTCACCATATATTCTTATTCAAACCAAATTCCAGTATATTTCTCTTGCACTGTGGTTTAGAAAAATGGAAAAGGGACAGTTTTGGTCAAGAAGCTGTGCTGTTTTCAATTAATTGCATTTATCCAAAAATTACATGCTGCATAAACACAGGGCATGCTTTGGAATATTGATTCAGCTTTTTGGTTTTGCAAATGATCCCGCCAGTCCCTTCAATACAGGGGCTGGAAAAGTTCTTTTGAAGATAACATTTATTATGCACATCAAAATGCTTCAATGCAAACAGGACAGGCAAGATAACACATTTTAAAAAGCTTTCTTGTTTTCCTTTTTTTTCCTTTCTGGTGAACAGGAACCTTTTATATTACTTTTCATTACTACATTTTACTTGCTTTTCCTAAGCTTGAAGCTATTTATGGAAATTACAGTATTCATGTGTGAGAGCTTCAGTCAAAGATATCAGGATTGGTTTGAGAAGAAAATTTCGACTGAAAGCTTGTAATTCACATCATTCTCTTCTCAGCTTGGCAAAGTTGAAGGTTAACGTCATCTGTTCTAGACATTTCAGATTAGTCACAGAACTTTTCTTGGTGGTTCAGTGCCTGGTCATCCAGTCAGAGGAACAGTAATCCATATGGAAAAATTAGCTCAATGTTACTAGACTGGTGGGTAATACTTGAGCCTTAGTTAGGACTGTTCGCAGCATCTTGGGACTCTTTTCTTCCTTGATCAATTTCTTAAAATAGGATTCTTCATCAGAGGCTGAAAAGAGGAGGACTGTACTGAAGTATATTTTTTCCATCACCAAATCTTTTTTTTTCTTTTTTTTTTTTTTTTTTTTTTAGGAAAGAGATACATATATTTAAAATTTCCCATGCAAAAATAAAATTAAAAGTCACACAATTTGGTTAGGAGTCACATTTTGAATTCCTGTATAGTAGTTTGGTTGTTTTGTATCCTGGAATGATAAGCTTCGACAGGAGATTTGTTAAGACATACTTAATGCATAAAAGCTGATACACACTGCTGAAAATCTGGTAATTAACTGTATTTTAGTTAGAAAATGTCTTGACACTTTCCTTTGGATTACTTTAAACTCCATATCAAAGTTAGAAAAATTATTTCTTAATAACACGTACAGAATATTCTTTCCCATTTGAGACACAGTTTATTGGGTTAAAGTGTCTTGTCTAAATGAAGCAGGTGAAAAGGGCAGTGAACTGAGATGTAAAATCTTAAAAGTGGTCACTTAAAGGTCACCCTTTGCCAGTTGGCTTTGATAAACATCAGCTTTAAAGGGCATGTCTGACTTCAGAGGAAAAATTGTTAAATATTTTGTTTAAAATACAGATTTGTAAGAAACAATTGTTTTGAAAAATTATGGATTAAAAATGTAAATGAACGAAGGAACTGCATTCTCCTTTGCAACCACTCGTAAAGCATAACAATCCTAGAAAACCAAACTCCAAATCTATTTAGGTTTTATTAAAATGAAAATTTTACTGCAATTCTGAATAAACATATTAAGAATGCATCTACTAAATTCATGTTTTCATTCATAATTAACAGTAGATAATCCAGTTGTGACTGGCTGACTGAACCATACTACTTAGAATCTTAGCTCTTGCTAAAGTCAATTATTGAGTTTGTAATTTACCAAGAAAAAGGGACACTGGCATTACAGTAATCTCATTTTATACTCTCTGTTCTATTCTGTCATTGAAAGGCTTTGGGTTTTTCTGTTCTTCCAGTTTCTTGTGAGTCAAGATTTATCAATTAGATGTTGTAAGAACCCATATCTCTGAAAATTCTTTAGTAAAAAATGGAAAAGACTGAATAAAAGAAAAAAATTACCACAACTCAGTTCTCAAAACATGATTTCAAGTTAATCATTATATTAAATGCATACCAAAAAAATCTCTGCAGACATGACAGTCAGTATAATTAAGATATATGGCTCTCATCCTCCCACTAACCTAGCAACTGGCAGACTAAATTAGATCATAACTAGAAATGAGATTGTGTCACACACCAGTAAAAGCATTAAAAAAAGAAACACCTTACCAAAATTGTAGTGACAACTACTGTTCTATTCTCAATGGCTGCAGTGTCATTTCCAAGTGTAGGTTCATGCTGAATCAAAACTAATTTATCCATGTCATTCCAATAACCAACCTGCAAAACAAAATGCATATAATTTGCAGTAAGGTCTGCATTCTGCATAACTACAAGTATAAATTACTATAAGAAAAAGAGAGTGATCCAAAGATGATCCTGTCCAAAGGAAGCGCTGTCATGTTAGATACAGGGGTATGCATCTATCACTCTGGCTGTACCTCCTTGCACCACTGCTGCACAGAGTCAGACCTGGTATCACCTCCTCTTCCCTGCTCCTGAATGATCTGGGCTACTTACTTCAACCAGAGGCACCAGTTAAATCCCATTTTCATTAGTTTGAAGCCTTCCTGGGGCATAAATGAAATATAAGTATTTTTGCTCCCCACAAGAATATTTTCATTCATTAGTCCTCTAGATCTTCTGGTCTTAGACAGAGGAATGAAAGACATCTGGATGATAGTTTTGCAATCCCATGGCTGATCTCAATTCCTTGCTCCATCACGGGCTTCCCAGGAGACCCCCAACTCCAGGACTTATATCAGGCTTGCTCCACTTAATTGCTAGCAATGACCTTTTAGTACCTGCATTAGAAGCCCTGTTTAAGCTTTCTTCACACTCACAGGACAGACAGTAACCAGCAGACAGTGACTCAGCTCATGCAGGATAAGCACCTCTCATAGAAAGGTGCTTGCTTTTTCCACTGACTCTAAAGCATGGTGAGAATGAATTCTCACTAAATGTATCTCTGGGAAGTACCTACAGGGAGGTGGAACAAACTGGGTTTTCCTCACCTTGGCTGCATTTAGGCTGTTAGAACCCCTCCCAGAGCAGCTTTAAGGTGAAACAGCTGCCTTTGTTCACTGCTGGCCATGAGCTGCTCTAGAGTCAGATTTCAATCAGTTGTTCTTGTAATCCCATGGAGAATAACCCCCAATCCTGTCTTTCCCCTTCTTGCCTATTCTCTTTTCTGCAGCTAGAGCATGGCTGCCTGTGCCTCCACTGACAAGGCTGCTGGGGCTTTTTCCTCTGACCCAGCCCTGACAGCACTCAGCTCCATGACAAATGGACAACATGAGCACAGACAGGTCAGTAGAACAGCATTCTAATCCCACCTAAAGGGGCTCCCCTCCTTGCTGAGAACCCAATGAATTAGGAGACTGATCTTTCTTCCCAGCATGATTTAACAGAGACAGGATTTAAAAGGTTTCCATCAAAGAAATGCTATTCAACCGGGTACAGCTCAGTTTCCAGGAGCACCTGGAACCAGTCAGCAGCAATTACCCCTTTCCCTCTTCCTTGATTAATTAGGAGTTCATGAGACCAAGAGCTGGGAGAAAGGAATGTCTTGTCTATCTTACTAGAAGAGGAATGGGAATTTTAGTGGAAAGTGGGCTCCAGGCAGAGCTTCAATGTACTTGTCTGTGCCTTGGATGAAAAATTTCAGTATGGTGGAAACTGGCTAAATGTTCAAATCAGTTTTATAGTCAGTATCATTTCCAAGACTATTGTAGAACCCTGACAAAAATTCCCCATCACATAGGATTCTGCCTCCATGATATGTTCAGCTCAATGCAGTGATATGATATGAGAGTTTAAAAGTTCAGGAGAGTGCTTCTGGTTCCTGTCTCATATGCATTATATATATATTCTGTACATCATTAAAACAGTCAACCTGCCCCTTGATTTTTACATTTACTATTTCATTAGTTTCCTTCTTGAAAAGAATGCATACAGAGGCAAGTAATTTTAACAGTCCCTAGAGCAGTATGACTGAACATGAGTGATTTTTTTTATTAGTGAAGCAAACAAGCACAAACTGTCTATGCACAAGTTCTGGCATATTTGGTTGAAATGTTCATTTTTTTTTTGTGTGTGTGATTTCTCTTACAGCACTGGAGCCTTGATTTAGGTGTCTGCAGCTAACAGGAAGTGTCAGCAATGCTGATATAGTGGAGAGGAAGGTTTTCTTCCTAGTAGTAAGCACTGCTAACAAATATTCTTTTTCATCCAGACAGCCATACAGCCACAGATACAATTGATTATTGAAAATGTGAAGTTCTTGTCAAAAAACTGCGACCAGCTGAAGGCAAAATATGTACACCAAAACTTGGCAGTTGGGGAAATATTATGATAGTGAATGATGATTTTTTCATTGTAAAAATCTTCACTGCTATGAAGTTCAAAAGGAAAGCGAAAAATGAATGTAGAAGTAAGTACCATATGAAAATTCAGACAGAGATAAAAGGCATTATTTGAGAAATGACAGGCATCTTTTAAAGGAATTTTAGCTTTTCTGCATTGGTATGAGCTTGTATGTGTTCAGCTCAAACCTGAGCTAAAGTAACTCTGGAACTAGATTACTGAATAAATATGAAAGATATGTCATGACACTTGTGTAAGTATAGAGATACACAGCCACTTTGAGACTGCTGAATAACAGTATGCTTTCCCATAAATACCTCAACTCCACAAGGGAAAAATCTCCTCAAAGGGTAGGATTGAATTCAGCTATAAAAGCACCTTGAATGCTATTTGGGTTGCAACTGAACTTCATGGCAGTTGCATCCACTTATACCAAGGCTCAATCTATCTTTTAGAAAAAAATATTGCAAAAACATTTGCCTCAAAGTAAATTTGCCATAACAATTGGGTATTTGAATGTATAGTGTCCTTTCTGAAGGCCTGTGCTCCTTGTAGTGATCCTGAAGTGGAGCTCACAAGCCACTGAAGGCAAGAGAATACTCGAAAAATTTTGATAATTAATTTTCATGTTGCCAAGTTGGAATTCAGGAGCCAAATCTTAGACTGTCTTGTTCATGTGTGTGTAATGTATATGCTTTGTTTACTTTTTCTTTTCCACTTTTTTAAAACTTCGGTGATAGGATCCATGGTGAATGACACAAACACAGAATTACTGAACTGGGAAGGGACCTCTGGAAGTCACTTGGTCAGACCTCTCTGTTCAGCCTAAAGCCAGTTGCCCAGGACCATGTCTGGACATCTTTTGAATGTCTCTAAGGATGAAGTTTTCACAACCTCCCTGCACAACCTGTGCCAGAGCTTGGTCACTTTCAGAGTAAAAAAGTACTTCCTAATGTTCAGAAGGAACGTCCTGTGTTTCAGTTTGTGCTTATTGCTGCTGGTGCAGTCCCTGGGCCCCAGTGAAGAGCCTGTATCATTTGATCACAAACCTCCAGTCAGAGGAGCCATTCCATTACATTTCCATGATCCTTGTCCCCACAATATTTCCCCTCAGCAGCAGGTTTTGTTACTGCTCTGCAGAGAAGAACCAAGTAAGAAGTTCTGCATAAATGAAAATAACATGAGCATAGGCTAGTATTTCCCATTACTCCAAATTATATGGAAGTCTGCCTCTGTCTAGCAGGGACATTTTTTAATGGTCTGTTTATGTATTTAAAGCCGTGGGCAACAAAAATCACTTTTCTAAAGATAAGAGCCATGCGTTATTCTGACTGGAAAGGCAGTTTTGAAAGGACAATGCTGGGTGACTCATAAGTCGTGTTATGTTGGGCATGAGAAAAAGGTATTAAAAGTGAAGGCCTCTTAGTTCAATTAAGTATAGTCATTTCTCACATATTATATAGGATTTGTCAGGCTGGACCACAGAACCGGTCCAGTGATCACAGATAAAGCACTATCTAATACATGAGAAATAAATTCTTGTGAGTAGACAGATCTGTCAAAGCAGTTATGACTTGTTACATCCAATACAGGTAATGACTTAAGAGCAGCAGAGAGGTATGACTGAAAGGTAAGGAAAGCACCTTGGGCCTCCAGCACAGTGCAGACACAACTCCTCTGTTTGCAACCACCCTCCCCTGAAACTGCAGGCAAGAAGAGAGGATGGGAACATCCCTGCAGTGGTGCCAGACAGACACCTCTCCCAAAACAGGTAACAAAGGTTGAAACATCAACCTTTTCCAAAGGTTTGCTGACAAGCAAATTCCCTAATGATTTACTGAAGTTGTGACCTAATTAAACACATCTCTTGCACCTTGCCTTCCCTCCTGTACCCCTGGGAACAGGGGATGGAAAGGGCATATTTCACTGTTTTCCTCCCGTGCACCCCGGACGCACATGTATCCTCCTGGCTGCCAACAGTGCAGTGGGGAGACAGGAAGGAAGCGGGACTGGTAGCAAGACCAGACGTATTTTCTGGCAGAAGACAGTGGACTTCCCAAGAGAGGGAAGTCAAACTCACCTTTCCCAATTTATTCTTCAGCCATCTGTCACACTTTCAAAGGACAACCGCACCAATAGGCCTTATATGCAGGCACATGCTTTGCTTTGGTGTACAGCTCTATCCTGTGATATAGTGGCAATTTTTTCATCCAAGTGTGTAATTCTGCTCTGGGTCTGCAGTTTAACACTCTGCCTCCTCGGCACTGTGGCAGGTAACCGTCTCCAGTTACGTGGTTATACCTTTTTCCTTAAATGACACACAGTTCACCTGTGGTACTATTTACTGTGCTTGTCACCTCTGGCCAACAGCAGAGGACTATTTAATTCAATTTTGATTGCTTTGGCCCTACTCAAGCAGCCATGAATATCCTATTCACCTTCATCTGCCCCCTTTTCTTTTTCTGATGACCTCACAAACAAAATAGGCCACAATGGCTCTAAAAAAAATTAAAATCCTTGAGCCTGAGTACATTTGCTGCTTTTATTTGTTTTATAGTATGAGACATTTCAGCACAGAAGAGGAAGGATCAACAAAGTAACCAGGCTTATCTTTTCAAAGTGATTGGTCTGAATGAGCATTCAGACATGAAGGATCTGCTTAGACATATATTAATGTGCATTTGCTTACAAACAACCAAATCAATCAAGCACAAAGTATTAGATACTGCAATTAATTTCAGAAAATGTAAGTATTCAGGTCATTTTCTCTTCCACCCCTCTCCTATTCTGTCCTTCCACCCTTAAAAGCCCAGTGTTAGTTACAGCCTATGATTCATATTTACACAGAACATACAAATCAACCTGCTTAAAAATGCCAATAATTTTCACGACAAAAACCTTGGGATAAAATACAAGAAATACCTACTCTTCAGAACTCTGACCATTTCCCCTCACCCAGCAGCCTAGCAACATGCCATCCAGCTGGTTTTCATTAGTATGCTTGACTGACTGACATCCCACCACTCCCAAGATGCACACTTGTTTTTGAATTCCACAATTTGAGGCATTGAATAATAGCACCTAGTAGAAAATGCAGCTAAAACTTCTTTCACCAGAAATATCCATGCATTACACCTTTTTAAACTGCAGAGTACACTTTAATATAAGCTTGAATAACCATTTCATCACACACAACTCACTTATATGATACAAGGATAGCAAATGCTGTCAGCACATACCTTCCGAGGGCCAGTGTTTTTCAGCTCAAAGACATCCATGGTGTAATTGACTCTGCGACCGTAGTGGTCAAACTGAACATTTCCAGTCAAACCTTGTATTCGAACCTACAAATGGAAGAAAAACCACCATGAAGACCCAGTCTTATGTTCTTTATTTCAAATGTCACAGAGCAGTGCAAGTTATCCTGGCTCCATCCTTAGATTACCATAAAAACACCACTGTAGAACAGTTCAAAGCAATAAAGCTGGCTACTTTCTTTATATTCTTTTTTCCTGTCAAACCATGCTCAAAAAGGGCTTAGTTATATCAGTATCTAACTGCTAACAAAGACACACAGTGGACCTTCTTTTATGCTGTGCAGCTCAACACTTTCCAGCTGCAGGTTCTAAAGAGAAGCACATTTTTTACCATTCTCATTGTTCCTGGGGTCATATGAAAAAAAGCTTAAGGAAGTTTGGTCTGAGCTCACGTATCCTTTTAGGTCCCACTTTGGTGGATTAAATGAACAAATTGAGTATTTGCTGCTTGTCAAGGTAAACTTGACAACAACCTTAGCCCCAGCAAAGCAGTTAACTATCAGGGAAGATGATACAGGATTGATATGGATAGGTTTGAAAAGGTGTTTTCAAAGCATTAGAATGAAGAAGACCAGATGTGAAGCCTTACTACAGGCTGTGACAGTTTTCTACCACCTGTGCTTCAGCTGAAACCAGAACATTTTTTCTTTCTTTCTTTCAGCACTTTACTGTGTCACTTTACTGAAGGATACCCAAACTGTGGTCCTTGTCCCAAAGAAGTCATGGCCATATTGCTGCTGGCTTTGATTTTATCAGGATCTGGCCATGAAAACCTCTTTGGCAGAATTTGAAGGCTCATGCTGTCTTGCCTGAACACATAAGGCTGACAATATTTCTCTCAATTGTTACAGATCTGTGCATCTGCACAGATTATGTGAAGCATACAAAATGCTTTATTTCTCTCCCTAAGAGTCAGGATGGGGATTGGAATCACTTACTCTTTCCCTCTGTCCGTTTCTATCTCTCTCGATTTTTCTCCAGGACTGAAACCTTGGCTTCTAGGCACAGGGCTGCCAGCTCTGTCAGTAGTCACTTCTCCTCAGTAGCTTCTCCTGAGTGGAGTCTGCTCATTTGCAATGATTTAAATTCTACTGCAGGATTTTTATTTTCTTTACTTTCCCATTCAAAGGAAAAGCTAAATCATCTTGACAGAGATCTGGAACTTTCTAGGCATCCATATTCATCAGGAATTCAAAATCCTGACATCAGAGAACAATAGCTCTGGGTTATTTCTTTTTAAAGAAAAAAACCCCAAAACTACCTATGTGATTTCCCTGGGAGAAGTCTACTTTATTGAAGGTGACAGAAACATATTTGAAAGGTTATATTATATGGTTATACCTTTTTCCTTAAATGACAATATCTGTACAGCCAGGTTATCTGCAATAGTAAGATGAATTCAGCAGTGCACTGGAGGAAGTTCCAACTATCTCAAAAGATCTGACAGTAGCTTCAAAGAGTAGTAGTTCCTCTCTGCCTTCATTCCAAGCTACAAATCAGAACAACCCGAAGAGCCCAAGCTGCTTCCAACTTTCAAGTAAAAAGTAATCTCTCCTCTCTTATTAGTACTGTTGTGCATACTATTTTCCAAGTGTGCAACTGGTATCCAAAATTCTAAAAGATCACTAGAATAAAGCTTCCCCTTACCTGTTTTAATGTCCTCTCCATATCAATTCCTTGACCCCATGGGGCTGCAGGGTTGGCAAGACAATCACCAGCATTTCCTCTCCTTGAAATATCAATTTTCTGTCTTCTAAGATTACGGAAAGTTTCAGCCATCACAAGCACTCCATCATATGTCAGTGCAGATGTATACTAAATAGATGGACAAACACAGCCCTTCAGAGTTGGCATGTTTTTAAAAATATCCACTGTTTCAAGACAACTCGTTTGATCCATTATGCAGCAGTTTCTACACCTTCATTTAGAAAACAGATCTCCTCAATATCAAAAGCAATTTTGGCTAAGGGACATGTCCAGCTTTAATATTTTATTTCCTAAGAGTAGAAAAATCTGCATATTAAGAATTAATAAAACAAATTAAACCTGAAATATTCAAGTATTTTTCTTTTTTTTCCCACTTGCCTTATACAATAGGGAATAACCCCATCCACCCAGCTTATTCAAAAGAAAAGAAAGAAACAGTAACTCACTGAGAAAATCTTTCTGAAAGAATGCACAGCTCATTAGCAGACATCCAGGCTACTGGAATTGTTAAGAATGATCAAGAGTAGGTTCTTCCAATTGGAAAACCTGTGTTGGCTCTCTGCCTGAAAACGTACCCTGAGCAATCTGTGTTTCTACACTAACTACAGCAACTGCTTTAGGTTGATAACACGCCAAACGAAACGTGTAGAGCAAGTCTTCGGCAGATGTTAGCCTGCAGCCACATTAACAAAGGGGTATTCTCTCAGTATGGTCCTCTGATAAAAACACTGCATCAGGAAAAGTTGTTCACATGCCCAGGGCTGCTACTGATATGCTCTCCAATTTCCAAAATTCAAATTCCATTATTCAAATCTAATTTCCTTCCTTTCGTCCTGCAGATTATAAGGTCTTTGAGACATGCTTTACCTTTATAATCTTAAATTTTGGTTATCCCTAGATGATTTATTTGTGATTCAAATTAATCATGCTGACTTCTCAGAAGGAGACAGAATAATCCTGTTTTTGTGACAACGATTCCTACAGGTAGAATTTTTTCTTTCACCAGTAAATGGGGATGTCTGCATTCCACAGCCCACAGCATCCTTGGCTTTGATTTGTTTGTTTTTGTGGTTTTTTGGTTTCTATTTTCACATAAATTTATGGAGTTGCACTGAATTCTGTAGCTATGTCTTGCAATACCCATGTTGATACTTTCTCTAGATTTTGCCAAGCTACCCATCTCCCAGCCAAGGGAGGGCTGGTTGCTTATCTTGCATAGTGTCCAGCACAAAGGGGCCCTTTTTCAACCATTTCTGGTATGCATTAGTGCATATAATAATAGAATTACTTTGATGAAGTTATATTTAGATCTGTGCTGTGATTTGCCTGCCAGGAAAATTATACGAAAGAAATATTTTGTTATCAATCTCTGAAGGATTAGGATAGAGAAACACTGGGATAAGACATAACTTTAAAATCATGCCTGAATGTGATTTCTACTCCAGGTTTTGAGATGGAAAATTTCCAGAGGAAACTCCATATGAAAACTTATGGTTAGCAAATTTACAATTACATTAATATCTCATACAAGGAATTAATCTGTCAGGAAAGATCTGCATTGTAAGTAAAGGTAGATAATTAGACAATTAATGTAAATTTTATTGAAATTAAGTTGTCAGTTAAGCATTTGACCTTTAACTACTGTCAGTAAAAGGGTGAAGTTGGAGGATAAGCTACAACAGACACTTCAGTACAACAGCAAAATGTGTTGCAGGCTTTTTTCCTGCATACAAATGTAAGGATAGGCATGAGTAATGGCCAGTAATAGTAAGATCACCTGCCTTCTCCTCTGCATAAATATTAAAGTCTTCATTCATGTATTCAACAATGTTAATCAGAAATTAGAATGCTGGAGTGATGTCTTTGGTAGTGCTTCAGATCAGGGAGTACCTTTGGTGGGGTCTCAGATCCTGGGTATTCTCTCTGGTCCAGTTTCTTCCAGCGCTGCATCAGCTTAGTTACCATTGGAGTACTGAAATCCACTAGCTGAAATCCAGTCACATTGGCTCCTCCATGCATAAATCTCTCCAGAGAAATATCTTTGAATCCCTAGAAAATCAATTTAAGATTTTGTTTGCCCTCCTACACCACTGTGGGTCCAATCTGTTCTAGGTCAGCATGGCAGACTAAAGAATGCACAACAGCAGGATTTCATTAGAAGGCAAAATTTAAACCCAGAGAATAATGTTGAACCTTTATTTGTGTAATAAAGAAAAAAATCCAAGAAATAAATTTGCCACGTTATTGCTAGGGTGGTCTTGACAGCTTAGCAACACATTGATGGGAATGGAAGACAGCTTTTGAAGAAATGCCCTTGGCAAATCAACTGAAAAGTGCCTGCAGAATATTAAGGCTTAATCCAATTTCCATCAAAGTTGGAAGATTTGAATAAGCACTGTACTAGTGCTTTAAAAAATGCATCTCTCTTTTTTTTACATGTTTAAAAATTGAACGACGTCATTCTGTAAATACATTTCCTCCAGGATTCATTGTTTAGGCTGAAAATGTCTGAGATAATGAGATAATATAGTAGACATCAGAAGGCAGAGACGGACTCAGTGAGCATCTCACTGTTAGCGCAAGGAAAACAACATCAGAATAACCCTTCTGTCAAACAGGATTGTGGTAGCTCTCAGATCTGTTATATATTGAAAACCTAGAGTGAACCTCAACACTGAAAGAGAAAATGAAGTACATATATCTCCTGACCTATTGGTTCCTCTGGCTAATCTGTTCAGTTCACATAAAGAACAAAGTTTTTACTAAAATTTGCCTTTAGAGGCAGAACTGAACTTCAATAAACTGCATAATACAAACTGCTAAAGAGCTAAGAAGCAAGCATAAATCCTTCTGCTCCCTTTCTAGATGCTTTGTCTAAGGCTACCTCAGAGACATCTTGTTTTTATTTTCTTAAATTCCTCTGATTGGAATTTATCAGTGAAAACATAACTGTACATCACACATAATCTAGAAATATTCAGGAAAAAAAATTGTGGGATACTGGGGTACTGACCCAATATCCCAGGGGAAAAAACACCTGTTAAGGACAGAGATTTGAATCATGTCCTAAGGGATACTGACAGTAAATATAAAAGGTAATGCACCAGGAAGCCATATTACCCACATAATTGATCAGACAGTAGAAAACAAAGTGTGCCCCTGCTGAAGCAGATCAGATGTGCCTGTTTCCACCACACACCTCACTTGCATCTCACTGCAAAATCCAGTTCCGTGTTCACAGCAACTATTTCACATGAGAAAAATTACCTGGGGAACTATAAAATTGTAATGCTGAAAAATCTAATTTATAAGACCTAAGAGTACAGATATCTCATTCGAAACACCTGAGGCTATAAAAATAATCTGAAGTGATACTATGTTAGGGTTCAAGTCCAGCAAAGCAAAATAAAATATTTCCCGTCAACTAAAATTCCTTGAGGGAGAATAGAAAGAGAACTATTTAAAGCATACATTAGAATCTGTCCTGCCTTCACTGTGCTTTGCCAGGAAGGTATTTTGGCTTAAAGAATGAATCATTTAAATAATAAAATACTGCATTTACTCTCTCTTTGCCCTTTTCTGAACATTAGATGTGTGAATGTCCAGTTAAGACTTAAAGTAAAAATACTGAGTAAGTATTTTGACTGGAAATAGCTGATCTTACCAGGAAATTAATGTTCCCTGGGGACTGTAAAAAAGTTACCTCTAGAATTGTTATGTCACTAATAATAAAAAGATGAGCCCAAAATCATTGTATTTCTGTAAATTCTAGTTCAGCCTCAAGATGGACCTATCAGTTCTTTCTCCCACCTTGATTCTGATAAAATTTAGGAGTATTACTTACTGTATTACTGTGCCCTTCATATCTAGATGGCTGTAATAAACCCAGTTCTTTTATACATCATAAAGAATGTATTATGTACGTATTAGAGACAAATGGGAAATGTTGTGTGAAGTACTGTAACTTCAAAGTAAAACTGAGTGTTTCACTTACCGAGCAGGGATATAATTCTAGAAAAGTATCTTACCAGGTTGGCAACAATATAATGGTATCCTTTAACATGCTTTCCCACACTCACAATCTGTGGGAGAGAAATAAGACAAAAAAAGAAAAACAATGTCATATTGTTTTCTTTATAAAGATGTTTTCATAGAAAGCTAGATATAAACCAAAATACATAGCACCAGTAATATAATGTTGAGAGTCTTTCTGCAATAACAGAACTATGACTTTCTAGGGGCTTAAAAATGGGAAGAAAATTACAGTGAGTAAAGTAATGAACTGGTAATCTAAATGCCTTCTGCATTGAAAATGTTACTGTAGTATACTATTTTACCAAATAGAGCAATCATCTGTGGGATACAAATTCAGAAGGAGGAGATCACACATTAGCTAGAAAGCATATCCAGTGATTTTCTTTTTAGTTTGAAATAAGTGCAGAATTTATGAATGAAACCAGGTGTTCATCTCTTGGGATCAAAGCTGTTTGCTCTTGATGTGGTCAAGTACTAAGAGTGCTATTCAGCTCTTAGTAAAATGCTAAAGGCTTTGGGAATGGGCATGAGCAAGGACAGAAAAAAGTTGTCTGAGTGTTTAATAACCAAAATATAGCACCAAGCAATGCAAAAAAGACAACAACCGTGATATGGCAAGATCAACCAGAGGGTTTAGACAAACAATTATGTCAACCACCTTGTACCAATATTATTGCAATTTCTATGATGGAATGACTCTCATTTAATGTGCTGAAAAAAGAAAATAAGGTAATATTTTGTCAGTAGAAAATGGTCATAAGAGATGCATTGCAGATTAAAGCTGCTTTTACTAAAGACACTAGCAGTACTACCTGTAAAATGCAGCTTGCAGTTAACAGTACAGTCCTTTGAACTCTTATTTTTGATAGTCTATCACTCATTTAGGAAAAGTCTGCATGCAGCTCAAATATGTGGGGTTTTTACCTCTCCATAAAGCATTTTAGCCTCCCTCAAAATAAGTAAATAAGACACAAGCAAAAAGTTTTCCAAGAAGTGCAGGTTACTCAGTAAGTAACGGGAAGCTTATGGATCTGTCTCCTTTTTGGCTTTGAATCTTAGCTCTACACTCTTGCCTGAAGAATTGACTACTTCTTGCCTTTAGGGATCACACCTCATGTACAAAAGACACAACAAACATTCACTACATCTTGCAGCCCTTTTTCCCAGTGCTGTAAATAGTGAGAAAAAACACATTTTGGAGATGAAGAAAAGCTGATGGAGGACTACATAATTTGAAAAAAGACACCCAGGGATCCAGGATCTAAATCTGGATTAGGACTTGGAAATGCTTGACTCAGGACTCTTTTGTTCCATTAAATTAATTCCCTTTTGCAGCAGAGTGGAAAGGAAAATCCAAAGGATTTAGCAGAAATATGTGGCCAAAACTATTTTAATTTCATTATTTTAAAGTAATAAATAAACAATTTGTCTTTTATTCTTCTACTCTATCCCAAACTCTGCTTCACATGTATAGTCTATAACTAAAATGCTTGTATTTAAAAAGCAAAACAAACCTAAAAAATCCCAAAATACGCCACACGCCCCAAGCCATGACCAGACTTATCCCTTCACATAAATGAATTTTAGACTTAATAAAACTCCCATTAAGATCAGTGACTAAAAATCATTGCTCCCATTTTATTGGGGGTGGCAGAGAGGGAGAAGTCACAACTTTCCCTACTATAAACTCAACGTGTGTGAGGAGGATACTCTCAAGTAATCAATTTTTCCACATAATAAAAAGTTTCAAATCCTGGCTGGGTCAATGGCTTCAAAAGGAATATGATCCCTGACACCAAAAAACCTTATACATCTGTACTCGTTCAGCAGTTAATGGTAATGAAAATATTTGCTTCCCCATTATGGGGAAACTTATATAGGTTAAAAAAATAAATTTTTAAACAAATACAGCATCACAACTTGAAAGTTTGTAAGTGGACTGACAAAATTTAAGATCATAAAATCACAGAATGGTTTGGATTGGAAGAGACCTTGAAGATCATCTAGTTCCAACAACTCCCAAGTCTTTCTTCTCAGATTTATTGTTAATCTATTCACCCTCAGCTTGGGGGACTCTCCTTTCGAGATTTATTTCTGGTTTTGTTCCTAGGAAATGAGTGTAGATACTACTGCAGAATTCCTAGATTTGATGTGAATAATACATAACATTTTTGAAAAACCTGAAATTTGATGTTTTCATTGTATTCTCTTAAACCTTGTTTCTTTGGGTGAAGGATACAAGTACACAGTTATTTATCACAGAGTTGTCTTAATTTCTCTTACAGTCAGAGGAAAGAGCAGGCACTTTGAGGAGATGATTCATCTTATTCTAAAGCACATGTGTAAAACTAATTAGACAGCTTGTGCCCTGAAAGTGCATATTTTTCTGCATTGACTAGAAAAAGAGTTGATGGGGATTAGGTCTCATGTAGACACCTACATTTTAAATTCCTAATGTTAACTGAGATGAATTTCACCCTAAAAATGTTGATTACGCAGCCAAAAAAGAGAAGTGATGACTTCTATTTTCAACCATGATTGGGTACAATTCTGATTTTGAATTTGGAAAGTTTTATAACTACTGGTCACACAGACTTTGAAACCAGGAATTGGTTAAAGTTTAGGGGAAAAATGCCTGTTTAGTGAAGCAGCTTCCTGTGAACATCTCATAGTTTTGAACATCCAAAATATATATGCAGTCACCTTTCCTTCTCAAAAACTCAAAGCTGCAGATTATGATCTACAAAACAGGATATCAATTCTTGCTATCTGAACAACCCCATTTCACTTCACTGAACTTCTGCCTTGAGAGACACTGAGGCAATGAACTTAAGTCTCTTTGTAACAGGGGAAGGAGCTTGATATCTACTCAGTCTGGAATGTGAAGTCTCATGCCTTCCTCCTCTGTGCTTTAACTGGTGAACAGTGGCTAAAGTTTTGTGAGATGAGACCTCAACCGCTCCATACATGTAAGAGTAGATATCACCCAGAACCCAAAACAGGCCTGAGATGTTGACAGATGAGAGTGTTCCAGAAAGTCTTTGCTATAGAAGTTCATTAAGTCTGGGGGCACTTTAAAAACCCAGGTACTTCCTTGTGCACACCCAAATTCAGACCAAGAGGCCAAGTTCAATTACAGTCCAGAGGGAAGGCAGAGTGGCATTGTCTAACATCTGCATCAGCAAACAGGGCAGCTGGCAGGATAAGATCTGTACAGCAAAATTGTTGGTGCTAAGGAGCTGGCATCCACAGCACACATTTCAGGGATGTACCATGGACTCCCTCTGATCTGGTCACCAGACTGAACTCACACTACACTTCAGGGCACATCTTGTTCTGCATCATCCAAACAAAAACCAGTTCATTAATTTTGAGTGCAACCTTGATGTAAAACTCAGGAACCAGGAGACTGACTGTGAAAAAACCCACGTTCTTGACACCATAAGATACTCTGTGTGTCTGTGGGCTGCACTTTCTTAGACAGGGCCTGAGCACCTGTGGGGCCTTTGGCAGACTCACACAACAAAAGGCTGAACAGTAAGAACTGCCTTCATTTCATGTTGATTTGCTGATTTAGTTCAATGACCAAGGTGACCACTAACTTGAATTGGAGCTTTTTTGTACTCTCATTTGTAAAATTGAAGAAATTATTAAAAAATCATCAGTATTAAGAAGAATGAAAAAGAAAATACAATCTACTTCCCAAATTGCCATTAACAGGGAAGACAACAGTCATTCCACATATTACCCTGTAGTCCTGCTATTAGTGAATACCTATTTCTGTAAATGAAA
The DNA here is from genome assembly GCA_020086605.1 of Lanius collurio. Classification (NCBI taxonomy): domain Eukaryota; kingdom Metazoa; phylum Chordata; class Aves; order Passeriformes; family Laniidae; genus Lanius; species Lanius collurio. The sequence goes on from JACBWW010000006.1 coordinate 17,013,798, forward strand.
CAGAATAGAATCAAAAAAAGATGAGATATTAAGGCCATTAAGCTATCAAGTTTATTTCAGAATCTAACACAATTTTGATTTGTTTGGTTTTTTTTCCCCAAATATTACTGTTTATGTCAGCATCTGCAGAAAGATGAACTTCAAAAAAACCAAATCAGCATTAGGATCTAATCACATTATAAAATGCATAGACATATAAGAAACTAGAAAGAACAGTGCATTGTGATAATTTTTAGTTACTGATCTACTATAACACAATTATGAAATGCCTTATTCTGATCTTTGAATTCCTGTGGTAATGAAAACTAACTAGAATTACACCACTGAGTTTAAAGTTTCGTAAAAGCAGGGCCAGTGAGATCCAACTCAGGCTTTTGACCCAACTCTGGACCTTGTGACTTTATTGTACAATACTGTTCTCTCCATTTAGCTGAACAATACCCTAGTCTAGGAAATTCAGAAACTGTTCTACTATTGAAAAGAAGGGCTACCAGTGTCTGCTTTGATTATTTTCTTTCTTTTTCTGTGAGTGGCAAGGTCACTGACTTTGATAAAACCATTTGCAAACTTGCATCAGCATCTGAACAGAGAATCTGGTCCCAATTCATCCTCTGTTCTCTACTACTGTGAAATGGATATTGCACATAAATAATTTTAGAAGAATGCTTAAATTCTATAGCATGAAATGTCCCTTGTTATGATTTCTAGAAGATGGAGGTCAGTACAGCTGGAGTGAAAAGGACTTATTTTCAGTTAAATCTCTTCAAAAGGTGATAGCTGTGCATTACCAATTGAACTTTAACAAAGGTTTTCCTCTTTGCTATTTTGTCACAATCCACTGCCTTAAGAAAAAGAACACCTGCAATAAAATGAAGTCTTTCTAACACAATATAAAAAGTGTGGAGACTTGTTAAAGACATAAGATTGAGACCTGACCTGAAATATTGCAGCAGATATGGTGATGATATAAACCACAACTGAAGTGGGATTTTGTACAATATCTGAAGCGAGGATAAATCTTTCACAAAGCCATAAAAAAAGCAATTGAGAAACAAGCCTAATTTTAACAACTAGTGCTCAGAAAAGGAAATTTTTATTGGGGAAAGGGTGGACAGCCACTACAGAGGATGCTAAGAAGGCAAAAATCAAAGCAGATGTGTTTTTTTCTCTCTTGTGAAAGCAGGTGCTGAGCCAGAACAGGGATATGCACACCTGCTCCTCACATGGCTGGGCAGGTAACGATGCTTCCCACAGACCCCAGGCTCACCACCAGCTGGCAGAGCAGAGAGCCCTGTGCAGTACAGGAAGCTGCTGGGGAAGAAACCCTGAAGAGGTGGCTCAAAGGTCATTTACCAGTGCCCTGAGCATGGCTAGTTGCTTCCGTCTGATGCTAAAGTTGCTTGCATTCAAAGCCTACCCCTATCCTAAACGGAATCGCAGACTTGTAAGGAAAAAGGAGGCAAGTAAAGAGACAAAAGGTGTAAGAAGGCCACTTCATAAATCCTTTGATGCATTCATACTCATCCTCTGTCTCCTACTGCCTGTTTGCTCTTTCAGTAACAGAAATAACCTATTTCTCATGTCCAAACCTCATCCGTTGTGTGCTGCAGTAACAAAATGTGTTCTTGTTACTGTGCAGTGTGGGACAAATACTGTATGCAAAATCCCAGCTGCTTCACAGAAATGAGCCTTTGCAGAGCTCCTTCTGGCTCTGCAGGGTGAGGAAACTGCTGGTGGCAGTGCTGGCAGCTGGCTCCTTCAAGGAGAAGAACTATCAGTTTGCATCGACATTACAGTGTTGCTTAGAAGCAACTCCATAGACCTCAAAGGGAAAAAAAAGCATGGAGAATAAAGAATGATGAAGAAAAGGCACTTTATGAATCTTCCATTTCCTTTGGGACTGAGATACACAGAGAGTTGCTGCTATGTCCCTGAAGTGGTATGAAGCCCAACCATGCTGCTGCCAGCCCACACTATTGTGTGCCATGCACATACCAAATTCTTTGGCTAATGATTTGCTCCTGTGGTTCTGTTGGAACAGAACTAAACCTGCCTTTTATTCATGCAAATCTAATAGACAAAGGGGGAAAACTGCAGACAGCCCATGCTACTTCTGAAACAAGAGATAAAAAAGTCTACATTATGCCACTAAACTACATGTAAAAGCCATACTGTCTCCTGATAAATACTCATCTGTGTTGTGCTAGTGATACTTTGTGGCAGCACATCTCTGTGCTGGAAGGGAAGCAGAAGAAACTCTGCAGGAATGTTTGAGCTAGTACTCTGTGTAACTCACGAGTCTGGTTAATTTTTGCCTTCCTCTATTATGTTGCAATTTATTGCAAAGTATCATGTTTTAATTTATTATGATCTTAAATTAAGTATGCTAGTAATCTAAATATGATTTGCAAAAATGCCAAGTGCTATCTTCAGTTAGCAGATATACTGGAAACTAAGATGACAAAAAGTTTTTAAAACCAGCCAAATTTACCATCTGATCAGTTTCGAGAAATTCAGCAGTCAAACATTACTTTTTCAAGTTTAGCACTCCTGTGACAAAATAAGAGGATATCAAGAAGTGGGGGAATATGTCAACTTCTGTACTTTTTCTCTGCACACACATTTATTTGCTTTCATTTTGATGGTAATACTAACTACTACTACTACTACTACTGCTACTACTACTACTACTGCTACTGCTGCTGCTGCTGCTGCTAATTCTTGCTGTGACAACCCGCTCCATTTTACCTTTCAGACAGATTTGGTTTTCAGTTCAAACACATACGTGATTTCTCAGCAGCATATCTCAAGACCCTTCAAGACTGAGGAATCAGCGATGTCAAGCAACACACTGAACAACTGAGTGAGTCAGACAAGTGTGAACAGCATTCAAGACACTGAGCAGCTACTTCCCTATTAAGCTTGTTAGTGACAATTGTTAGCTGTTATTAATTAGAGTTTATTTGCTTTCAGTTTTTACAGGATTAATGATACTAGTACTTTGTGACAACTTTACATCCATCTGTAAATTTTAATATTACACAGGGCAATTTAATACTTTTTTATTTTATATACAAGTTCAGCTGTGTACATTGAAGCATTAAATCTGTGCCAGATGCTCCATAACAGTTTTCACCTCTGTGTTCGAAGGCAAATAAGCCCTGGATGAGCAGTGAGGCTTGATCTTGATGATACATAGCACTGACAGAGTTGAGAATAGTCCTCATCTACAGAGAAACATCCTATTTAATTCTTACGGGCTGGCAAGAGCAGGGTGCAGGAAAAAATACACTGGATCAGCCTATCTGGTACACCAGGAGCTAGACTGATGATCTCTGACAGCAAAACTGATTCACTATGCAAAATTCAGAAGAAAATGCTGTTCACAGTGGACAGTGGAAGGCTTTGAACACAAAGAATGCTGAGGTTTCAACTTTGTCAGATGGAGACAGTGGGAGAGGATGGACTGCTACAGATGGAAGAAGAAAGGAAATCCATTGCCACCCATGCAGAAAGGAGAAACATTTCTTTTCTGAATATAGCCCTCATCATGTGGATGTGTTTATGGATATACCTGTTTGTATAAGTATAGAAACAAACACTGTCATGTTACTGCATATGAAAAGCCCTAGAAAACAGAAATTAGAAGTAGCAATATTCTCTTTCAGAAAGAAGTATACATAAATGTCCTAGGCAAATGCAATTACAATTAGCTTGTGTTTTCAGCTTGCTTTACTGAGCAAGGTCATTATGGAGATACAATTAAATGGAATTTCTGGTAAAAATCTTCCTGAGAGGGCTATCAGAAATAAGGAAGAAGTAGTAGAGTATCAATAGCAGAGAATTAGGAACCAAAATACTGGAGAAGCACCTGCCTGGCTTAGTGAAGAACCTTTTAGAGGCAGTCACACAATGTAGCACAGAGGCTGATCTGATCATCCTGGTATTCCTTCTGGCTGTTTCTGATGCAATCACATTTTAGGTGTGCGAGATTCAATACAAGATGATACAGAGTTCACTCACTCATAAGGTATTTCTATCTCAAGAGCTGCCTTTAGGTGTGTAAAGAGAGTACTGCCAATCAAAGGAGCTCATCTGTGTACATCTGTGCCTTATTTCTTGGCCTGACTCACCAAGCCCAGCAGGACAGGCTGGGTGCACACTGGCTAGGAAGAGGTTTTGCTGGAAGGCTCCTGGGCTTCTCGTTTGAGTCTATCATAGGCCAGTCATGCACCCTCATGGCAGAGAAAGCCAACAGCCTCTGGGACTGCACTGCCAGCAGGTTGAAGGAGGTGATCCTGCCCCTCTGCTCAGCTCTGCTGGGCTCCCCAGTACAAAACAGACCAAAACTGGTCCAGAGAAACACCACAAAGGGTATTGAAGCATCTGCCCTATGAGGAGAAGCTGAGAGAGTTGTGACTGGACCAGCCTGGAGAACAAAAAGCTCAGGTATTAGCAATATTTATAAATACCCAATGGGATGGTGTAGAAAAGAGGGTACCTGACTCTCCCTCAAGGGGTACAACAACAGGACAAATGCAAAGGACACAGGTTGCAACATACAAAATTCCAGCTATATATGAGGAATTTATTCTTTTCTATGAGGTAATCATGCAGTGAAACAGGAAATAAAAGTGTTGTGGGATCTCCATCCTTGGACCATTCTAAATTTGACCAAATGAGTAACCTGATGTAAGGTTGTCCTCTTGAGCAGCAGAAGTGATCTTCAGATGTGACTTCCAATCTCAATTATTCTCTTACTAAATTTTTGGAATAGAACAGTTCATGTCAGTACTTCAAAGTCTGAATCTCAAAAACAGCTCCAAAATGTATCTGAAAGCAAATCTCAGAGCTCTAGGAGGCCAGTCTTTTTTTTTTTTTCCTCTGGTGCCTCATTTGCTCTGCAGTGCTTAATATAAGCCTACAATGAGAATTCTAGCAGAAAAAGCGACAGGGGAACAAAATTGTTAACTTCCAATTTCAGAACTTCCTTTTGAAAGCCTCTTTACGTCATTTTACATGTCCTTTTGATACAGATTAACGGTAAAAAGGAAAAAAATATTCAAGGACCAGAAGAAAAGGGCTGAAATATTTATGGTTAATAACACAACCCCTCATGATCTAAACAACTCGTAGCTTACAATTTTCAGTGTAACTATCAAATCTGTTTGGAATATTGACTGCATTGTATACCTGAATACATTTCTGAGCACTGAACCAACTATAAGAAATAACTGTGAGATCAGCTATGGCTGAGAAAATGACAGTCTGCTTCTCCAGTAGCAAGGGTTATTAGTCTCTGAAGAAGTAAGAAGAACAAATACAGTGGTTGAACAAATAAAGTATGTTTTCACCAAAATCTTCAAAATTATTTTCTGTGATATTCTTCAAATCTGACCACAATATTTTATTACACTTCATTGCTTGCAAGATAGCAAAGAAATAATCAAAGAAATCTGTGACACGTATTTACTGAAGGTAAAATATCCCAATTAATTAAATGTATGTACAACTTAGGAGAGTGTACCATGGCATTTCTTTAAATGTGTGTGTTTTGCTATACATTTTCAGTCACCTTTCCCAAAGAAATAACTTTTCTGCTACTGAGCTGTCTCTGGGTCTGTTTATCAATTTTCCAGTAAAATATTTTTTAACACATTAGGCAATTTCAGCTATATTTGAAAGGAAGACAGTATCTTTAAGACATTGTCTAAGACATCTAAGACATTAAGTCTGTACACTTCTTATTAATATGGGCTGCTGGGTGGAGAAGAGAGACCCATCTGCTTTAGACACTAAAAGGACAGGAAGCACCTGGACATCACATCTCCTGTCTGACAGCTCCTAGTCAGCACATGAATACTGACACCTTCCACACATTTCTTGATTAGCCACAGTAATTGCTATTGCCTTCTTGCTCAGTACACTTCTGGGAAGAAAACTCCTATGGTGTTTGTGGAAGTGGTAGTCTAGGAGAAAAACAGCCCACAAAAAACCAAAGGGTTAACTCACTTGTTTTAGTACTTCTGAACATGATTTCCATCTGCCATATGTAGTTTCTGGATTGTTTCGGATTGTACTTATACAAATTAAGCAATAAATAAGTACTAATGTGAATAAAATTCTGTGGGGGAGAAAAAATTAAAAAATAATAATTTTGTTAGATTGGGAAGCCTGTCTTGGAGTTTCATAACTTCAGCTTAAATAGGTGTGTGGATTAGTTTTGTTTGAGCTTTCTCAGTAGTAAATAAACCTACATTTCTTTTGTTGGCATATTTATTTTGAAACATGGATTCTGCATTTCAGATAGAAACTCAGTAAATACATACAAGTTTAAAGTAATAATTTTCTAATTTTAGTAAGTATACCCTTCAGCCCTAGGGTGACCTGACTTTTGATTTTCACTGAATGAGCAAAAAATGCAAATGGATACACTATTTTTTAAAGGCAGGAAGAAAAATAAAATGAAAAGAAGGGATAAGAAAAGAAGCAAAACTCTCAATGAACAGTTGTGTGTTTCTTGCTGTGCCGTATGTGGCAAATGACTCCTTTGGCCTGGGCTGCTCAGATGCTGTACAGCTTGCTGCCAGTGTTAGTGGATTAGTTGGAAGGAAATGGAAATGATGTTACAATGGGATTCAAGCATTCGTTTCATTTTAAGCAGAAAGTTCTTTGTATTAAATTCATGGGAGCACTTTAGAAATACAGCTTGTAAAGAAGAGAGACAGGCAGAGAATTTTCCATCCCTTTCACTGACTTTCATCCTTTCATTTGAAGAGAATATTTTTGTGCTTTTAAAAGACCACCTGCTGAAAGTGCCGTGGAAAAAGGGATGTTGGTAAACAAGGACATGACGGTCCTTGACAGAAAATGAATCACTAGAAATGCATTCTGCTATATAAACTATAGCTGTTACATTAAACTGTGCAGATATATCTTTCTGTGTCATTGTTTTAGCTCCCTTTCTCTGTCTTGTTCTGGTAATCTGTAAAGATAATGGTAAAAAAAATCCCTAATTTCATGCCTGTAGGAAAACGGGGCTATGCCTCTGTCTCTAGTCACTTATGCAACATAAATAAAGGGTTTATGTTTTAAATTAAAAACTTGTTGCACTTTTTTTTTATGGCTGTGTATGGACAGATGAAACAAAGGGGCATGTAAGTAAACTGGGGAGACTCTAATCAGATTTAGATCACTTACAAGGTTCTAGAATGCATTCTGTTAAGCATAAATTTTTCTATAACCAATAAGTGCAGCTGTGCTTTCTCCAAAATGGAAACACAGTTTCTGGAAGCTGTGTGGAAAGCTGATAATGGAATGGATCTTCATAAGATCACGGAATCCCAGAATTGTTTTAATTGGAAGGAACCTTAAAGATTATCGAGTTCCAACCCCCTGCCATTGACAGAGACACTTTCCACCTTATTTTCACTGTTTTTGTGGCTCCTGCTCAGCAGTGAAACACACTGGTTTTGGGTTATTTCTGCAGGTAAGCAGCAGTGGTCATGTCAAGCATTGAATTCCCTTGTGTTACAGACTGTGGGTCTGCCCCAAGCACGAGGGGCACGGGGAGGGAGCAGTCCTTGCCAAGAGCCACACCTCCCCCAGCCACGAACCATGACTACACTGGTCAAATAAAATTCCCTTCCAAAAGGGAAATCATGTGCATCACTTAAAGTGGGCAAGTAAACAAAACATTTCTGGCAACAGTCTAGGTGTTTGTGTGGTGTCTTTTGGAGCTTGGGATTGCAGGATGGTAAGGTCTGCTAGAGGAGTGTAAAGGATGAGTTTCACTTCCAGTAACAAAAAGCTTTTCCTGGTTATGGCTGTTATAAGCTGTTAAGAAGGTAAGGTGTTCTTTTACCATCCTGAGAAAAAAGGATGAAAAGGAGCTAAAATTATCTTGGTGGGCTTAAATTACAGCAGGTTATTAAGTGTAGGTGGAGATTTGCTGACTCAGGATGAAGACACTGTGTCTCTTACTCATCATAGAGGCAACAACTCTTTGATGGTGTGCAGGAACAGATGCCTTGCTTCTGTTTTTTGTTTAAAGAGGGCTTTGAGCTGAGCCATGCCAACTGGCACTAACACCAAAGCCAAACAAAATGTTTCCAGCAATCCCCGAATACCTCCAATTCAGTTTAGTGTGGGTGTACACAACCAAAGAAAAGCAGCACAGCTTTAATAAGAAAGCCACCACAGTCCTGGCATATCCTTGAGAGGGAAGGTCTGAAACCTTTGCTGACATGAAGACAAGAGGGAGCAATCCAAGCAAATCAGATATAAACCTTTGAGTGCAGGATGAATCCATCTTCTGGATTTAAAGTAATGCCAGCCCTACTGTCCCTTTCTAGAAAGAAAATCTGAAAATGAAACTCCATTTCTCTGTATTTCACCATAAAAAGAAATATAGACTTGGCCCTGCCCAAAACGTCACAGCTACAAGAAAGCTAAAACGAAGATCTCATGATAAAAATCCACATCCTGGGTTGTGCACAGGGGAAGTTTGGAATTCAGATGCCTCACTGAGTTCCAGGAGAGAAGTTTTCTGTGAAGACAAGTCTCAGATACAGTGTAGGGCTAGCTTCTACACCCACACCAACATGAGAGGAGAAAATAAATGAGAAAAATGAAACTAAGAAATACAGGAGACAAAAGGAAACAGGAGATGGTGACAAAAAAGTTGTACAAGAAGTGAGGAAAGAGCAAGGTGCTGTTTTTCTCTGCAGGCAGGTAACGAGAGCAGCAAGCAGAAAGTACCAGGTCGGATAAGCGGCCAGCAGGTATGGGCAGGGGAGGAGCACACTAGCTCACTTCTACAACACAGACAGTGAAAAAGTCCCCAGACTTCACTGCTTGAGGTATGCAGTCATGAGAAGTGTGAATGGGTATGTACATGGGTGGTCAATTGAGAAGAAGCCCACAAGCCCATAAGCCAGTTTCCCTCCCTTCATTAGCGTAGATTTAAGGGCAAAGCACTTTGAGTTATGGTCTCATTACTGAGATTTAATTACTTTTCCTAAATGTTCTGCAGAACATTTACTTGTACATTGCAAAGTATTACAGTATAGTCACAACGTACGCTCTCAATTACAGGAGAACTAGGCAGGAAAGAAGTTGAGTTAATTAGACTCACTGAAGCTTAATCAATTCCTCTGTGTATGCAGGGAAGAACATGCCAACTTTTAGTCCATCTGTGAAGCCACCTTATCTGTCTGCTACAGGTTATTAAAGCCCTCAAGCAAAGGGAAAAAGTCAATGGTTGATATTTGAAAATGGTTATTATTTTGCATTTTCTACATTGGGCTAATTTCTTTTTGCTAATTTCTTCATTACTACTTTTTGAAAACGAAATGCTTCTGAGTCTGAGACTGCTTCTGACTGCCCATCTTTAAAACAGCATTTAGTCTTTGAAGGTCATATTGGAACCCCAAACCAGCACCCCAGGTCCATTTGCAGGTCAGCCTGTCTAGGAAGATGAGGACCTTCAGAATGGAGAGTAAAGCTGGAGCTCTTCTGCATACTTTCTCTAGTCTGGCTGTAATGCCATTCCTGCTTTTACAGTGCCTGTCATTTAGTATGATGGAGAGAATCTCCAGGCATATTGGGGAAAAAGGGAATTCACATGAAACATGACTTCTTTAGAAAGACGGAGAGAATCTCCAGGCATACAGGGAAAGAAGGGAATTCACATGATATATGACTTCCAATTTAATTAGGTCATGCAAATATAGATATGTATATGTTATATACATAGACAGTGACTACTGAGAGAAGAAAAAAAAATCTGTAAGCCCACAAGCCAGTTTCTTTTACTTCACTAGCACAGATTTAGGGCAAAGATCTTACACTTAGGAGCAAATAAACATAAGCACAAGTACAAAAACGCTCATCTTCTAGGTAAAATTTATCTCACCCAAAATTAGACAGTAGCCAGATAAATCACTTCCCCAAAGTGATACAAGTATGCTGCATGTTAGGTGTTAACTCCTACCCTCAACTCTCCCTGTGCAGTTAATGAAAAAAACCAGCTCAATTAGCTTTCAGCTTGTCCTGTAGAGGTGTGAGACAAACTCACCATTCAGTCTGTTGTACCCACACACTCCATTTTTATTTCTTAGCATGCCTGCATTAACTACCTATGCAAAATCCAGACCTATATGAACTCACTATGCAGGTGCTGATCTAAAAGGAAAGTAAGTAGCAGCTCCTGGATGCAAGTAAAATGTATACGTGAGATCAGTGAGATCCAAACGTGCTCAGTGACTTAATTTTCCTTTGAAACGGAGTGGATAGTCAGTAGGATCACCTACGCAGAGTGGTGGGTGTACTTCAAGACTTGTGGTAACAGAACATACTTTTTCTAGGTCACATTTTCTTGCCATGTATAAGAAATCAGGTACCATTATGTGCACACACTGAGGTGAGGGAGAAATCATTTTTCTGAATGCAATTTAGAAGACTCCCACATAGGTGTTCTGCTTTACTATAATGTAGACTGAACTGGGGGATGACTTCATTACAAGCCACCAAAAGTATTTGTTAAAACATAACAGCATTCAGAATAAAGAAGAATACAATGGCCAAAGGAGCTATCTGTAGATACAGTATTGTCTGTTCTTTTCTTGGCAATAGTCACAGAAAAAGTCCTTGTTATATCAGCCACACTATTAATTCTCAGCTTCCCTCTTTACCTTCTGCCAGTGAAAGCAAAATTGATGTATATATGACACTGAGTACTACTTCATGCATTTATGAGTACTATTTTATGAATTTCTGTACCAAAAATGACATTTCATTTTTCAGTGACTTCAGAGGCAGATGCATCATGAACGGTTTTGCAACAAAATCTTCAAAATTCTCTAATACATTAACCAAGAGAAGCTGAGTGGTGGCAGAGGGTCCAGCACCAGCAGATGGCATTCATTCCCTGCAATTCCTGCAGCAGCAGGAGGCACTGAACAGTGAACTTGCACTACAGCAATGTAACATGTGGGATCATAAGAGAAGCAGATAGTTAACCGTAAGTTATTTTCCTGTCATTTGGCAAAATTTTTCTTTCAAAGCATCATTAAATTTTTTCCATCATTTAAGGAAGGGCTTACACATAAGCACTATAAAGAGGTAGATTTGCCACATCAGAGAAGCAGGGTTTGATATTCCCTTTACACACTGGTAGCAATACTACTCAGTGCAAGCCAGTCTGTCTGACCCAGTATTTTCTTTCCCCAGTGGCATGTTTCCATGAATAACTGATGGAAGAACCTGACCTCTCTTCCCAGTCCAATAGCACTTTTATTCTATTGCCCTTCATGTTCCTAAATACCCTACTAAGGTGCTAAAACTATCAGTTTATATATTTGTAGCAATTATTTTAAAGCTTTTTATGGTTAGAAATACATGACCTATTGCATTTGGCAAAGAGAAAGAATAAAGGACTTAAACATGGGGTTTTTTTTTCCTCAAACAAAACAGAGCAATACCCCCATGAAGGTACAGACAAAGAGCACACTGGCAATTCAATAACACCATATTGCTCCACCAGCCCTCTGACCCCGATGCAGGAGGTATCAGGCATGGAGGTGCTGGCAAGTGGGACCAAAGGTGCAGCTGCCCTGACTGCTGGCATCTTTCGCCACCAAGCTCCTGAGGGGGAAAGGAGGGGCTCCCTGCCCTGACATGCTGGCTGCTAAGAGAAGTATTGTATATGAAAAGAAAATGGAACACGCAAGTGCACAAACAAAGTAAAGTGTACGAAGTAAAAAAAAAAAAAAAAAAACCAAAACAAAAAAAACCAAAAAAACAACAAACCCACAGTTTCATTCCCATTGAGAAAAAACCCAAAATGCAATCTCATCTGGAGTTTCAATTACGTGTTTACAGTAATGTTAAAAGTAGGTGTTACCTGTTCTAAGAGATTCTGAAGCCTCTCTATTTCACAGTCTATTACAAATTTCTTTTCTTGCCTTCGGTCCAGATCTTCTAAAAGCCGTCTGTAGCTGGCATCATTAAAATTCTCCACACAGATGGCACTGACTTGCCAACTATTTTGTCCTGCTTTTTCCATAATTGCTTGAAGTATTGAATAACCTAAAAGAGAAGGATACAATACACTAGTAACACAATAATTGCATTTTTTGAACAGGAATTGTCCTTAATCAATAAGTCTCTTAACATTTGCTCCTGTGGGGAAGGGAGGAAGAGAATAGTTGTCTCCCTACCTATGCTGCTTGTCATGAGCAGTGTGCAATCAACAAACCTTGCAATAGCTGTGATCAGAATGCTGGGAGTGAGCATTATGGATAATCGTCATATGATTCATACACACAAACTCTTCAACTCAAGCATCAGATTCAGCTTCTCAGGATAGTTTTGTCCAGTTTCTGTATCTGGGCATTTCACCAGAGCAAAGGAAAAACCTGAGCCCACTTACTCAGAGGAAGTATTTGCAATACCATAAAAACATTCAAATGCTTCATTTTGAGTTGGTTTGTTTAATAAAAACACTTAATCCAAGCAGCTTTTAATGCTTCCTAGCAAGAACTTTGTTTCATTTAATTATACATATACGTTTTTTTGCCAGTATAAATGTATGAATAGAAATTATATTGAACTATTACAGAGCTTCCATATAGCTTGAATCAATGTATGCAAAGAGATTAGGGGTCAATGAATGAAGGGCACCAGAGAAGCATTAACTGTTACTACTGGCAGGATTATTGCTCTTTATCAGTACCAGTATTTGATGCCATCTTTGAGGCCATTCACAGATTGGAAAGGCAGTGTCCTGTCAGAGCTCTCCCCCTGGACGTGCAGGGCAGGCTCTCTGCCTGCAGTCTCAGGTTGCCCTGGCCCACCAGCTCCTCACCTTCTTCCCACTCTTGTTTTTTTTCCTCACTGGGGTTGTGCAGTACAGAGGCAGCTCACGACACAACTTAGGACAGCTTGCAAGCCTCATCTTGACTTGCCTAACCAACTCCTGAAGCAGGAAGCATGTATTATTCTACTTTTCATCCACAGTAAGTCAGGAATTTGTTTAAATAAATGAAGATTGTACACCTCACACCCAGAGTTAATGTTTAAAAAAGACAAAAAGAACAGAAGAACAGATATGTTCCTCAATAACATGCTCATACAAATGACACAATTCAGAGAAGGTCCTCCTGTTTAGAACCACAACACGAAGTATTGTGGATTTTTACTCATTATATGGCAGAATTTTCCCCACTAGCTTTAAATGAAAGATTTAACCTCTCAAAATTTTTCCTTAGTGATGTGGCTACCCAGTGGTAGCCTCTTGCCCTCTTCAAAAAGAGAGTCCCATGCCGTAGTGCAGTCAACCCCAGGAGTCATTTTAAAGATGCCATTGCATGACAGATTCCCTGTAGAAGTATGAGATATTCCCACAGACTTCAAGAGGAATCTTTGTAAGTTACATTTCAGAAATAGCACTTCTGTGTGTGTAGTTGGTAACTAACTGTTTAGTAGAAGACCTACAACACAACCGAAATCTGAGTTTGCCTCCAGTCAAATTAAAGTAGACGATTGTATTATTAGAATATGAAGTTTTCAGGACACATGAGAACCTGACTTTCTTGCAAACCTATGAGTAGTTATTTTTCTACTGGCTCCTATAACATTTGCAGTCTTTGAAATATTAACTTGAAATGTGTATTTTCTTATCATTATGACATAATGCGCCACCACTCCAAAATGAAAATTTATTAGGTTTTTTCCCTACCCAATTCAGATGACATATTTTAGATAAAAATACTAACAATTATAATAAATACATAAAATGCAGAACATATTTTATAACATAAATGAGACATTTATTTTATGAAACAGTATTTTATTGCAGGAAATGAATTCAAATACTCAATGTATTGAGTATTAAAAACATTTCTCTACTCAGCATATATTTTTAACCCGATGACTGTTATTTTTTTTCAAAGAACCATCAGCTTTCCTGTTAATTGCTGCATAATTATTCTGCTTTTCCTGTTGCTATATTCAATCTCCTTTTTGTCTGTAATTATCTCTGCAAATCATGATGGGATTCTTTCCCAAACATTGTATTTCTTGCTTCATTTCCTATTCATTTCCATATATAGATATATATTAAAACCACTCCAATGTTACAGGGGTTCCTGCTTCACTTACATTGTAACTTCTACTTGATCTTTGCTACCAAGGCAGTCAACATTTACTTAATTCAGCTTCCTGACACTAATTAACATTTTCTTTGATTCAGAATGAATGGTGTTTGAAACAGCAATTGACATCCCCTCTTTCCTTTCTTATTTCACTTGGACAACTTCACTGAGATGTATTTTGATCAAACTTGTAATTTATCCCAGCATAAAGCATGACAATTATCAGACAAACACATAGAAAACCTTTTCTTCTATCTTGGATCAAGGTTTCCCTTGCCACATTTCATTAACAACTGCCTTCATTTAGTTATTTGAAGCTTCTGTGGCTTCTTGTCAGTAGCTGGCAGTTAGATGAAGGTCTTCACATATAGGTACAACACAGCTAAATAGCAGTAAGTGGATATGGTGCAATAATCTCCACCAGAATCCCCATGCAAGTAATCAGTGGTATGGTCATCTATTCAGTGTGAAGGAACAATTTCTAATACACCAGACTGACAAGGATGAAGTTTACACAGAATGAATAAATGCATTCATAGGCTCAGTTGACATAAAAATTAGACATGCTGTGGAGAATGCTTATTTGTCCAAAATAATTGGCTACAGCTGACAGGGGAAAAAAATTGGCTTCTGCAAACATTTTATAAGGCAAAAACCTCTGAAACTAACCTGGGATAATTCTCAGAATCTGAATGTTGCATTTCTATTCAAGAAAAATTCTTAATCTTTAGAAAGATGTTTCCTAAGTAAAGACAGCAGACATGAATATTATAGCTGTCATCTAAAAGGTATTTATTTTCTATTTACCTCCTGTTTATCCTCAGTTATGCTACAGACAGATGAATGATTAATTTTCTGGAATACATTCCCTCCCATTTATTGTGAAATACTATTTGTTGCATAAATGCAAACCAAAAAATCTGTAGGGTAGCTCATATCAGCTGAGCTGCACAATTCATGTTTTTGTAAACAACTTTATTTAAGAAAATGTTTAGGACTATGCCAGTATATAAAAGTAAGCTAAGTTCTCTCACATATTTTATAGTAACCCTTCCTCATCAACTAATTCAACCTTGAAATGCAGATAACTCATTTATTAAAAAAGACAAATGGCCATTTCCAAGCATAACTTTGAAGCCTGGAATTTGTATCAAGAAATTCCTGGTCCTTCACAGACCCTGCCTTTTTTTTTTTTTTTTTTTTTTTTTTTTTTTTTTTTTTAATTTGCAAATCTATGAACAAAATAAAACACCAACAGAATTTCCTGAAAGCACAGCTGTAGTTCTCCCCAAATGCAAGGACATTATATGCAAGAAGGACTTCTTCTTCCTCTTTATGGGACTGTATTCTGGGGAATTTTCCTCAAATGACCTGCAATGAGAGGTCTTCCAACTGATTTTTATAGGCCACTGCTTAAATGTAGATACTATTAACAACTGCTTAAGGACCAGTAATTCCAATTCCACCTCAATATCCTGGAACCAAAACAGAGACAGGGCAAACCTGCAAAGATTTTGTTTTCTTGATCTCTTCTCTCCTTGCTTTTCTGTTCTCTGGTCAGGTGGAATTGTGATGATCTACCATACTGATATTTTCTATTTTTTTTCCCCAAAAGATAACACACAGTCATAATGTTGTGAAAAAAACCTCATGAACCACTCTCCCCTCCCCAAACATGAAAATGAAAAGTTATTCTACTGTTTTCCTATAAAATCAAAGCTGGAGATCCCTACTGCAAGAAATCCATGTATTGCGGTTGATACTACAGTTAAATACATTACAAATAAAATCTCAGATTTTTAAGCCTTCTTTCCTCATTCCACAACACACTGGCATTTTTCATCAAAAAATGCACCAGCACAGAAAAATAATAGCATATGTGCACCTGGTGCTGTAGAGACATTAATACTTCTTCAGAGTCAGATATCTTCTGTCGGCCAAAGTGTGTAAAATGGGCAATTTTGTAGTGCAGGATTCCTCCTACTCACTGCAACATTGCTGTAATTGGATCCTATACACAACCTTCCTCCACCCAAGAACCTGAAATCATGAGAAATCTTTTTGATTTTAAGATTTCAGTTGCCTTTCAGGCATTTTTGTCTTCAGCTAGGCTTTCCCCTAACCAATTTCATTTCAGCAGGCAATGATTTAATTTCATTTATTTCAAATTAAAAGATAAAATCTGATATCTAAATCTCTTCAGCATGTTCAGGATAAACTGAAGAGCTAGAGGAACACCATCTTGACTTATTTTTTCTGCTGGAATGAACACTTTTTCCTTTTTTTCCTCTTTTTTTTTTTTTTTCCTTGCTTGCTTGCTTTCACCAGAAAATACTTCAGTGATCAATTACAGTGATATAATTAAATTTCAGTAACTTTCATCTTCCAGCAGCCTTTTAATTCTGGGAAACCATTTCCCCAACCCTCTAAGCACAGGCAATCATTCCTGATGGTCTTGCCAGGAGACAGACAGAGAAGTAGCTGCTTGCTCCAAAATGTAGCATCCCCAGTAATAATTCTAATTTTGGAACTTTTGTGCTGTAACCTATTATTAATTTTCTACAATGAAGAGGAGGCAATATTTACATATTATGACTGTATTTTACTATGGGTAGCAGACTAACAATACTGAATCACCAAGTTAACAGATTAATAAACTTGGAAACAGCATATCCAATATATTTGTTATGACCTCAGGCACAGAAAACATCTCTGACAAGCATGGGTCTTTTCCAAAGATGGGCTTGTATGGGCTCATATGCTGCATGCTACTGAAATGCAAATTCACTTGCTTCTCTTTCAGGGCCAGTTAATTTTCAAATAGGAATAAGTCCCATTCCCAAGATGTGCTATGATCCCAAAAGCCCCAGACACTGCTGGAGCTACTTTACGAAAGCTACTTCCAACTGTAGGAATTCACCTTAAGGTGAGGTTTTTATAAATCCAACAACAACAGAAATGAAGAATAAATGATAAACCATTCGGTAAGGATAAGCCAATATATTTAATATTCAGAACTGGATTAATGTTGCTTAATTCTAGCTGTTTATAGAGTTGTTGTCTAAGTTAATCATCCAAGCTTTCAAAGGAAAGATGTGTCCCATAAAAACCCCCATTCTTTGGTCTTAGATATCTATCTCAAAGATGTTTTTTCTTCAATGAATACTGAAAGAGATTGGACATGAGGCTTAGTGAAAATATCTACCATTTATTTTATCTGGCCAAATGTTATTGATATGAATCCAGAAACTGCAGTGACAAAAACCATACAAGAAATTTACCTTATGAGTGATGCATGACCATACAGTCCACCAATAACTACAGGCACTCAAACTCATGTGTATCTCATTTTACATTCTTGCATATATTATGTTTTTATTAACATACAGTTTTGTTTCAAATTTTGGTCAGCACAGAGCTTCCAGAACTTAAATACAATGCCTTTCACCCCTGATTCTCTCTGCAGTTTGAGCTGGAGCCAGAATAGGCAACAAAAAGTACATACAGACTGGCCAATTCAGATGACAGAGTGGAAGACAGAACTGCAGGTGTGTTCTGAGTCCTTCTTGGGTCTAATTCACAGAAATTATAGAGAGACTGGAAAATAAGACAGGAAACTCAAGAAATAGTTCCATATATTCCTCTCAATCCCTCCATCCCTTAAGACATATAAATTCTATTTAAAACATTCTACATAGACATCTTTCTTTGTCCTTAAAATCTCTAAAGAGGATTCTGTCACATCCTAGGTAATATATTCATTGCTTAATTATCCTTATCGTTAGGAGATGTTTTCTAAAGTCTAACCTAAGTCTCCCCAGCATAATTTAAAGCCACTCATTCTTGTCCTATCTCTAGTAGGCCTGGAGAACAGTTTGTTCCCTTCTTCCTTAAAGCAATCCTTTATGTAACTGAAGACTGCTGTTACATTTCTCTTCTATCTGCACTTCTGTTTCTAAAACATGATTCTCTCAATTTTTCCTTGTGGAAAATGTGTTACTCTCAATTCTGACATTTTCATTTGCTTTCCTCTGGATATGCTGCAATTGATCCAAGTTTTTCCTAAGTACAATTGTGAAAATGTGATGTATTTAAAAAATGTATTCCAGAGTACACACAGTCCTCTTAAATTTTATCCTCTGCAAACTTAAAAAGTTTTTTTTTTTATATTTCTTCATACAAATCATTAACAAGGATACTGGAAGAAAAAAACTACAACCAGAATGGATCAATACTTAATACCTCTTTATCTGACAGTGTATTTCAAATACTTCTTTCTGAGTTCAAGTGTGATCAGTATTTTATAGATCTTCTAGAAATTTCATCAAGGCAAAATTTCTTTAGCTCACTGCCATGGTTCAACCTTGGCTGGATGCTGGGTGCCCACCAGGCCCTCTATCTCTCTCACTCCTCAACTGGATGGGATGAGGGAAAACGTGGGTCAAGACAAAGAAAGGGAGAGATCAATCACCAATTACTGTCATGGGCAAAACAGCCTCAGCTTGGGGAAATGGACTTAATTTATTGCCAATCAAATCAGAGTAGAATAATGAGGAAAAAAAATCTTTTAAAAATCCTTCCCTCCACCTCTCCTTTCTTCAACCATGCATATGGTTGTAGAAGGCCATTCTTGCCCAGAGAAGCTGTGGATGCCCCATCCTTGGAGACATTCAAGGCCAGGCTGAACAGGGTTCTGAGCAACCTGGTCTACTGGAAGTGATGCCTTAGATTTCAGCTTTTATATTTTTCAGATCCTGTACTGCCTAATGTGTAACTCTGAAACTTAGCCTGTTAGCTACTGTTTTCACATTTTGCTTAGACATAACAAATCCTCTCTGGGCCTGAACTCAAGGCCCAGGCCCTGAAATATGTAAACTGAACCTCTGGACAGGGAGAGCAAACTTGGGGTAATTACATCATTACTTGAAATTATAATTGGAGAATTAACCCTGACATGCAAATGGACCAAACCTATAAAAGCGTGAAGAAGCCATGACCCAGTGTCCATCTTGGGTGGAGCCCCTATAAGGCTTTTGACTCCCAAGGTGTGCCTTTGAAGGCCCTTCAAATAAATACCCACTTTATTCTCTTAATCTTGTGTAGCCTCTGTTTTCAGGTAGCCAACTCAAGGCATCAGAAGGTTCCCTGCCTGTGGCAGGGGTGTTTGAACTAGGGTGTTTGAACCTTCCAGCCCAAACCATCTACAATTCTATAATCTGCACAACTGTGGACCTCCATGGGCTGCAGGGGCACAGCTGCCTTGTCATGGTCTGCACCACGGGCTGCAGGGGAACCTCAGCTCTGGTGCCTAGAGAGCATCCTATCCCTTCTTCTGCACTGACACCGGTGTCTGCAGAGCTGTTTCTCTCTCACAATCTCACTTTTATCTCTGCTGCACAGCTTTCTCCCCTTCTTAATTGCACTATCCTAGAGGTGCTACCACCACCATGGCTGATGGGCTTGGCTTTGGCCTGTGGCAAGTTCATCTTGGATCTGCCTGGCTTTGGCTCTATCAGACATGGGGCAAACTTCTGGCAGCAGTAGACCTCCACTACCAAACCCCTGCAATGCAAACCCAATACACTCATTTAGAAAAATTCCATGGAAACCATAAAAACTTGCACTAGAATGAGACACCTAATGTTTTTCCAATGTCTAGAAAACCAATTTTGTAATAGAATGAAAACTGCTTCATCTCACATAATCTGTTTTTGATAAATCCATGTTTGGGTTTACTTAGCTTTCCAAATTCTGTGTACTTTCAAAGAGATCTACTATGATGTAGATTGTGAATTAAGCCACCTGTACCATCTATGATCAGGACCATTTTACTACAGATGGTTCTGAAACAAAGCTGAGGAAATGATGGATCCAGTTCAGCCATCTCCTCTGTGGTATGTTTGTTTCAAATACTTCAGAATATTTGATGATATAAAGGAAACTACCTGTGAGTTCATGTTTCTTGCCTCCCTGACAACTATGACCTTGAATATTTTCTCAGTGTTTGACAACCACCTTCAAAGCAAGATCTTGTAATGGTGTATGGTCAGACTTTCTGCCCTTCTCCCTTAATCCTGTCGAGACTGGTACCTGTGCAGCTTCATCTGTAGTATTTAATAATCCTTCCTTCCTGAGGAAATCATAAAGCTTCAAGAAAATGCTGTCAATATATTACAACCATGACTTCTTTTTTTAAAAAAAATCTTAAATGGAACAACATAGTCTAAGAAATGTGTTTTCAGGGAGCATACGGAAGGAGGTTTGGCTTGCACCACAATGGGAATTCATGATCAAAGATTCAAGCTATGTCAGGTCCCATTTATGCTACACCCACTCAGCAGCAAGATTTTCCCCCTTTACATTTCAGAGTCTGCAGCTTTTATATGAAAAACACTGTAAAGATGTCTCATCAAAGCACCAAGTGATAGAGACAAGTGGGAACTTGAGAGGGACTGAAGAAAAGCCCTGGTTTTGAAGCCAGCCTGATAGTTTTGGTTGGGCTTTCACAGTTTTCAGATACCATTACCCTTCCCATCTAACTAAATGCCTTTGACATAACTTTGCAGTCCCACAATCTTTCTTATGACAAGCATGCATGGAGATGAAAACATCCAAAGGTACTTACAACTACATGCCAAACCCAAATTTTTGTACCTTGTTAGTATTTTATGTATTATTTGCTCTTATTTGTCTATTTTTAGATATACCATAGGCTTCAGCTACGACTGGGTCAGGCGAGAGGTCCTTGGCTCCTCTATAATTTACAAGCAGCAAGGAAGACACATTCTTAGCAAATTTTGGCAAATTCTTACTACACAACTTAAAATGCTATATCAGAAAGTGCATGTAATTTCAGTGTTATCAAAACTTTGCAAACATTTACCTAAAAAACCCCAGCAATTAAGGCAACTCGTGGAAAAAAAAACAGAGGGGAAAAAATAGAACCATTTGTTATGCTTACCCTCTGTTAGATCACCTATGCAGTCTCTCTAAATAACCAGTTATCTGATATGTCATTTTGGGACAATCATTAGGGGTACTGTGTACCAGTATTTTTAATAAAAGGGCAGAAAAGAGGAAATAAATGAACCTGCTTTGGAAGAAAATACAATATATTCAAATATTTACCTTATCACCTTTTGCCAAAACTCTTAAATTCACTAAAATCTCCACTGATACTAATAAATTATCTTTCTTACACAGTATATTCGTTCAGGCATAGCTATTTTCCAGAAATTGCTAGCTTGCCGACAACTTACCTCTCTAGTCTCAATTTAATAGGATTTACTTTGCCCTGTGATGGTGTACAAACGTACACAGACATTTGTGTAAATAACATCCTAAAGAACCATGTACAAGGATATTAACACCAGCAGCTAAAGCTCTCAGGAGCTGTTGTATCTTCCAATTAGCAGCACCCTAATGTATTCTGGTTAATGTATTATGGTGCCATCTTTATATTGCCACATATTAGTTTTCCCCTTAAGGCATCTGCCTCAATAAGGCACCTGTGCCCTAGGACAGAAGTGACTGTGGATACTAAATGAAGATCTTGATGCAGGTCTTCTGCCTCTTTTCTATAGGGATTTGTCAGAAAAGTAGTGTTTTACCATAAAATATCTGGCAATTTCTGCCTATTGGCTGTGTCATTTCTAATACCTGCATGAGAGAGAAAATAGGAAGAACAGTCCAGACTGAAACAACAGGCATTCACATTAACAAGCTTTCATTTTTAAGGAAGTCGCAACCTTAGTTCTATCTCTATGCACTTGTGGCCATGTCTGTATTTACAGACAGCAGATAAAATTTAGGATCTCACTCCTTCCATAAGTTCTATTTGTAGATCCTAGACACATTTTTTCAGATTTTAAATTCCATTTGTGTTAAGATGTTTTTGAAACCTATATTTTTTAATATTTGCCTTTTCCAGAAAAATGTAACAAGCCCTGGAAAAACAGGACTTAAAATCTCAGTGCTATGGTTATGGGTACCACTTGTTTGAAGTGAGCTTAAAATAAGTCTTACTGTTTCTCATAAACTGACACATGGACCACAAATTTATCAGAAATTAATTGCTCCCCCAACAACTGACTATTTGGAGATAATCCAAGTGGGGATCAGCATCTTCTCTTAGGTAACAAGTGAGAGGACAAGAGGAAATGGCCTCAAGTTGTGCCAGGGGAGGTTTAGACTGGATATTAGGAAACATTTTTTCATGAAAAGTGTTGTCATGCCTTGGAATAGGCTGCCCAGGGAAGGAGTTGAGTCACTATCCTGGAAGGCATTTAAAAGACATGTAGAATGGCACTGAGGTACATGGCTTAGGGGTGAGCACAGCAGGGATGGTTTAAAGTTTGGACTTGATCTTAACTTTTTCCAACCTAAATGATTCTATGATGTTGAATAATGCACCTGCCAGGCACTTCATCTGAAGGACTGAAAATATCACTCTCAATTAAACCCTGAAAATGGCTCACAGTCTGAGTTTCTTAAAAACCTCAAAATCCTACAATTAAAAATAAAAAAAAAAGGAGAAAACACTTTAATAAGTTCTTCAAAATGTTCATATAAAAGTAAATAACATCCAAAGGTACACATATCTGTAACTGCTTTATATGAATCTGTGCAAAGCAGCATGCAAAGAAATTTTAAAAAATCAAAGAAGGGAAATGAACAGAGATTGTTGATTTTTTTGACTTCCTCTGCTTTCTTCTCCCTCTTTTCAGTACTCCTCCAAAAAGAACTGTCAGAGCAAAAGGCACTCGGTAACCTTGCCTCATTTGAGTGTCTTCACAAACTCTGCTATCAGAGTCATTGATATACAGAACTGATCTTTTCCAGCAATGCTGTTAAGACAGCTAATATAACATCTAGATACTTAAACAGAGAAACAGGGAAGAGAATTACATGATCTTCACAGTGAACACTGGACTACTCCTACATAGCTAAATCTCTTTCTGGTGTCCACGTTTAAAAAATTAACGCTAAAATATTTGACAGAGGTCAAAGAAGCAAATCAAGATGATTTGAGGCCAATATATAAAACATGCCTTAGAGTAAGAGAATTACAAGAGAATTTATCTCAACTGAAATTTTGATGGCTAACTCTGAGCTAGTTCCTCCAGTATCCTTCTTCAGGCAGTAGAAGGAAACAGGCACCTTCTTGAAGGACATTCTTAAAACCTTCCATCACATGTCTCATGTATTTTTCGGCAGAGAAGACAGTCTTCCATGTTTATTATGAAAAATCCCAATATTACTATTTCTCAGGTTCAATGCCATGAACTCTATAAACAATGTTGTACATATGTAAAGAGCAGGACTAAAAGTAACCAGCAATATTATTACAGTATCTGCTACTCATGCACTTTTAATTTTATTCTTCTATTTTGTATCTACATTTCACATGTGAAGATACAACATTTCATTTACGTAGAATTAAAAGTTAGGTTACTTTTATGCTTCTCTTGTGGAGGATGGGCAGCTACACATAGGTTTCCTTTGATTATTCTGGCGAAGGGATTTGCATACAATTACAGAGACAATTTCAGTTCCTAGCAGGAACAAACACAGAATGAAGTAAGTACTCACCATATGATTAGACTAATTTATTACACCCCACTGAGGCAAGCTATATGCCAAGAAGTAATCATAAACTCATGTTCAAAGCTCTGATAGAATGAATATATTTAAAAATTCAAATTAAATTTCAGCTGTAGGAAGTGACATTTAGTGGGAAACATGAAAACAGGCAAGGTATAATGAAAAGATAACAGGTAAAAGAACACAGACATTGAAAGTTGTGATTGGCCTGTCTGAAAACAGACCAGGACAGAAAATTGTGAATAAAATCCTGGCAAGTTTCTAATATGAAATATATGTTGATCTGGACTTTGGTTAGTTTTAACTGACCTTGGCATTAATGTCTGAAAATGAACAGAGTGCCCAGTCAATAACTGCTCCATAAAAGTTAAGTGCCTGTGACGTTTCATTATACAATGGCACTTGCATTGACCATTTTGAAAGCAAATGATCTTAAGAACTTTGTTCATTTTAGAGCTGGGTATTTTCCTTCCCCTGAACAGCTGTTTACTCACAGAAAAGCACACTCTGGTGTAATCCCCAGTCCTAATGAGCAGAAGTGAGCATTTCTGCCTTGGACTTGCCAGGGAGAAAAAATTACAAAGGTTTGAAAAGACCAGAAACATCTCTTAATAAAAATGGATATTCCTTAAGTATTTCCATTTAGGGCATCTCCACAAATAGAAACAATAGGCACAATTTGGTACCTGCATAACTGTTACGCAGGACAGAAGTGGGAGCAAGATACCCTCTCAGAATTCCTGGTCAAGAAAGCATGGAATTCTGGATTTGTCACTGAATGTCCCTAAGTACACTGCGTCATGATCATTAGGACTGAGGGTGTCCTGGGTGGTTTAGTCTAAACCTCTCCAGCAAACCCACACCATGAAAAAAATGCTAAAATAGTCACCACGGCAGAAAAAGACAGAGAAAATTACTCCACAGCATGGTACAAAGAATATTTATCAGAAAGGTGGGAAGCCTTTAATGCAATCTAGTCTTCAGTGGCTAATTAATTTATAAAAGAATATCTGAAAAGGCTGCCGAGGATGTGGGAATTGGCTGCAAAAACTTAAGAAGCTGAAAAATATGACATTGCAGAGGGACTTCCTGTATCTGAGAGGAATGAGAAGTGAGAATGCAGGAACTGCTCAATAGATGTAAGATACTTTGTAAGTCCTAGAACGTGCATTTGGCATTTTTGACTTTAATTTAAGTTGAAAATAAAATAGTAATTAGAGTCTCATTTCAGCTACACTAGTGCAAAAACAAAAAAAATCCCACTTGAACCAAGTTTTCTTGATGTCTCCATTTCTGTACTTGGAAATTAAAATATATTTCTAAAAATCTATAGGAGAAGATAATCCATCTAAATAAACAATGTAATTTAATTTTTCTTACACACTGCTTCCAGGAGCAACACTATCTATGCTTATTGCTCAAAAACACTGGTAAAAAACCTGCTGCCCACTAACAGCTCTTTATACATTTTGTCTGGTGCTTCCACTGCCCTTTTCAACGTGATTGACAAGGTATTATTTTACAATATGGTATCTTAAATGCTATAAACTACCTCTGCTGTCTTATTTTCCTAAAGAGATACAGTGTAGACTTGAATCTTCCAATTTGTTTAAAGCAGTGATGTCCAACCTTTTCAACCTAACCCCTGAAGCATTATTCTAAAAAGAGCATTAGGCCACAATTATTTCTTGAAATCATTTTCTCTGGAAGCAGAGTGGAAGGAAGTGGGCATCACACCTGGCTCCCTTGCTGGGGATGCTAAAGTGTCTCCAAGAGACCAGGCTACAGCTGTAAAATTACACAGAATTGCTCAAGCACATTGTGTTTTGCCTGTGGTATTGAATTATACCCAGGGGCACGCTGAAGGAGCACTCTCATGGCAGCTTTGTGCTGTGACTCCAGGCTGGGATGTAAGGGGTACAATGGCACAAAGTACAAAAGACAGGGTGACCTCATTCCTCCTGCTGAAGTTACCTAACTCAGGTTCCAAATCGCTGAGCCAAATCCCAGGCTAATTAATTGTAAATAAACAAACATCACCATTACAGAAACTGGACGTTTGCCTATGTCCCTGGTAAGACGGTTTCATAAGAGACAATTTGCACAGATATAAGTAGCAGCAGGAGCTTCCCGGCTGAGCTGTTAACACTGGAGATGATAGGAGGACAAAAATCTCAATCTTGACACACTGCAGGACATTTACACCAAACAACCCTGCTGCAGTTGGGAGGACTGTGTAAATCTGTAAAGTCATCCCGTGGGGTGGTGTTCCCCATGCCTCCTCCAAGGACCTCTGTCCTGGGGCCAGGCTGCTTCCATGGCCTGGAGCTACTCTGAAGCATCATGTTGTGTCCTCTGGGGTTCATGACAGACACAAAGGAGAGATTTTTCCTGAACATAACAAGAAAGACATAAAACATCTATTCATGGGAGAATACTCTACAAGATACCAGTTTCAGCATACATTTAGCATTCTATTGATGATGGCATCTTGACTTGTGTATCACTAAATGAAGACTTAAAAAACCCTAATGTCTTAATTAAGGAATGTATTTGTGTAAGAAAAAGAGCTGTAATTACTTAAAAGATATTTCTTTAAGGTTTTATCTCTGTCTGAAAATGGTAATATTCACTATTTAGCTTTCATCTCTATGGTAGTTAAAATGAACAAGTCCTTTTCCAGTGGAAGAGATTGGTGTTAATGCATTTTTATAATTAAAAAGGTCATTCTGATCCTGAGACAACTATCATGAAATACAGGCCTCTATACAACCTATAACAGAGAATGTGGATAAAATTTTAGGCACATTGATAGGAATAATTTTATTTACGTAAGTAATAATGTTGTGCTCAAAGGCCTCATTGTCCCAGGTACTGTACCAAGTACGCGTGCAGAAAAAGGTCTCAAAAAAGATGACTTTGGAAACCAAACAGACTGGGAGGTAGGACAAGTTGTTTATTCCTACTTTTATTTTTAATTAGGTCAACAAGACATTTCAGAAGCATTATTCATGCTTATCAGTCTGAAAATTAAATAACTTGCTTCTAAATGGATATTCAGTAATTAATTTAAAAGTAGGATGATCAAAAATATACAATACAAATTAGACATATATATATTGAATACACATATATTCTTATTTTTATTTATATTTGTTTCTTTTGAAATATGTTTAGGAGCAAGTAATTTAAATATTTTACTTGGCATTTTCCTTTCTATCATTCTTTTTCAGCATAACAGATAAGCCACTACACAGGCCATATTCTAACTTGCATTTTCACAGAATAAGAACTAGAGAAATACTCTGTGTGTGGGTGTTAGGATTACTTATAAAAGGCAGGACAAATCCTGTTGCATAACTTATAAAATATTCGTATTGACTTTAGCTGGAACTACTCACGGGAGAAGAAGCTGGTCCAATATTTGAAATCTGATGTAATTAAAATTTGAGAGCATTTAATTCCAAAACCCATTTAATACATTCACTGAATTTTAACTGTATAACAACTAATTCTCTGCCAGGTGAAAATGTAATTGACAAAAAGAAGTTAAAGCTAACAAAGAACCAGATATGAAAATGAAATCCCAGTATGGTGGCAAAACTTTACAGCTGGAAGGAAGGCAGGCAGGAAGGGGATCCTCTTTTAAAGAACTAGGACTAGACATTAAAACTGCTGTCCTGTCACAAAACATACTAAATGTTATAGGTGAATTTGGGTAATAAACATGAAAAATCATGGTCTGGACTGAAATTGATGTTTAATTCTTATGTTAAATATTGTCTTGACATATTAACCCCTAGAAAAAGATTACTCACCTTTTAGATAGAAATGTTCACCTGTTCTGTACAACTTTCTGTAATATATCCTCTATATACATGAAGTTTCACTTCAGGGTGGTCACAACACATGTGGTACAATTTTGGCACATGGTTTAAAAAGCTGCTTCATGTGTTTTATGATCATTTCAAGAGACAGATTTTTGACTTTTAAATGAGTATTTGCGCTATTTTCAAAAACTGAACACTTAAAACATGGCTGAATATGTCTGCCATAGATAAGCATAGTTTTTTCTTTAGAATTCATGACATTTCTGACAGTTTATTGTCAGCATGCCAGTATGTCAATATTAGCTATTTCCTAGCTGAGGAGAACTATGTGGGTGAAGTCTATGACATATTCAATGGACTGCAACAGCAAAAGCAACTTTCTACCCTGGAATGTACTAAGTCACTCATAAGCCAGGATAGTTAATAGCTGGCTAAGAAAGAAACTTTAAAAAAAAAACCCAACCTCCCATGCTAACAAATGCTACAGAACATTTACCAGGGAGGTAACTTGCAGCAAACTGGTATTTCACCATTATATTCAGCTTGAAAAGCAATTTCCATTGTTCGAACAGTAACTTCCTCGAGGCATGCCCCAGGCTTCCCATGTCAACTGAAGCCCATGAGGAACTGAACCTGTGGTCTCATGCCACTCAAAACTGGTATGAGAAAAGGTTCTTATGCTGCAACACAGTAATATTCAAATCTGAAAGCTACACTGACTTTAAATATCATATCTTCTTGAACATTCTCACCTAAAAGCCACATTTCTCCATTACACTCTGTCTTTGGTACTCCAAGGGTTTTCTATCCTGCAGGTTTATTACAATTCAGGTTTAACAAAGTCAGCTGCACAAATATTCAGACTTAATGCTTTTAAGACATGTAATTAAAATGTGGCAAAATACCTAGCTTTGCTATATTAAGAAGGTCTGTGCCAACACCTACCTTATTTTTGGGAACTTCTATCTGTGTTCTGGAAAGGCTTCTGAGAATCTGCTTTTATACAGTAACCCTAATAACAGCAGACATGTCCAAACAATAGTTCTCATAAATGTCACAGGCCAAATTTCAAAATAATACAACTTGAAGTACAAGCTACCTGTATGGGATAAAATTATAAAAAGTGACTTAAAAAACATGAACCTAGAAGGTACTGTCAATCACTTGGGATTGCTAAATACACTTAAAAATAAAATTTTATACTAGATTGTCTCTTTATGAGTTTGCAAAATGTCTTGATTTTCCAACAAAGTGGAAGAGAAAATTTAGCAGGAAACCAGACATCCGAAAGAGCAGACAATAAAATGGACACATCTGATAAATTAGCACCCTGTGGTTTTCTTTTCCTGATATTGCTCCTTTGGTCTTTTCAGGATTTGTAAACTATCTTCATGTTGGACTCTCCCTGAAGATTAAATCCATGCTTCATTAGAGTACTTCATTGTATTTAAAGGGGTTTATAGACACCTCAGTAAATTTACAGAAATCCAGATCCATAGACTTAGTGTCTTAGGATCTGAGTATACTTTTTATAGTGCTTTTGTTTTTTTTTAATATAAATGCTCCTTTTCAACAAAAACAAAGACGTAATCCACAAATGTAATGTATTCAACTGATGAAGGTAAAAAGTCTGTGGAAAGGGCCCAACAGCTTGGGAAAAAAACCTAAATTCTATTTTAGTGCCATAAAATCACATTCAGTAACTTATTCTTCTGTTTTTTAGAAAACAGAGTGCCAAGCTACTCTAAGTGTCTAGCCTCTCCAAGGCTGAAATTACAGATTAGCGAATGACTGAAGTAATTGAGTTCAAAGATACTGGTAGTAATCATATAAAACCCATGACTGCTCCTTATTATGTAGCACAGGTATATTGCCTTGAGTTAAAACCTCCTCCAATTCTCTAGAGCATTCATTATTGTTACTCTTGCCCACACTTAAATATGACAAATCAGGAAAAGAGAATTAAACCTTTCTTGGCTATTTAGTCCCACCTCACCTCTAACAATTCAATAGCAAATTTCATCTGGTGCTTTTGCTTGCAATTTGATAAACACAGAGGGCTCATTCCTGGCCTCAGGAAGCAGCTGGGCCCGATCCTGGATGGCTGCTGAATCCTCTTCTTTTCCTGCAAGCAGGTCTTTGTACCAACTCACTATCCCAACATGATATATTTATCTTCTGCTAGCGATGGATGAAAAAAAGATCCTAAACCGAGATTAATTTGTGCTTGTGTGTGTATGTGCAGTCCCAGTGAAACCCAAAATCTTTCCAGTAATTATGGAGGTAATTCAGTCAATTATACGGCAATACAGGCAAAATACAGCCAGCAAGACAGAAAATGCTTTTCAAAGCGGCTTTTGCCAATTAACAGGTTTTTTTGTTTTGTTAGTGGTTTTTTTGTTTTTTTTTTTTTTTTGCTTGGTGCATTTGTTTTTTTGTGTTTTCTTGTTTTGTTTGTTTGTTTTTTACTTCAAGAGCCTGCTTCATAGGACTGGTCAAAATTGGAGGGGTTTTTTTCATCTGACAAGTAAAACATAACACCCCAGCAAGAGGAAAAAAGGTCTTCCTGAAAATACTGGTTAGATATTGGGCATGGGATGAAATCCAAAAGGAAGTGAATTAATTTCCTAAAAGCCCTGTTGAAGACCGGTGTATCTAATAAAGGAGAGGAGTTACTTGGCCCAAACAGTCAGAAGAACTCCTCTCCAGACAGTGAGACATGATAAGAAACAGAGAGGCAAACACTGGCATTTCAGTTTCATTTTCAGAAACTTACTTTTTCTTGACAAGTAAATAAAATCCTGACAGGTCTTGGTTTTTTATCTTCTCAGAAGCCTGATCTTTCCTTTACCTTACTGGTCTTCCTAGACAGACAATATAAATGTCCCTCAGTTTACAGAACTAAAGCCTAGATTTCATGAAGAATTTTAACAGGATCACTTTTTATTTATTTTGGTCTCTTTTGGATTATTCAGATAATGTTGATTTTTCCTAATGGCAATGACATTTGCAAGAGTAATACAATACACAGCCCAGGACTGAGGGAAAAAAAGTATACAGCAAGTAAAACAGCAGAAGTTCTTATTTTGTTCTCTAAGTGCTATAATGTTCATCTATTGGTTATTGATAATGGGTGATTTATACTGCATATAGTCTTTTTAAAGTCTTCTACAGTATCATTACTGTATGTTTGAATCTGAAAAGTGGGTTTGATCCCTACAAAACTACCATTATTACTTAGAAATTTATTCCCTATCTATACACTGCTGATACACGGTATCTTCCCCAAAAGTGTATGTATGCCATTTTCGTAACTTGGTACAGAAACACTACTCTAGAAGCACATCATATTAGAACAACACACTTTTCCTTTTTCAAACATTAGGAGTAAAACACATTCTGTGACAAAACACCTGGAAAAAATCTAACCATAAGACAAGAATCATCACTTTACCTTTCAAAAATGTGTCACAATCTTTTCTCCATAAAGCTCATGTGGTAGTTATTCCACAACCTTCTTCCATTTTTACTTAATAATCTTATTTCCAATATAGATTAGCTTTTTTGGCCATTTCTACATTACTTTGTGTTTGACTCAATACTGTTCTTTAGTTTAAGATGTTTTATTTCTTCCATTACTTTTATTCTCCCAATGTATTGATAAAACCCAATAATTTTTAATTTACAGAAGAGCCTCTTCTCTTTCATGATGCAAAAGGTGCATAGTGATGATCATCCTAGCAGGTATTCTCAGAATCCCTCTTTCTTGAAGAGAAGCCACAAGAATTAACATAGCCAAAAGTCTTCAGCACCAAATATTAATAAAAGAGATTTATTCATCCTGACCAACATTTTGCACATGAACACTAACAATCATCCTTTCAAAACACTAACTATTTATTTGCTGTAAGTTTGGAAAGAAATACAAAACCATTAAAAACTTTTAGGAAGCACATAAACTATTTAACATAACTGAGCATGAAATCTCAGGAGATAATTGAATACTACAGCGACTTGAAGAGTGGTATCCAAGTAAATTCAGTTCTCCAGAGGTATGATAATCTAATTTCCCTGACACTTGTCTCAGGGCTGTTTGAAAAATCTTTAATATGCAAAAAACCCCTGATACTTAAGGAGAAGGAAGATGAAATATGGAGCTCAGAGAGCAGAACAGTGGTTTCCAATGAATCAATGAACATCATGAGTTACACGCAGTAATCTGCTACTCTTTGGAATGTGTACTAATAAAGACGAGTGGTTAAAAAAATCCATCTTGGCAGCATTTTTGGTGGGGGTAGGGAAAGGCACAACTCATGCATGAGAAATGAGTTTCACATGCCTGTTGGGTCTTCAATATTGCTTTTTAAGAAATCATTATAATCTATATTGTAAACATTAAGGATGAAGAAATACAATTTTTTTCCTCCTCTTAGTAATGTATACAGACTTGAACATGGCAAGATTTTACACAGGCTCAAAATGAACCTATAATTGCCAAATAAATCACTCCTGAATTCATTTTTTGGGGAAAAAAATCAGCAAAAGGCATGAAAAGGAGAGTAAAATGTAAAAACTACTCTTAAAGAGACTTAAAAAGAAAAATGCATATGTGTGTAAATGTAGAGATAATTAAAACACAGGAAAATATGTTAAGTGACTTAATATAAACTATTCCTGTCTTTCTAACATAGTTCTCTGGGGAAGAAGAGGAATGCAAACAGTAATGCTCATAGTACACAATCTCATTACCAGTACTTAACGTGTCCCTTTCTCCGTCTCACAAATTCTAAATGCTAAAAAAGGTAAAAATTACATTAAATTCAACAAAGCCTTTGCTATCATCCTCCCCAAAATTCTCACCTCTAAATTTGAGAAATACAGATTTGATGCCTGAACTGTTAGAAGGATAAGGAAATGTCTGTATGATGGCATTGGACAAAGATTTACTGTCAATGGTTCAATGCCCAAATGGACACCAGTAATGAGTGGTGTTCCTCAAGCGTCCATGTTGGGATCAATAATATTTTATATCTTCACTAATGATGTAGGAAGTGGGATTGAGTGCATGCTCAGCAAGTTTGCACATGGCACCAAGCTGAGCGATCCAGCTGATTTGGTAGATGGATAAGATGCCATCCAGAGAAACTTTAAAGGTTTGAGAACTGAACCCATGAAAAACTCATGAAGTTCATCAAGGCCAAGTATATGGTCCTGCACCTGACCACAATAAAAAATGGGGGATGAATGGATTGAGGGCAGCCCTGATGAGAAGGGCTTGCCAGTACTGCTGGAGGAAAAATTGTACATGATCTGGCAATGTGTGCTTGCAGCCCAGAAAGCCAACCATACCCTGGGCTGTATGAAAAGCAGCGTGGCCAGCAGGTTGAGGGAGGTGATTTTGCCCATCTACTGCTGGCTATTCCAAATCACCTCCTTGCCTTTCACACATGCAGAAATGAATTTATTCCATAACTCTTTAGTAGACTGAGACAAAGACAAGCCTCTACTTCCCCAAATCCTCTTTCCTCCCCTGCTTGAAGACAGGTATGAAGTTTTCCATGGCATCATGAACCTCCTCTTGACCAACAAGGTTTTTCAAAGACCATAGAGAACAGCCTTTAAATGATGTCAGCTCCTTCCTTCAGCACCCTTGGATAGAAACCATCTGGTACCATGGGTCTGAATAAAAAACAATTGTCTTAAATAGTCTCTGACACAGTCCTTCTGCACTCCAGTTCTGCCACTTAGCACATTGATTTTGAATGCCTGAGGGCAGACCTTCCCAGTAAAATTCAAGATAAAAAGGCATTCAGATTTTTGTGTATCTGCCCACTCTTCCACTGCTCACTGGACAGTGGACTCACAGAGGTTGTTCTTCCTTCTTCTGCCAATACACTTTCAGATACACTTTACATCCCTTTGCTGACTCTCGTTCTACTCCACAGGTCCATGCTTGAGACACGTTTTCGTAATCCTTCAGAGAGCCTGTCCCTGTTTCCAGCTTCAGTGGAGCTACTCTTTGGATTTGAGCTCTGTCAGGAGTTCCCATTCAAGCACTTGCCACGCACGCTTGACTTGCTGCACATCAAAAAGGATAATCTAAGTGCTTTGAGGAAACTGTCCTGGAAGATCAGCTTGGTTTCCTGGGACTCCTTCCTCTACAGGGTAGAAGTCTGTTGGACCATGTCAAGAAGATCCCTAAATGAGCTGCTCTCCTTAAGGCCAGGGCTCTGATTCTTCCATTATCTCTCTGAGTTTAACTTCAGAATCACACAGTTGCTGCTTACAAGGCTGCCACTGCTTTACCCATCTCCAGACTTACTCTTCCTTTCTTGTAGCTGCAGGTTCACCACGTCTATCCTGGTTATCACCTTCACTGTCTGTTTCAAGAAATCATCTGGATGTGCTTCAGAAATCTCCTGTGTTACTTGCACTCTGCCTTATCCACTTACCAGGGCAGCTGAAGTCCCCCATGAGTAACAGACCCCGTTATTTTGAGGCTTCCTCCAGCTGCCTAAAGGTTTCCTCCACTTCCACCTCTTCACTGCATTTAGCAGAGGTGCCATCACACCTGCATATCCATCCTCTGCTCCTGACCCCCATGCTCTGGGCCAGTTTGCCCCATAGGGAATTCTGTGGACACTGCAGTAACCCCTTCACACAGAGCACAACCCTGGATCCTGTCCATCTCTCCCTGCCCTGCAACACTCCCAGCCTTTTAGTCACTGCATTGCTTTTTGAAACCCCACATAGGGTCCTGGCGTGGTGGCTGTAGAGAGACACCCAGTTCCATTTGTTTGTTCCATATGCTCTCTGAATTCAGGCACAGACAACTGGGATGGGACTACAGTCACAATTTTTCACCAGCTGAGAACGTGAGAGCCTCTCCTCTGTCCTCCTGGTGCTTTCTCATGGCCTCCCAATCCCCGCTAGGTCAAGCCCTCTGATGTCATCCTAAAAAACCAGAGATCCAAATAGTTTCGATTTTTAGGCCTAAATGCAACACTTCAGACCAGGAATCAAATTAAGTTTTATGTTATCAGAACACAAATATGCCTTAAATTATTACCATTGCTCCTTATTATCTTTTCCCTCCTTCCTTTACATAAAACAAGATAAAAGTCAATAAATTTTAAAAGTAAATTTTTAGACTAAAGCAAGGCCTCAAAAGCAAATTGCAGACTTCTAGTAACAGTACTATAAAAGAAATTCTGACACAGTATTTACTGTTGTAGTAATAATAACAGATAATTATGGTATCATGAAGCATCATCACTAAGAAAACTATTGTTCACTTTATATCCTTATGAGAAATATATTATTTTGCAACACTTCTTGGAGTATCCTCTAAATCCCTGTATAGGGAATAAAACTGAAAATCTAAATACTTGTCTGATTTGATTGGATTTTTTTTTCCATATAAAAGACTAATAATAGGGTGAGATTCAAAGTGTCAGAAATACATTATATATTCCATTTTCTCTCTTTATTTCCTCATTAGTTTCTTTCTTTTCCTTTCTAGGCATTAAAAGTGGTATAAAATGATCAGCAGTCAATGCAGTATGTCTCTAGTCTTGCATTAGCTCACATAGCAGGCC
Organism: Lanius collurio; assembly: GCA_020086605.1. Classification (NCBI taxonomy): domain Eukaryota; kingdom Metazoa; phylum Chordata; class Aves; order Passeriformes; family Laniidae; genus Lanius; species Lanius collurio. Next base: position 17,048,985 of record JACBWW010000006.1, read on the forward strand.
TGATAAATTGGCTATGATTTCAGGACTTCATATAGCTCTCATTATCTTTTTCTGCAACAAAGGAGATTTAGAAAAGCAACATCCGTCCTCTTGCATATTGTACTCTAAAGGTAATAGAAACCAGTTATATTAGCACTTACCTATATAATTAGTGGAACAAAGCTCTTAATAGAACAGTTTAATACAGACCCTTAACACCTTAAGCCAGTGTTAAGCCCTTTTTACTCTCAAGAAATTGCTGAATTCTAAAACCAACCCACATACTTCCTATAAAAATAAACTGGCAATGAGGCAACAGTGAAAAAAAAAAAAAAAAGAAATTGTGTTTGCCTTTGGAGTATTAATTTTATAAGCTTACAAATATGCATATACAGGTATACACTCTTCATACACATTAGTTATCATCCTTTCCTCCCAATCGGAACTTGAATTTGTACAAATCTTACATCCATCTGCCTTTAAAATTACTACCTGTATCTCCTTTCCTTCTAAGCTTTTAGAAATCACAGCTTACAACCCCTTTAAGCATATTTGTATGCCAGGTCCCTCTCAGATTATCTCATCTGCTTTCCCACCTGTCTGTATCAGCTAAAGTTTCTGCTTAAGCAGTTAAACCTGTATTTTGTCCCTACTTTCCTAGATATCTAGCCACTGTCAAATGTACAACCTGTGCATTTGTGAGTCTAGCCTCCATTTCTGACAGATGAAAATTTTCCTCTGCCTTTCTACTCTTTCCTCACCAGCTTAGGGTCAACATGAATAGTTTTCCTTTTTGACCTGCCTGTTGACTAAAACAGCATGATAACATAAACACCACATCTTATTTATAAGGCAGGCTCTTAACCTACACATCAGAACTTCAATAATTTATCACATTAAACATGCTAATGGTACAACATTATCTTTGCTGTTTAAATTCCTTAATATTTGTGTACTATATCCAGCCTGCAGTCCAAACTTACCATAGTGTCCATACTTTTTCTCAGCTATTTCAACATTATTTTATTAATTTCTGACAGGCATAATTTTTCCTCACTCATATCCACCCATAATGTTACTCAATGTCTCTTGACTCACTGTTATGGTGATACTATCTCTTTCTTTGTATTCCTGTTATGATGCTCTTTTTTCCTTATGGCATCAAATTTAAATATTTCTCTCCACTTTCAAGGCCCTTTCTGATGAGCTCCACCATATTATCACTTATTTCACACATGCTGAGGAGCACTGATGCTAATCTCACATCTACTTACTAAATTTTCCAGCTTTCAACTCAGCTTTCTCCTTCATGGCTCTGCAGGCTGAGCAGGATCTCTGTGAGCATTTGTTCAGTCACCTCGTTACCCTCCCTCAAATACCCCTTTTCCATAACACCTGTAAGAAAGCTGCCATGATGCTAAGAATAGTTTTCATGCCTCCCTGTAATTGGCTGAATTCTCCTATCTTTTACTCTCTTCTTGCTGTACTGTTTAATGCCTAGATGTCATCACTCTAAGTACTTGTAAGTGTAAGTAACTTACTACAGTTCTCAAGTGCTATGATGATACCAACAAACAATACTTATACAAACATACTACTTCCATTTTGTTGGTAGCTTGCCTTTGGGTAGTTCTGCTGTTAACTCTCTTCTAAAATTGTCATGCTATCAATCCATTACAGTTCTTGAGGAAGACCCATTTTTGGAATGTTTCCTGAGCAGTTTCCTCCATGCAGTATGACAAAAATGGTCAAAAAAGCAAGCTCCCAATCAAAGCATAACATGAAGTGTAGGCATAGCCTACATTGTCTTGAGTCATTTCTTGCTATGTTTAATGAATCCCTTGTCAGCTATCTATGTGAACCAAGAATTCTATATCTGAAAAGCTAGAATCTTAAAACCAAAGGCTTTGAATATTACTAGCTGAAACAACCACCTGGATATTTTGTTAGCAGCTATTCCATCCTACCGGAGGCAAAAAATAGTCGTGACTATGTCACACTCCCACATTAATTCCTTTCAGCACCTCTGCCATTTGTAAGTGAATACCATTTTGGGGATTGAATGCTCTTCCACAGAGTAGAAAAATCAGAGCACTGTGCAATGGTCCTGAGCCATTTTGTAACTAGGCCTTTTTCTTGCCTCCTTCTCCAGTTTTGCCAAGACTCCCTCAAACATCTTTACAGCCATATGAAGCTAAAAGTTGTATGCCTGAGTACACTGAGAATCAGAAGGAAAGTATGAAAAAGGAAAGGAAATAAGAAATAAATCCACTGCTGTTCATTTGCTAATTGATAGCTCTAGTGACAGGGTTTACCAGGTAACAGTGATAATTCAGTACTATCAGTAGCTGCACTTTTTGTAAGTGCAGGAGAAGCCAGTAAGCTGAATAATGACTGCAGGAAAAAACAAAGTAGGATGCCTCAGTTTGCTCCTCTCTCTCTGTTTCTGCATGTAATCTATGAAATACATTTCATAAGAGGAAGTAGAATGTTACTGAGCAAGTTTCCTTTTCCATGATTTGGAAGATTGTATGTGACAGATATTGAAGGGGAATCATCCTCAGTTGGTTGTTTTGGCCTTCTACATGTAGCTGAAATCACTTTATTAATTCGGGGGGGAGGAGGTTAAAATAAAAACGTGAAGTCTTGTAGCATAATGAATAATTCAAAAGGCAAAAAAGGGGTGTCAGTTTATGTCATAAATGGCTTCTTGCCTGCTCCAAGGATGTGACAGAAAATATATAGACTTTATTCTCTCCACAAAGAAAGTAATTTGCCATGTGATTTGACAAATCACAAAACAGGGGAAATGGGAAAAAAAATCTCTATTTTATATTAATTATCACTTCTTCTATAACCTCCTTTTTCATTGACTTCAATAGCTGCTAGTATTCCTGGATCTCAGCATCTCAAAAATATACTTTATTGCGATTGTTTTCGTAACAGAGACAAGGTATTAACCCATTTTATAGACAGAGAACTTGGCCAGCCCCTATTCACTCCATGTAATATTAACTTTCTTCATATGTAGCTGGATGCCAAGGCCTGGTCCTTGATAGGTACCTAGAGATGATGTATTTCAGTGACCCCAGGGTAGGTACAATGCAGAGTCATAGAATACTTGTATGTTACTAATGTAACATCATCCTGTTTTTCAAAACAGTGGGAAGTTGTTAATAGATAAAATTAACAACTGAAAAATGATAAATAAACTCTGCCATGTCATTATTGAACTATATGGGACAAATTATGTTACTGTGCTTCTATGAAAACTATGACCACTGCTAAAAAACACTGAAGCAAAATTTTGTATCAATCACTTCATAACCATAATTATTTTTTGGGTTCATACTTTGTTGCTTTTTCCTCAAACCCATGCAAAACTTCTTGATTTTTTTTTTCATTTTCCTCATTAAGAGTCTCATTAATTTTGCTATTTTCAGTAATTTAATAATATTGATTCCATTCTGATGGTGCAGCACTGCTGTTTGCATTTCCAAAGGATGTGTGAGTCACTGTTCTATACCAGACTGACATATTTCAGCATGCATGTGAGACAGCCTATTTCCAAAAGGACTCAGGATGATACTATTACTTCTCGATCTCCCTCACTTTCAGTTTTTAACTTTGTCCTGGCACAGTGGCTCAATATCAGATCTAAAAAAAATGCATCCATTTTAAAATTGCAGCCTGGCTGTTGTTGACAATGCAGTATGGAATAAATTTAGTTGTTTCTTCTTTCCCTCTAGTGCTTACATCCTGAGCTCACATATTTTTCAGTCTTTACATACAACAGCTGCACACGAGCAGTGACAAGGAGGGACTACAGTGGCTACAAGTGCTTCTACTTCCTATCATACTATCTCATCATCTCCTGCATTTTTGCAAAGTCACAATGCAAATGCATCCAAAACAGACATTGTCTCAGTTCTAGTACAGGGCCTGAGAGAAGCATCAGTCCAGGGACAGACTTCTGACACAATTACATACCATCGTTCAGGAATGTACACTGTTATCTATCTAATTATCCTCCCTCCTTTCTTGACTTTGATTCTCCTTTCACCCTCACATCAGGACCCACAACACCTTTCCATATATAACACTGGAAAAATTTACTGAGTGAACACATATAACTATGAAAATCTGAATGAGCAACATTCAGTAATCATAAATCACATGTAAGGTGGCTATGAAATGAAAATTAAGTACAATAAAGCAGTACTGAGAAATGCATAGTTCTGCATATACTCAGAAAAAAGAAACTACAGTCTGTGAGAACAATAGTTCAAATTTTCTGGCATATGAACATTTATAATTGTCTGATGTTTAATGTTCTCCATTAGTATATTTATGGTTTGGAGGAGTTATACTAAGATCAAAAATTTTCATCCTGCTTAGTAATTCCATCAGGAACAAAACCAATAAAAGGTATTTCTGCTGATGTTCATAAAAACATTAAATTTAGTTATGAAGCTTTATGCTGTGTAAGAGGCACTCAACTTTTCAAAGAAAAGAAATAAAAGGCTGTCTCTGTTGGAGGAAAGTATAAATTGATACAAGCAACCTATCAGGAGCAATTAGCTGATTCATGCTGTAAACATCATTCCAGTGTATGCCCACCAAAAAAAGCAGAAGTATGACACTTAGTGCATCAAATTTAGCTTTGTCATTGCCTTATCTACAGGGTAGAGAGCTTTGCACATATCTCCCAGGAGAGAGAAATATCTAGTTAAACTGCCTTCAAAACCACCCTTCATTTATAACTTGAAAAGCAAATTTCAGCTGAAGAAAGAATTATTTCAGAATTTCTTTTCAGCATTTCTCTACACTCTTCATAGACAGAGTGCACTGCAGTTCTATAAAACAGCCATTGTGCCAACTTATCTAATCACAGCTACATGAAAAGAAGCTCTGAAATTTATTTAGATCACATAGTCAGCATGATCCCTGAATAAGGAAAATGTGTAATTGCATAGCTCAGGGGCAGATTCGGGTGTGCATGGTGACCCAGAAAGTCACATTTCAGTCCCCTGCTTCCTCCTTGCAGTGGGAGCAGCCGGAGCCAGGCATGCACCAGGTGTACTGAGATGCCCTCCTGACAGCCCAGCTGCTGTGAGGAGAGTGCTGGGGGTCAGAGACACAGCGGGCCTCTCATTTCTGCCTCCTTTAGACTTCCTCCATTAGTTCACATAGGTGCAGCAGGCAGAGGAAACAGCCCCCACCTACAAAGCCACTGAAGCAAGAAAATTCAGCCTTTAGCATTGTTTGTTTGCATATCTAAGAAGTGGGACATTTCCATGCCATTAGATTATCCCTACTCCTTGTGCGACCAATTCCTCATGCGCTGCTTACTGAGGCCAGTAAAAATTTCAATCCTGGCACTCACTGGCTTTTCAAGAACTGTTACTACATCGAGTATCTCAGAAAAAGATGGGCTGGGGTGGAGGGGAGGTGATAATCTACACAATATGGAATGGAGCAGTGTCACAGCTTGTTTTTCTCCCTGCTAACAGGGCATATAACCAGCAAAGTCTAACACAGTGTGCCGTTTCCATCTCTGCAGTTAGTTTTACCTCAAGGCAGACAAAAAAAATCTCCTTATTATAAAATTATACTACGGACATCATAACTAAGATTGAAAAAGGCTGTTACTGTTGTAAGTGACTCCAAATAAGGTTCTTTATTCGTTTTGAATAGCTATTCAAAATGAAGTATCAAAAAGATACTGACTCTTTGGGGAATAATTGCTTCGCTCACCTGAAAATATACTGGGTCAAAGCCTTTCCTGGTTCACAAAGTTCAATTTAAACTGAGATAACTACATCCTTCACAGGCCTCACACACGATAGAAGGCAGCAATAGAAGGGAAGGCTAATGGAGATCTTACTGGTCTCAACAGCAACATAATGCCAAAGTACCAAGGAGATGGAACTAGACTATTCTGGTGGTGCACAGTAAAAGAAAGACAGGCTCAACAGATGCAACTTCCAGACCCAGAGTTTTCAACTCATATAATGAAGGTAATCAAAAGAGGAGATTTCTCAGAGATCTGGGATCCTTATCACTGGGGATATGAAAACCTGTAGAGAAAGTTTTGAGCAACCTTTGTAAGGCAGAAGTTCACCCATATATTCAGGTGGGAGAATTTTCATGCGACATCCAGATGTCCCTTCCAACACAAATTATTCTGTGATTTTAGCAGGGATATTGGTCTGTTTTTCTACTGGCTCAGATATGTGTTTGCACTGGGTTTACATGGCCAGATTTTGGTGGCAGAGAGGGCTACAAGGGTGACTTTTGTGAGAAGCTGCCAGAAGCTACCCCCATGCCGAACAGAGCCAATGCCAGCTGGCTCCAAGATGGATATGCTGCCAGCCAAAGCTGGGCCAGTCAGAAATGATGGTAAAACCTCTGTGATAACATATTTAAGAAGAGGAAAAAAAAGGTATAGCACAGAAGAGAGCAATGAGCATGTGAGAGGAACAGCCCTGCAGACACCAAGGGCATTGCAGAAGTAGGAGCAGGAGGTGCCTCAGGTGCCAGAGCTGAGATTCTCCTGCAGCTCCTGGAGGTCCAGGGGGAGGCAGAGATCCACCTGGAGTCCATGGAGGAGACCCACACCAGAGCAGGTGGATGCCTGAGAGAGGGCTATGAACCCATGGGAAGCTGATGCTGGAACAGGCTCCTGGCAGGGACCTACAGACCCATGGAGAGAGGAGCCCATGCTGGAGCAGCCTGTGCTTGCAGGACTGACCCTGTGGAAGAATGGCCCATGGTGCAGCGGTCTGGGGAAGACTCTTGCCTGCAGGATGGACTCACAGTGCAGCAGTTCACGGAGAACTGTTGCCCCATATATGGCAGAATGCCAAGGGGATGGACACAGTCCTCTAACTCATCTTAACCCTCAGATCTCATTGAGTCAGACTGACAAGAACATTACAAGGTGCTGCACTTCTTCAGCATTTATGTGGTGTCCATCAGAAACATGATACTTTACAATTCAAAGAAAAGGAAGAAGAAACTAGACAGAGAAAGAATGTCATGTTAGAAATTCTTCCCATGTCTAACAAGACAATCTCACACCCTCCTTTTATCTGTGGTCCCAGTTTTAAAAGTCTAACCAAGAAACTTATATAAAGACAGAATACATAAATGTAATCCAGGATGAACAAAACATCCAAGACTTAGCAGGAATGTTGGTCAAAACTGCAGTAGCTATGGCATTTTCTCAATGAAGAAGTTTCTCTTGTAAACTAACTCAAGGCTTGAAAAGAATTCTAATAGCAATTAAACAGGGATATTTGTTCATTCATTTTTCAATTTTTCATTTTAGCAGGCACATTAATCCTTTAAAAGGGATACCCCAGTTTCTCATTTTAAAACTGCAACTGGGGCAGACCCCTCTCAAGTTAAGAATTGGCCAAAAGGAAAATTATATTTCCTTTAATTTAGCTACAGGTTCTTTGATTAACTCTCACAATATAATTTGTACATGAGCATGTTTTCAAACGAATGTCTGTTTCCAGTAAAAAGTTACTAGGAACATATCATAGCATCAGCTTTCTAGTTAGTATTCTTTCACTCCTTAACAATAAATAGTTTTTTATTTTTACAGGCTCTCTACTGCTCAGGCTGTTCTGATTATTTATAATTGCATTATTCATTATTAGGATGTTGCTATAAATCACTTTGTTGTGACATTGAAAATCTGGAAATACATATATATTATGTGGGGGGGAAAAAAAAGCTCCAGAGGGCAGACTTTGGCCTGTTTAGCAGTTCAGTTGACAGAATCCCTTGGGAGGCAGTCCTGAAGGGCAAAGGAGTCCAGGAAGGTTGTGCATCCTTCAAGAAGGAAATCTTAAAGAAACAGGAGCAGGTCATCCAAATGTGCTGAAAGATGAGCTGGCAGGGAAGACCCACCTGGCTGAGCAGAGAGATTTGGCCAGAATTCAGGGTAAAAAGGAGACTTTAAGAAGGGGCAGGCAACTCAGAGGGACTACAAGGATGTTGTGCGGTTATGAAAGGAGAAAATTAGGAGAGCCAAAGCCCAACTAGAACTTACTCTGGCTGCTGCTGGAAAAGACTAAAAATGTTTCTATAAATGCATGAGCAACAAAAGGAGAGCTAAGGAGAACCTCCATCCTTTATTAAAAGCAGGGGAAAACACAGTGACAAAGGCTGAGGAAAAGGCTCAGGTACTCAGTATTAAGTACCTCTTTGCTCCCGTCTTTATTAGTAAGATCAGTTGCCAGGTATCCATCCATCCCCTAAAATGGAAGACAGAGATGGGGAGAAGAGTGAAGTCCCCATAATCCAAGGAGAAAGAGTCAGTGACCTGCCACACCATGTAGGCAGGTTTTAGCTTGTTTCGGACAATGTCTGGAAGTCAGTTGACTGCTGTCTAAATAATTCAGCTGAAGTTCATCTGTGTGTAGTGATATGGTACAGCATCTTTTCTTAATTAGTAGACAGTGATAACATAGTTATTCATCATAGGGTGAACAGTCTGTGAGTTAGAATGAATGTGTAATGTAGAGCAGAACAGGTAGAGATGAAGTCCAGATGCCTGATGCTAAAATCACAAATCACAGTGCTCAGTGGCTGGTCACTTAGTCAGCTGAAGTGACTGTCAAAGGTAAAAAAGAGAACAGGAAAAACAGGTAAGACCGAATTGGAAACCAGTGAAGAAAGACCAAGTGAGACAGTCTGTCTCAAAGCAGTTTGGTAATTAGCTAATTGACTGTTTATCACAAGTACTACTTTTAGGCAAGTGCTAAGAATATACACAAAAAGTTTTTGCTAAGCAATGTAGAAGACCTGATAAAGACCTCAGAAAAACTTGGTTTAAAACTTCACTTAACTTGATTTAGATTTTTAGGCTCATTTCTCTCTTTAAATATGTCTGGTTACATTCAAGTATGGCATTTTTGAGCTACCAGAAAACAGAGGAATTAGTCTGCTGGTTTTGTGTTTTATTTTCATTAGACACTTTGAATATTTTACTACAGTATTCACAGAACTTTTACTCCTCTAGTTCAGAGAATAAGACTCAATTTTTTGTAGGTTGATGGCTATCCTAAGACTGATTATGGAAACCTCCAATATTTTCTAGGATATGGGTACTCTGTTTGTTTTTGGGGTTTTTTTCTTGTTCTAGATATTTGAATAAGTTTTCCACTCTGTGGTAAAGGAGCTTGCAGTAACTTTGACTGTCATGGCACCATACATGTAAGTATCTTTCACACTGCTTTAGCAACGTAATAACAAATGATTCAGAAGCACACAGATCTATGTTTCTACTATTCCATCATCTATATTTATATTTTTATTGCTCCCAAACTCAATAATATTAGCTGTTCAAAAAGTAGTTTCATATTTAATTTTAAGCATTCGAATGTTCCTATTTTCCACACAGACATCGGCCAGCTGTACTACCTCAATGTCATCAACTGAAGGTGAATTTTACCAGTTAACAACAGAAAACATGGGAGCTGCTTCCTGTAAGGAAACTATATGATTCAGCTTGAAAATCAGAATGAAATGTTGCTTCCCCACAAAAGCTAGATTTTCACTTTATGTTGTCATTAGTTTTAAAAACAATTTATTAGCTTCGTGGTAGTTTTTCAATCAGGAGTTAAAGATTGATTAGTTCTCAGTGTTTGTTTTGCTGAAGTCTTTTCCCTTATGTAGCTTATCTTAAAACTCTAAGACCTACTGTCACCTAGGATAAATTACCACAGTCCTACCATGCTGAATGCAATTGGACAAACGATCCAAGAGAAATTTGGGCCAGAGAACTTTTACAGACAGGTTTTATATCACCGTATTTGAGAGTCAGGGCGATATTTTGCACTTTGCAGCTTTTAATATTTGATACTGAACAAAACAAAGCCCAACCCACCCAGGATCCTATGTCTTACAGTATGTAATACCAGCTGCTTCACAAGATGGCCAAAAGGCAGTTGCTATGTATTATACTCTCTATCAATTTTATCACACTCCCTTACATTCAGATAACTGGCTTAAAATCTGCCATGAGTTGTCTTCCTTGTAGTAGTTCTTCTTTGGCTCTACTCAAGAGTATTACTCAAGATATTGTTACTCATCACAGTGTCAAATTGATAATCGAGGTATGCTACATTTATACCTTCAGCAATATCCTGTGAGTGCCATTTTCCCATTATAGTGCAAAACTGTACACAAAATTTTTCAAGTGTTTTGAAATGGCCACCTTTCCATGGCTGTTTCAATCTAGGATACCTACAGATTTATAAATCTACCATATCTTTGTTCATATGCACTCAAATGGAGAAAGAGAACTCCTGGCCTCTTGTAACCACAGCTTTATTTATTCTCTTTATTAGACAGCTTCTGTATTTCCTATGATTAATTTCAAAGGCAAAGAATAAAATCTACAGCTACCTGTCCTGGGTATTTAATTGTTAGCTTCCTTTCCCTCTCTCATGAGAGTCCCATAGTTACAACATTTTACATTTGCCAGCATCTGCCAGCACTAGGCATTTTCTGAGCCTGGGACTCTGCTCCTTAAAGGTTTACTTTGGCTGCTTTAAAAGAGTGTTCCAAGTCATTTTCTATAAAAGTTTTGAATGCTTAAATCCCCCATCTTATTAGCTCTTTTGTAACCCTACAGAACAAAAGTAAGAGTTTGATATCCTTCTTTTGCTTTCCTTTCACTAAATGTATTGAAGTCTTGTTGACTATTAAAATTCTATCACTGACTGAATCTTCTGCCCTCTGCATTTTAAGCAGTTAGAATTGTCAGTTTGCACTTTGATTCATTAGAGGAAAAATATAGCGGCACTTTTTTGCTAAAGATCAAAACCAAGTGTTAGATCTAATTTGAAAAGGACAAGGGACAGCAAGAAAAAGATAAATTAAATGGCTTATTAAATTTTACTAGCACCAGGTAGTGACTTGCAGTGTTCACTATTAACCAAATATAAGCATTATACTAACCTGTCTTCATGTAAAGTTGAGAGGAATTAAACCAGTTTGAAAAAAACTCCAGAAATTAAAGTGTTCATTGATCTGTTTAACCCAAAGTCATCCATCATTTATTAACTACAGAATTAAACAGTCATTGAAGAATGCAATAGTTCAAAATTACATACATTAAAATAACCTAATCTGCAAATAAAGAATATTTCAGGTGGTCTCTGGCAGACATTTCTCCAAGTTGTCTTCCAGCTAAATCTTTGTCACCATTTTCAGACATATACTTTCCTTTATTAAAAGGCAAAATACTGTGTTCCAATCACTAAAGCAAAAATATCTTTGCAAAAGGTCTTCACAACTTCTTTGTACTTTTTCAGTTGTGTCTCTGTATAAGAGCAGTGGCTAACAGTGGCTCTATTTTTGCTCAGCATTGGAAAAAAAAAAAATCAATTGCTTATAGGCCACTACTATTTTTCCTTCCTTCAGGCCATGTCATAGTCCATAAAGAAATAATCCATCACTGAAATATATTTTCTTCACAGCTGTGACAACAAATTCCTCATTTTGTTCGCATCTTATCCCAGGTAGTTCCACTGCCTTTGCTGGACTTCTGATTTTCACCAGTGAGTGAAAGCTGAATCAGGCTGAAGAAATAGCCACTGCCATGTGCACTCTATGAAGTGTATCTATGAATCACAAAGTATTTTAAAAGCTTTGTGTCCCTTGTTTTATTAATTGAAAAATGTATCACCTATGATTTCATTTTCAGCCCCAAAAGGTCCTTTGAATTCAGGACAAGACATGCACATACAATAGTCATGCATTAAAAACCTTTCATATTTGTAGTGCTGATATTAACTCATTGCATACTGTGATTTATTTTGATTGATGTGAGCTGCTCTAAATTTCTTGTCACACAACCAGTGACAGACCAAACCTAATCCTATGACGGGAAGGTTATGCTACATAAAATATAAATAGGGATAAGAAAATTCACCATAAATATTTATGTTTGTATTTGCAGTTTTCTATTTTTATAAATCCACCTCACCAGAATTCTTTATTACATTATTTTAATTTCAATCACCCTATTTGAAAATTCAAGTGTATGTATGATTCAAAGTAAGGCCAAGCTAAATTCACAGATTGCCATTTTTAATACAATAATCCATGTGGAAAAAGGAGAGGTAATAAGAAGATAAACACTTCTGTTTAGATGAGACTAGGATTTTAGTGTTTTAAGAGATAATGTAGACCATCATTATGTGAAGGTCAATACTCACTTTCCAAATATACTGAAAACTTCAATGGTCTGAAGAATGAGGAATCAATGTATAAGGCCTTGCATTTTCATAATCATTTATGGTAACTAAATGCAAACCCAGTGTAGTGTGTTTTAATTCAGACCAATAATACTTCACCTAAAAGTAATACTATTTTACCTAGAAAGTAAGCTATCCTGCCCTGCAAAACACACTGTACCAATACTGCTCACAACCAGTTAAGAGCTCAGTGTGCCCACTACAGTGATGTCCTCTCCAATACATTAATGTCCTCTCCTTGCACTTAGATTGTAGGATGCTGGAGGAAAAGGTGTTTGCTCAGGGCCCAGAGACACCATAACAAACACTTTAGGGAGAAAACATCTCACCTAGTTTTGGCAAGGGTGACTCTGAGTACCCTGAGTTGCTGGAAATGCAGAAAACATTTTCTCTAGTTATTCCAGGAAGGTATATGCATTTTCTTCTCCTGTCCAGGTTATGAAAATTCTGACAGCTATGGCAATAAAGGTACCAAGATGCAGGCAAACATCTCTCACTTGCAGGAACATTATTATCTAGACGATAAGAAGTAGTCAAAGAGAATAAGGGAGAAGAGGATAATGCCAATTAACTAAACTATTAGAAATTGTGGATTTCATAAGATATTTAGCAGGCCACTGATTTTGGGGGTTCATTTGTTGGGGTTATTATTTTTGGTAGGATCTTGTTAACTAAAGTTTAACTAAGCAAAAAACTTTCAAAGCAATTGCTTGATACTAAAAGCAAACAAAACATACAAGATTAATAAAAATAAAGGAATTTAAAGATAAAAATTTATAATTGAAATTTTGTTTTGCCGTCTGATTTCTGAGCCAGTGCAGTGTTTGGGATCACACATCTTTTATACAACGGCAGAGGACAGAAATTTCCTTTTTCATGTTTTCTTTTTGGACAAAAAGGAGTGCTGAGAGCTTCACAAAACCACCTGGCTCTCTAAGCAAGAGACTCATGAAAAAAACCACTATACACTGCTAGCTTTGAAATTAAGTCATATGGTTTTGCAGAACAGGGTGAGATGAAGAACTATGAAGTCAAGAAAAAATGGATTTAAAACCAGCAAGCTAAAATGAGAACTGACTATTTTAAGAGCACAAAACAGCCTCAAAGGAGACTCATCTTGCCATGCCATGTAGCTAGTTGCAGCAACAAAGTAAAAAAAGTATATTTTTTTCTTAATTACAGCAATACTGTTTATCAAATTCTAATGTAACAGATTTAGTCATTTGACACAATGATATTCCAAACTGCAAGGTCTATATGGATCAGACCCTAGTTTTTGCATTGTTTTCATCACCAGAATCTGAAGGAACCACGGAAAAGTAACCTGGAAAAAATTCCTGACAGCATTAAACAGCTTTAAGGCTCCAGGTCCCATTAAAAGGCCTCAGGTCCTATTCTTTATATTGGACAGCCTGATCTCAGAGAGCCATGTGTAAATCCATCTAATAGGATTTTTAGTTAAGTAGATCAAATTTCATAACTTCAGTCTCTGCCAGAGAGTGGATTTTTTTTTACAAGCCAAATAACTTTTTAGGCCTTCAGAAACTGCCTCTTTGGTTCTACAAATGGAGCAGAGAACCAGAAAGAATTTAGTGGCTTGTACCAGACAGCTCTTTCAAACATACCAATTAAAGTACTCTGTTACTATCACAGCCAACAAGGTGCAACCCCTTACTAATAAAAGCAGTGGCAAAAGGGGATGTGATGTGGTATTTATATGCAACTCACAGGCTTAGGGCAGGACAAGGCCAAGGCATAGCCACTGACAGGTGAACACCAAAGTATTAGGAGAGTGCATTTCTACAAAGAGGTTTGCCTTTTACCACACTACAGTCTCAGAATTGCCACACTGGTATGTAGGGATGCTGTTGCAAGCAGTCAGAGCTGTTCTTCTTTCCAAACAGTAGACAGAAGATGCAGGCTGCAGAAATAGAAACAAAGAGCCGCAGAACTGTTGCCTCAAGAGTCCTCATGCCCAAGGAAAAAACAAGAGCACTGCAGAGAGCTGGAGACAAGCAAAGGATATCATGTAAATAGGAAATAAAATTCATAACTGATGTGTGGTAGAAGAGAGACAGGAGAAAAGAGAGGGGAGGAGCTCAGAGCATACCAGCTTATGCTTGTTCTCCAGATCATGGGGGAAGGAAAACACAACACCCAGCCAAAGCAAGCCACTGGTAGCTGCAACAGGAATGAAAGGAGCAGAAACAAGTGCCACAGCTTACTGGAGCATGATCCTCTCCTTTGCCTCTGCTCTGCACAGATTCACACAGCTCAGAGAGGTCTCTGGAGACTAAAGGCCAAGTTTTCCCATTGACATAAAAATTAAACAGCTTTATACTTAAAAGGCACGCTTATTAGCACTTCTTGAAGGTGTGGTACTAACTGAGCATGGCTATCCCAAAGCATCTTCCACTATTAACTTTTGACAGTTCATCTTGGCTCATTCAGATCTTTGCTTCTGCTTCCAAATGGAGTAAAAAAGAATGAAAAAAGATGAAAGAAAGAGAAAAAAGTTAAGCCCACATTGCAGGGGACAGTTGCTGCTGAAGATATAGTAGGCATGTATACTGCAGATAGTATCAGCTATGGTTCAGGTTTAGTAGTTTTTCCTATTAGTTTAACTTCCACTCAAACCCTTCAATTGTTTCAACTCTTCTGATATTTAGTCTAAAAATCAAAAGCTCTGCTCGAAAGCATGGATGTCCTCAGAGGGAACAATGTCACCCATGGCACAATGGGCTGCCCAGCACACGCACAGGGCTGAGCCCAGCTGGGGGCTCCCCTCCAAGGGTAGGGGGTTTCGGCCTGGGCTGCCTTGCATGTGACACCATGGAGGAGCCACAGGGACACGGACAGCACTGCCCTGTCCCAGATGTCTTCACAGGCATGAGGGGAAGGCTGTGGCCACTCGCCAGATTTGGCTGGAGTCCATCCACTTTGCACCTGCTGAGCAGCACGACAGGGACTGTAAAATATGGCCTAGAGGTTTTTAAACATTTAGAGCTGCAGAGACAAAAGGGTAGGCTGAATAAATGGTGTGGCCCTGACACACTTCTCAGCTCTGGGGGTATAGCAGATCCTTCTTATTATTCTGGACAGGAGCTGAAAAATTACATCATTCTGGAGGAATAGGACACAGGGGTTACTTTAGAGATGATTCAGATCTTGTTATTAATTCTCTCTACTTGGCAGAATGTTTAAAAACTAGCAAGGGAGCATTAGCATTGCTGGCAGAGCATTGTTAGAGCTGCACAGGTAGAGAGAAGTCAGCAAGAAGCTCTTTCCATCCTGGTGAAAAGGCATAAGAAGCAGGAAAGTGTACTTGCCCCACATCCCAATGACAAAATCATGCGAGAAAACTCAAAAGCATGTCGAATAAAAAACATACAAGGGTTCTATCCTACAAGGTTGGCACCACAAAACTGAAACATGTCTTATGTTGATATTTGGCCTCTCTCCATAGCAGATGTCTTTTCCACAGGTCAGGCAGACAGGACGAACAACTGATTCAATGGCTAAAAAAATGCTGAGAGAAAGAGAAAAAAGCCTGGAGATGGTCCAGTGTGTAGTACACGTTTCATATGTGTATGTGTAAGAAAGAGAGATAATCTTCTTCACAGTTCTTTTAGCAGGTGTTTATCCATTTTGGCATCGACAGCAATATTTTGTAGCTACACAGCAGACATGCAGAATAAGATTTCTTTCCACACTTACAAAGAATAATTACCCCTTATGTGACTTACAGCTGCTCCAGTCATTCATTGCTGATGTCCTCCTTCTCCAAACAACGCTATGAAAGCATTGCATCTTCTGGAATTTACTAAGAGAAACGTAATCTCCAAGTTGTGTCTATAAGAGAGTGACCGAGGTGTTACATTGGCTTCCTTTCAAAGCTAAGGAAGATGCTTCTCTATGAACACAAACAGCAAAGCCTCAGAGGAAATACTGTGTGCTGTTTTGATGATAAGAACTGTTTAAAGAGCCTGAATAAGACAAAATCAGTGTACAAGTAAAATTAAAACATTCCCTCAGCTCCCTAATGAATTTTACTCCAACAAAAGAAAATTTTCTTTCCCTTCCAATATGCACAGAGGTGTGAGGATGTCTGCAAGGACAAAGCCAAAGACACTGTTTTCTCAGTGTAGCTGAGGTGAACCGCTCCCTGAAATAAGTGAAGTAGCTCAGGTCAGTAACCACCTTTGAATTAACCACTTCCCCATGTAATAGCCTGAACGCAGCTCTACAACAACACCAACTGCTGAAGAAGAGTGTATCTGAGCTCTTACTATGGACAAAGCTGAAATTAGACCTGCTCCCTCTTAGACCTCTTGCAAGGACACAAAAATTCCTAAATCCTGCATGAGCACAGAGTATAGGATCTGTTTTGTGGAACAGAAAAGCTATACAGTATCAGGCACTTAAACCCAGTGGCCCAGTTCCCTGGCAGTACAGGAAGCAGTCAGTAGGTTATGCTGAGCTGCTCTGTCTGAGCATCTGAGCCCGCATTTCCTTACATGTGAAAATATTTCTTGCATCTCTGGTGAATGCATTTACACTAACTGTGTTTTCTGTTATCCTGGTTCCTGCATTTACTAGAACTATTTTATCTTCAAAAGAAATCAAAATACTGTTTTAGATGTTGTGGCTTTGTTTAGCCAGATTGGTTTTGAAGTGACGTGTGCTTTTATTAAAACTGTATCACTTTATGCTAAAATAAATAACAAAATAGTAGAGAAATACACTGTATTTCACATCCTTTGGGTAGATGAGGCCAGTTATTCTGATAGCAAAATGGGTACTTCATATCAGCAATATTTTTCAGTGATCTCTAGCCTCATTAGGCATTCTCAGCACACCCAGAAGAGTAGTGTAAATAAAATACACTGTTTTCTGATGAGCTTTGATGAGCAGATGTTTGGGGGTTTTGTTGATTCATGTCTGGGATGTTTTTAAAACTTTTCTGCTTGTGTTCCATTTCCTGTTGAAGCAATTCAGAATGACCCAGATGAAAAGACACAATTGTGACTGTGTCTGCCTGGATGTCGCCCAGGCCAGCAGCTGTGCAGTGGCCACTGCAACGTGCCTGACTGGCAGGAGGAGAAATTATGTAATTTGGTGTTTAGACTACTTGTGAATTCATCTTTTGGTACAGATGAAATACTGCACCTCTATGCATTTCCTATTATCACTTGACTGGAAGTTTGGAAGTGCAGTTGAGGATACAAGACAATGCACTTGGTGAACCTCTCCTTTTGCTGTTTGGTGATTCATGCACATGAAATCCACAGACATTTTTAGCAGAAATAAAGTAAGTAAATCAAAACTGTAATTCTTTCTCATTCTAAAATGATTTAGACTAAAACAAAAAATAATTGATACCTGGTTGTGGGTTTTGTTTCGGGTTTTTGTTTTTTTAGTCAAACTGGAATGTTGATGCATTAAAATATATTGATAATTATTTGTTCACCCTGAGAAAAAAGTGCAATTTTTTTCTCTATGATAGCCACAGGCTAATTTTAAGTCTAATTACACGTTTGGTTTTTCTAATTTTTCAAGCTAAAAACCGTGACCTGTGATAACAGTAAATAGCAGAGATAAAAACAGATGGCAGTGGGATGCTCCCAGACTCTGAAATAATGTATAAGAATTGAAAATGGATCAAGATTACTGGAATGTACTGATAGAACAGGAAAATGTGGCAAAAGGAGTAGAAGAAGGTGTGGAAAAAAAGCCAGTGTAAGTTATCAAGGAGGAAAAGAAAAGCAGAATCAAGCCAATAAATCTGGGCAAATATGTGAAAGCAGGAATGCAGAGGTAGATCCTGAGGTGACTCACAAGATAATGCAATTGAAAATAATTAAACCTCCCCGAAGCAGTGAAAATATAAGCAACAAAACAGCTGAGTTTTGGGAGGCCCTACCAAACAGAGTTTCTGAAGTGACAGAAGATAAAAATGCTGCAGTTCTATCCACAGTCCACAGATTCAGAACCTGCAAATGGATACTCTGATGCAGAGGAGAAAGGAAGTTCCTCTTCTCACAAGCGGTAATGAAGAGATCACTAAAGAGAAGGATGCATCGAGTGGGGGGGCTTAAGGGATGTTTCACAGAATAATAGAAGTCCTGTGCAGAAAGGCACACTGTGAACGTCACCCTTGGCTTCAGAACAGAGATTTTTATTCTGCCTCAAGATCAAGATCATGTAGCTGCATTAGGAAATACCTGGCAGAATGCTTTGCTTATTTTAAGGAAAAATTGGATGTGAAATCAATCTAGCAAAAGGCACAAATATAAAGATATATACAGTGATTTCCTGGTCTTTTAAAACACATTTATTAAACACTTCAGAAGGATATTATTTTCGCAGTAAAACCGTTATTTGACAGAATTAACTGGGATATTTTTTCCCCGACTCTTTCCTTGAAAAACAAGTATGGAAATGCTTTTCATGGGAAAAAGCTATTATAGATGAGTTTCTTGTTTTGAAAAGTTTTGAAAAAAAATAATGGAGATGTTGAGACATACTAGTTGAAGGTTGTAAAAACAGTTTGGTTTTAATATAATGCTTAAGGAGAATGAAAATACGAATTAAAAGGAAAATATAATCTAAAATTACTGCTAGAATATTTTTCAGTAGCATGATTTGAATTTGTAAGATAGGAAGATTTTTGATATTTAAATGACTTCAGCTGTTCTGCATCCAGACAAAAGTAGATTCCACACAAAAATAATTGATGGGCCTGTGATTGGGATAGTCACTTGTGTTTCATGGTCAGGTTCATGACCTGTTTTGTCCTCTAAGTGTAAACTTCTTATAATGCAAATTTGGCAAAGCTGCCTTATTTAACTACCATTAATTAAAGATTATTAGAAGAGTTTTGAATAATTTAGACCTATTTGAAACTCTCTTTATCCCATTATACAAAGGAGAATACTTTGTATTTTACAGGAAGAATATCATTGAAGACAGAGATATCACAATGCCTTACTTTTATCCAGTTTACTAACAAAGTAAACTGCTTTCTTTCCACTTGATTTAATTCATGCATATTAAGCCATTTTATAACAGGCATCTGCAAATGCATTTCTCTGGTACAAGAGACTTCTTTGAATAGCACACTCAAAAAATGTTGCTTATTATTTTCCTGTGTTAAAGACTTGTTTATTATGTGTATGTACACTAGACAATTTTATTCAGTTTTCTTATTCTGAACTCCCTACAGAGGAAATTTGGCTCCAATACCTTTTATAAAATAGGACCTTCCCAAGCACACTGTCCCATGCTGACTGGACTCACCCTAAGGAGAGGGATGATCTAGGATACAAGTCCTTACTCCCAGGACAGTTTCTTTCTTTTTTTTTCCCAATGACAAGTTAACATAAAACATGTATTTGTTCCAAGGACCTACACTAGAAACCAGTTTTGTATTCACAAGCCCTCTTTTTGGTGACACTCTCATCATTTATTATCCCCAGATCTTCAAAACTACATTAAATGTTCTGCTTGCCATTTGCAGATGAAGTCACACTGGAGCAAAATGTATGCCCCTTGTCCAACGGAAAACATCCTGCAGCATCCAGGTGTGCATTAATATTAAAACTCACCAAGGTAGTAGTACAAAAGAGGGATTTTGAGACCCCAGGATTAAAGGACCCTTTGGTAACTCTCTTTCCAATTGCAAAATGCTAAATACCTCAAACATGCAGTGCAATTTTGGTAACAGAAGCAGCTGTTAATGCTGTTATCAGTAAATACTGGTGCAGGAAATTCCCTGTACAGAGGCAGAAATAGCATGTGTAGCACTGTGATAAGCAGTCAGTCATTTTAAAAGGATGTCTACACTTCAACCACCCCTTTTGGAATTGACCAAAGACAAATTATTTGTATAAATATGTATGCAAATAGGATTCAGCTTTAATTTATGAGGGAACCACCTAAAATGTATTCCATTTGCAGGGAAAATGCATCTCAGAATAGTCAACATCTAAATACACTGGAAATGCATTCTTTACAGATGCAGAAAATGTAGTCCTAAAATCACAGATTGCATCGATGATAGAATGACAGATCAATCAGCTGAATTAAGAATGTGCAACTCCTGAAATGCCCTTATATACAACCACAGATTTACTCAAAAGCAGAATTACTCTTACGTCCTGCTCCAGCTCTGGAGAAGTAACACACTACACAAGGGATAAACGTCTCACAAGTATGCCAAGGAGGGATCAAGAAGAGTTAAACTAGCCTTATACATTTTGATTATTTTTTAAATAAGAGGTGCATAAAAAATAGACTAGTATGTCTTGATCTGTATAAGTCTAATCTTGTTTATTTATTTTTATTTTTAAAAAGCCTGCTTTATACTTTATTAAAACTTGGAACATTCATCTACACATAGATAGTACTCTCAAAAGACAAGCTAATTTTTCTAACTAAAAATGCATTTAGAAACAACTTGGCACAAGTATTTGTTTTACATTCAGTATTAAACTGGCACCACGTCTGGTCTCTGGCAGCATTGACTATACTCCCCTTTGTTTGCAACCACTCTGTGCTCCAGCACTGAAGCCAACACCTGTGGCCATATAAAAGGCTACGTTCAGCAGCTGCAGGACTCGGATGTCCATACTGAAAGGAATTTCTAAAGCATAAGCATTTGGATGTGTGGCTGGCTTCCTCGTCTGAGCCTTTTCAAGGCGCTCTTTTGGCGGTCCACGCTGCTGGGTGCTGTATCTATCAACTGTCTGCAGTGTTACTACTGGCCAGTGTGTAGTGGTGACATAGCACAGACTCAGACTTAGGAAAGATGCACTCGGTTTTGCTGATGTAAGGCTGCCTTCACTGGAGATAGCTCTTTGCAGGGTTTGTCAAATGTGACACCCCTGATAGAGATACATGTAAAGAAGGGCGGGGTCCACCCTAAATATGAATATGAAAGCTAAATACTAGTGAACTGAAACACAGATTTCTGCTATACACTTTGCTCTCTGAAAGTACTTTGTTTTATCCACAGGAAAGACAAATACAAGTCCAATCATTACATACATCAAAGACCTACTCTTATTTGGGATCAAATAATAAAATCAGAGATGTGCTCAGAGTTGCTACTTGAAACTTGTAAGAGCAGCTGAACTTAACTCTACTATTCAGAAAATCAAGAACAAAAATGCCAGTACATGAGCATTTTTTCAGAAAAAAGGTAGGAAGTCATTTTTTTCCTTAACCGCATCCTTGTGTAGAAAAGCGCTTAAGCAAATGGAAATAGACATTCAGAATTACAGACCATACTGTCCCTGGCCCCAAGTAAATACAGAATGTGTGTAAAAACAAGATTTAAATGACATGTTTTCATTTAAAGGAATGTATTCTATATGCAGGTAACAACCAATTAACTATTCTCTAATTCTCTGAAATTATTAGAACAAGCCATTGGAAGTTGCTACATTATTTACATTTGGATGTTGGAATATAAAAGCATATAGAAGCTACAGTCATAATCTTGAATTACACGTGTGAAACTGAGATAATTGCTACTGAGAAAAGAACTTAGCTCTAAGGATTCTACTACACTGTCACAAACAAATCATTAGAAAGGGCAGAGCTGATTCACTGGTGCAGCAACTTAAAAAGCAGTATTTAAAATTATCATGAGTCTCTTGTCTTCTCCACGGCACCCACTAAGTTAGAATAAAGCAAAGCAAATTCTTCAGACTAGCAATATAATAAGCAGCAGTTCATTTAATATTTCATGATTTTTATATTTCTATGGCGTTTGCATATTAGGCTGCACTCCATATTCTCAGTGTTTAGCCAGATGACCAAACACACAGAGAAGTTCTGATGCAGCATATTTTGAGCCACATCTTACATGGAATACTGAAGTTAGGAGACTCATCTGTACACTTGATGATCAGCTTTGGATCCCAATATCCATATTTTCTGTTAATTTCAACCTTGATCTAGTTCAATCATTTCAGTCAATAAGAGGAGCACTTTAGTTAAATGAAGCATTCTGAAAGCTCTTGGAAGATTTTTCACATGTAAGATTATATGATGACCCTGCTGATTAACCAGCGTTGCTGCTCTTTAGTGGTAAGACAAGGGAAAGATGGAAAGTCACAGTATCATAACTAATTCTGATTTTAGGATCCAGCTGCGTTTTAGTTTCACGTGTGCATTTATTACCTGAATTTTCAAGCTGCTACCACCTGCTCAGAAGATGAGGACAAGCTGGCATGTTGCTGGTATAATTATTAATGATCTCACACTGGCAAAACAAAATTTGCTGCAAGCCAATTACTGATGGATAAAGTACATTTCTCTATCTCATAAAAAACACGGAATTTACTGTTACTGAGTGTAGACAACAGTAGATCATATGACAAACTTACTGCAGGTCTCTAAACTCACTGATATTTGACAAAACAATATTTTTCTGTGTTTTGTGTACCAGTTCAGATTGGCCTGCATTAAATTACAATGTAACTTTGGTAAAAAAACAAACACAGTGGTAGCTGGATCCCAATATGTGTGACATGAATCACTACCCATGTAGAGTGTTTGCTGAAGACAAATGGCTTTTTATCAGATCTAGTGAGGAATATAGAAAAATTCTAACGTACAAACCATGATGTTAGTGCCGTCTAGTATAGACTACGAGACCAGGTATTGAATGCTGGTTTTTTATCAGTATTTCTTCAGTGTCATGACAACACTGATCTTTACTTCACAAAATTTGGTACATAACTGCATGATGCAGGTAAGAACCTTCCTTTTTTAGTGGACCTAAACATGAACTTATGTTTCTTTTTTTTATTGTCCAACGTTTTGCCAAAGGTCAGTAGGATGAAAAATTCGTATTGTGGGAATCCTACCAAATTCTTCCCGGTGGTAGTAATGAAAAAAGGGCCCAAGACCAAGTGGATGACTGCAGTCGAACAAAGTCAGATTCCCAACTTAATATTCTTTACAATCCAAGACATAACTTGTTTTTTTTTCAGGTTTACCTGAAACACTCTGTGACATTATTGTAGCAGTCTAAGGCAAGAGTGATGTAGGTCTGGGCTTAACAGTGCTATGCAGAAAACATTAATTATTAAATAAAGAGCACTTGGTGTCAAAACCTTTTTTTTTTCGATATTGTGTTGTAAGGTCACCTGCAATTTGCTTTCTCTTAGTAACACTTAGTCCTTTTAACTTTTTTCACTAATAAGAGCCTTGACTCAGTATTTTTATACACATAAAAATGCAAGTTATATGTTTATATCACTACTGACTTCAGTAAGTTTAGCTCTTTCAATTGAGGTCGTGAAATAACTTTACAACTTGCTATTCTATTACCACTATTTTCACTAGTGAGGCATAGAAAAATTTGTTCAGAAGGGCCCTAAAAATATAAAGTAAAGTCTGATGTAGGGTCAACTCGTTCAGCACCTAAATGCCCCATTAACGGTAACTTACTGAGTACCATATTATAATTACAGTCCTTCAGCCTGGTTTTGCAGTGTTTTTATCTAGATCACTCAGAATATTTTTGATCTGATTTTTGAATAATAGAACACACTAAATGTTTTACAAAGGCTATATATATATAATTGAATAGAAATAATATATTATTGAAAGTTGCTCCATAGCAGAAAATGAAGAAAATTATCTTTCAGTGTCCTAAGAACTGTGAAGAAGCCATTCTCAATTTCCTAGAGACATCATGACAATTACATAAATAACCCTGAGGGGATATAAGAGATCATCTGAGGTGGATATAGCAATGCAGATCACCAGTGCAGATATTTACTAACCTCTTCAAAACCTCTGAAGTGATAACAATCTTACTCTAGTAGTAAGAATCTCATCAGATTATTCCAACCTCATTGAAGCATTTTTTCCTAGTAACACTTTAAATCTGCCTACATAATTCTATTTCTTGCCTTGATCTCATCAGGCACAAACAATTATTGATCTTTGCTCCTTAGCTGTCCTACAATTAAGAAAATAAAGTAAAATCTCCATTCATAAAGCTTTTTCTAATTGGTCATGTCTTTTTTTTTTCTTTAAATATTCTTTCTCTTCACTGGACCCTTGAAACTTGTATCTGTATGTGGTGGTCAGTGATCACAGTGACACTCCAGCAATGGATTCTTGTGCCGCATTTATACTGAAGGCCCTTATTTTAGCTGAAAACATTATCTGGTGCTTTCGAAGGGCAAGGAAAATTTTTTTTGGAAAATTTTTGATGTTTTCCTTTGCTGTGGAAGTCTCAACATGTGACACAGCAGCATGGCCAGCCGGCTGAGAGGATATTCAGCTTTCACATCTCACACGCAACATTCTTTTCTGAAATTTTGAAATAACCAGTATGGCTTTCTGTACTTACATTACACTTATGGCTCGCCACAACCCCTGAAATATATCCCGTTGTACTAATGCTGAGACTGTTACTCTGCACTTCGTATCTATGATTCTTCCTGGCTGTGTTTATCCTTTATACCGCCTTATTACATCTCACCTTCTTGATCTATCTATTTGGCAGGATCACTTCAAACCCTGAACCCTTTTTGTACCACTCATACCTTGGCCAGGCTCAGTACCCACCAAAGTCTTTTTCTGAGCTGTCATGCAAATTTAAAGACAAATCCCTTGCACCTCACCCGAGACCTGCTCTTACTTTTAAAATATGCCATTAGCAAAACTGTTTGGGTTATGGTTTCTACTTTTCAAATTGCCAAACTGTAGTTGAACCTCTGTTTTCTATTTTTTCTGTGAGAATGTCAGGCCTGACACAGTATCACTGGAGGTACTAATCGTGGATACACCAGACCTTATGCTTACTGCTGAGCCAGATACTCTGCCAAAGGTGGAAGTTAGATTAGCCTGATAAACTGATTGTAAATAAACCCCATAATCTCCCTCAAAATAAGAGGGAAAGCTTTTAATTTCATGTACCATTATTTGCCTTCTCCAGAAATCTTCTGTTTGCTGCTGGGACTCACTTATCCTTCACAAGTTCTTAGAGACAAAAGCCTAGAGATTGCTACTCGGTGTACTGTAGGATTAATTCTAAGAGGCCACTAGTACTTGTACAACCCTTCTGCCGGGTTTAGATTGCCATGGAACACTTTCAACTTTAAAGGAGTTGCTATTAAAACACTATCCAGAAATGTGGGAAAATTAAATTTACTTCGTGCACAGTGAGCTATTTTTCCTCATCTGCAGCCATGACTGATTTGGCTTTATGAACATATAATTAAAAGGAGCAAAGGAGAAGAAAAAAGCATTAACAAGGCACATAAGCAGGCTCACATATGATTCCTAATTTCTACAGAATATAACTATTTTATAGTCCTTGCCTCTGGTGAACCAACTGCTAGGCCAGCTGGTAGCTCTCCCCTTTGTGCTCCCACTCTTCAGTCACAGTCCGGGACTGAAAACCCTCGCTGAGAAACACAGCTGAGTGCAAATGGATGCTGACATTTTGTGAAAGCAGTTTCCAGCCTGTTGGCTGCCATCCTCCCTGGTGTCCTGTATGCCCCATGCTGATCTACAGCCCCTCTACCACTCTCCATCCTGGGACCCCTCAGCTCTGGGTAATCTCTGCAGTTCAACTAGCAGCTTCAGCCATTCCAGCTCTCAATAAGGCTGCACACGGTGTGGAAAACTAACACTGACCTCTTGCTCAATACTTGCACCTCTCAAGTCTGTATTGGTTATTGGCAGTGCTAGTTGAATGGCTGGACTTGACCTTAAGGGTCTTTTTCAACCTAAATTATTCTACAATTTTATTCTTGAACAGCTTCTCACATGTCACACAAACTCCTCCAGCCTTCTTCTGTGGTTTGAGGGTCCAAATTTTTCTTTCCAGTGCCAGAAAATGTTGTCACCACCTAGCTAAATCTCACTACATACTTGTGCTAGGTCAAAAATCCCATGGATTTCCAGATGCACAGCTCCACTTGATTGT
Organism: Lanius collurio; assembly: GCA_020086605.1. Classification (NCBI taxonomy): domain Eukaryota; kingdom Metazoa; phylum Chordata; class Aves; order Passeriformes; family Laniidae; genus Lanius; species Lanius collurio. Next base: position 17,075,205 of record JACBWW010000006.1, read on the forward strand.
ATGCCTCTTTTGAAATTAAATACCTCTCAGTAACAATAAAACAACATATATAAACTGAATGTTCTTCTGTTCTACTCATTTGGTTTTTTTCACTTAATTCCCTTTAGAGATGATATCAAATATTACCAGAGCTTTGCTTCCCTGCTGGACTTGCCTTTCCTCTAGATATCTTAAGGAGGCATGGTTTTTGTTTCAGCCCTTTCCTACTGTGCTTTGCAAAACTCAAATAAATGTTCTTCAGCGCACCTTTTCCCTGCCCTGTCTGTGTTCCTGGCACTTTGCTGTTAATATTAATTGTATTAAACACCGGGTCATAATTAAACCTTTTTGAACCTGGAAGGAGGATAAGAGAAAGAGAAATGTATTGAAACAAAAGGACCCTTCAGGCTTAGCCTTCTGTGTCACTCTTTACTTGCTCACTTTCCCATGTTAAATAATGAGCTGAATTTTCCTTCATCTTTCTCTTAGGTCTAACGCCTCTTGCAAAACCTGCTGTTCTCTTCCACAATGTCCCTTGCTATATCCAATTAATTTTGTATTTTTGCCATTCTCCCTAGTATCTTCATTCTGTCACAGGACAGTGATTTTCCAGTCTGTGAGTTTGGCAGAACATCAGAAAGGGAGATTTAACATAATAGATGAAGCCACCACCTCATAAGAGTTTGTGAGGTCCAAGACTGCTACAGGGTATTACCCCAAGTGTGGTACTTGGAAAGATGCAACAAAAGTGCATTCCTGGCCTGAACTGAAATTTTAACAGAGGTGGCTCCAGCAGTACAGAGACTGGGGGTCTGCAGGGAGTTGAGGGGCTGTCAAAAAGTTGAATGGAACGATGCAACAGAGAAACCTACCTTGATAATATGATTTAATTGTTCAGCCCCCAAGAATGAGCAGCAACCGAGTCACATGCAACAGAACCAAGAAGAAAGCAGCACTGAAAGGCTGGGAAAGCAGGTCTGAAAGCAACATTCACTTGTCCACCACTGCTGCTGGAGGTTTGCCCAAGTGCATTTTGTCATTCTACCTTCTGTGAAGGACTTCCACCTTTTACAATACTAACAGCTGCTAAATATTGCCATCTTCACAGTTAGCTGCTGTGTCAGGCTGGAATTTAGGCTTATTGCTTACCTTCCTCCATAAAAGCTTATTCATAGCTTCCCACTTAAGCTGCAAATATCAACTTGCAAGCCCAGCAACAAAATGCTGAGGCGGTTCAACTTCCTTCAATTTGCTTTGATGGGACTGCTCAGAGAGACAGGGGTACATCTGGCAGGTAAAGGAAGGATGTTTGACAAAAATCTGGACAAGGTTAACTTCTGGCCTCACTGACAGAGATGCTATGACTCAACATTAGTGATTTTTTTTTCTTTTTCCAGTTACTCTGATAGTAAGGTGATACTTTTTTTTTAAACTGTATCTCAGGTCTACATTGAAATTTGGTCTTGTGTAAAGGTAGTGAAAATTTACTCAATAATGATGTGTCTTTACAGTATTCTTAATACCAAAAGTCACATTGAATCTTACTTTCTCCTGCATGAAACTGCATCACGAGACCTATCCAGAATTTGAGAGTAGCCAATGTAGCATCTCCTGAATCCAAGCTGGAAAATGTCATGTCTTTATCAAAGACATGCTGATGCGTTCAGAGTTGCTGAGTTCAGTGCCATAAGAACTAATTATTAACTGTGCTGTTACAGACCATGTGCTGAAACTGTCCTTGGTGTAATATCACATGCTTAAAAATAATGTATCGATCTAATTAAGTGTGTGAATTTAGAGGAGAAAGGTAACTGCAGGTTGTGCACTTCTTTTCTTAATCTGTTGAACTTGTAGGACCACATCTGTAATTATATTTTTGTTTTCTTGTTACCCATAACTATACCTTGAATAGAAATACTTTTAAATTCTGCCATATTTTCCTCTTTCCAGTTATCTAATATATTCTATAATGCTTCCCAGGACTTCCTTTATGGGTCCAGCAATCATTAAAAACGTATTTCGTTAAAAAACAACAAACAAACAATTATGAAACAATACAAACTATTTCATTTTCTTACATTATTCATTTTGATTCAAATTCAGTTATTTAGGCAGCAAATCAAGGTAAAAACTCACTGAAATGAGTATATATGAGAAAATTAACTTCTATAGCCATAATCAAGTAATTAAACAGATTTAGTTAGGTCAGTTTAATTCCCCATTTCTTCTGTAGAGTAATTATACTGGAATAAAGCCACTTTAATTCTGGAACAGACTGTCCACATGGGGAACTATATTGAAACAGCTGTAGTAAAATAATTATTTGACTACAGCTATACTGCACGCTTCCCCCCTGAAAGCAAACCATCAACATAAAAATCTTGCCTCTTTTGCAGAAGCTCAGCTATTTTGGCTCAATCCTATTCCATAAACAACAGCAGAGGACTTTCCCAGCAGAATGTACACACAACTCAGAGAACAGCTTTTACCTCTCAATTCCTCACTGGGTGGTGAGGTGCAGTAAGGCACTTACAGTTTTTTACCAGTGAAAGAGTTCTAAGATGCTCTAGGATGTGGAATGGAGACGGTGGATAGAAAATGCACCCTTTTCTGTAATTAACTATAAATTTTATAAAAGTGTAGACCATCACAGAGGTAACTCCAGATGAAAGGAGTAGAAGATGGGCTGTGGCAGCACTCCCTCCCTCTGCTGGCTTGCGGATACCTTGTGCCTGGCAGGTATTGCCTCTCACCTCCACTTCTCTGGAATAGCCTGAGGGCAGAGCCTTTCTCTGCCTTGACCTTCCACAGCTTGGAAGTCCCACGGGCTCACTCCCATCTCAGCTTACAGAAGTGCAGATGCAGAGAAGTGGCTGTTCCTCTCTACTTCTTTGTGCTACTGTCACTTATGAAGTGAATTGAAAAGTGAATAGAGCTGTAACATTCTGCTTATTGAACTGTGTTTTTGTTGCACTACCATTAGTTAAAAGTTTAGTATTCTAGACTCAAAGCACAGGCTTTGGCTGGTCGATTACAAACTATGTGAATCCAAGACCCGATTTTTGCAGATGGAGTTCTTCCTTCAACCACACAGCTACTCAGCCAGAGGTATTTCACCTCAAAGGCCCCTTATAATTTGGCTCCCCAAGCTGTCAATGGGACACAGAAGTTCACAGCTCTGGCAAAAGTAATTTGAACGATAAAGATAAGAAAGCTGGGTCACAACTTACCTCGATCTGTGTCATACAGGAAAACAAAGCGGTTCCATTCATAGTGATCCAGCAGGCTCAGGAGGGCTCCCCGCAGGGACGGCCGCAGCTGCAGCACGAACTGACTCTCACCCTCCGTGGGGAAACTGGGCGTGATGAGCGAGATGTGCAAGGCGCTGCAGAATGAGGTCAAGGTATGTACTGATCTCTTATCATAAAGTCCAAAAATGGCAAAAACTCCTCTAGAATACTGGGAGCAAACTGAAATAAAGAAAGGAAGGAAGAAAGAGAGTTTAAGTAGTGACAGAATCTGTAAACATGTTCAGAATCAGTAAACACATTCAAACATCCTCAAATTTTTAATTTGAAGATTTGCAGTTCTGCCTGTACAGTTAAATTCAATTTTCACATGTGTTTTATTCTGGAAACCAATAAATAAATAGCTAAGTAACATTTTGTGACTTTCTGATCCCATTCATAGAACACTGAAGCACCTATAGTAATTTTACTCCAAAATAAAATATAAAATAAATACCATGTATTTTTGCATACCAGTGAAAAAAATCAACATTTAATGTTTTAGTCATAGCTCTAAATAATATCAGGCATTTCCATTACCTTGAACTGAAAAATGTTCACATTCTAAAATGTGAAAATTATCAAAAAAATGTTACTTGTAAAAGTCACCTTGTAAGTGAAATCTGGACTGAATCTGAATTGTAACAACGTAGAACCTTTGCTCCCTTTTAAGCAGGAAGCCCTTGTGGTATATTAAAACACTTCTAGAGACACAGAGTAAAAAAAATCTACTTCATGAATAATCTCCTTGACATTAAGAGGGCAGTTTAAGTAAAACACAGTAAGTCAATGTGATCAGACTTTTGCCCCAACCCTTTTGTTTCTACTCTGTGCTACCTGAAAACTAGACAACAAATGACCTCAATATATATTCTGAATTTTGATTTGCTCTTGGACTCATTTAAGACATAGGGAAAGACTTCTATTGATTTCATCAGACTGGGTAAGGACTTCACATAAAAACAGGCATATGAATATCTTCTCAAGCAAATACTGCATTTCTATCAATTCATAAAGGATCTTATGAAAAAGACCCATTCTTTTAAAGCACAAACCAAGTTATTAGAAAATGTGTGATCATTAATAGTGTTACCTATCCCAGAATCACAGAAAATGGAGAAAAGAACATTCAGTTAGGGGATCATCATATAAAAGTATGTATTTCCTATGCTCTCCTGATCCAGATACTCTCTTCTCACAGTCTGTCCTTACATGTTGCCTAAGAGTTTGCAGGGGAAAACTTAAGAAAACCTCCCACTAGCCTGGAGGTCACAATCATTCTGCATGCGCAGTGCAGTCAGGGTACAGCAAATTCAAATCAGTTCAGCTTTAATTTTTTCACATTACATTTACTGCATAAAGAGCTGAAAATACAAATTGTGCATTTTTCTCCTAAAACTTTGGTGATTTACCCAGTTCTGATGCCAGAACTGGGGTAAGTGGCTTGAGGGAAGTTTTGTGATTTTATGTGCTCCTCCACTGCTATGGCTCCCATCCTAACAATTTTTATAGCCAGATTGTATATCAGCAAAGCTTTTTCAAGAGCTTTGTTTCTTTCCCCAAGCTCCCCTTCAATATACACATCTCTTACAAACCTTCTTAGTATTTTCTTTGCTGGACCACACAAAACAGATTCCCAAAGACCCCTCAAATTGCCATTTGCCAAATTAGTGGCTTGCCATTCCAATAATCATCACAGGGAGCATTGCTCTCTGCTTTCCCAGCTCCATCTTATCTTGCTTGAACACAGATTACCAACATGCTGAGAATTTCAGCTGAAGGCTTTCTGCTCTTTTTTACATTATTCCCCCATCTCTACCACAAAATATTTTTGCTGACATATCCTAAGACGACACTGTTTTTTTCTAAATCTGAACCTCAGTGATGGCTGACGATCATATTGAGATCAAAATTCTTCCTCTTCCTTCTGGGCCATTTGCAAATGATGAGTTTCTGCTTACAGTGTAGTATTTTCCTTAGTCACTATTAGTCATTTTCCATCATGCCACACTTATTACTGTACTCCTCAAAATTATTTACTTCTATGCTTACAGTCACAGTCTGCTCTGCTTGGTGCACTTAGCTGCCTCTCCAGCAAATTCCATCATGGTACCATGACTTTTTATCTCAGTGTCTGCTACAAAATTAGACATTTATTATCTTCCTCCTGTAATTGTGCTTCTCCAGCTTGGAACCTCCTCTTCCACAAAAATTTGTTGCCATCTTCACCATTGTTTCATGCTTGCCTTTTGACTCCATTTGTCTCCATTCCCATAAATCACTTCTCTTGTCTATTTTATTACATTCTCTTGGAAATTGGAAGATAGAGATAAATCCTGTGCTGTCTACCTTAGGAACCTCTGGTTGCATTTTATGCCATTTTCACTGTACATCCATATTTTAAAGCTTTCTTTCCATCAAAATCTGTTCTATAACTTCACTGATCATACATATCACAACTTACTTAACAGCTCTAGTAAGAGGCACTTGTAATTGTATCTACCTTTCAGTAAACCAATTCTTGAAGAACCAGGGAAGAAAGATGTGATTTCCCTATTCCCATTAGTCATCACACTTCTTTTAAGAGCAACATTCTCCTTGAATGAAAATCAATGTGAAATATCTATTAGTTTTAAATCTCCAAAACAGATTTCTCTGCTTTTCTGTCCTATCATCAATACAAAACAGCTTCAATTATTTTCCTACTTCCTGTATTTTTATTTAAATATATAAATGACCTTCTACTGTTGTTTTAATGTCCTTTAAAAGCTTCATTTTTCAGTGGAAGCCCTAACCTAGGCTCTCATTTCTGCAGCAAATGTAATTTATATCTCCTTCTTGGGGAAAAAAAAAAAATCTTTCATATTAATAATCCTTTTTGAACATTTGTTTCTTCTATCTTCCTTCTATAATCATTCATGCAGTCACATCCTGTATGTTACATTCCTCTGCAAAGGGATTTCTCTGTGTTTTACAAGTATTTCTGTGAGGATATGGCAGGCGTTCTCTATTTTTAAACACAGTTCAATTAACTCTGACAACTGAAATAATTGAACACAAACCTCATGTATGTAAGTGGCAGTTCCTTAATGTGTTTCTTGTTTAGACAAAATTCTTCCTAAGGCTCCTTGTTGTTGTACTTTGCACTTTTACAGGGGCACAGAGTTCTTTTTGTAACACGTGGTCCTTACAGTAGGAATCCGCATGATGAAAAATTCAAGAAATCAATGCCAAGCTGTAAAATGGTACACTTAGTGGAGTTCTCAGGATGGAGAAAAAAGTCAAACTTGAAATTTGATTAAATCACATTATATGACCCTGAAGTACTTACAACTTAAAGTAACAGAATAATAATTCATGTTCAAAGAAAACTATCCTTGCTACAGTCTAAATTCAAATGTGATAAAACATTATCTGAGTACCATTAAGAGTCCTGAAATAGCCGATCCAAGAAAACTTGTGCTATTATACTTGAGATCAAGACTGGGAAGTAACTGAAGAGTGTCCTTCTTTGCTCCTTGATAAGAAAAAAAGCTAAGATGAGGGTTATGAGAATTTTTTCTTACTCAGTACAAAACCCACAGAGAGGAAAAATGCCTGTGACACTATGAAGATGAAGCTTAAACATATGCAGAGATGCTGCTACAATCATGAATCAATTTTACAGTAATCAGCAGCGACCACAAAAATCAGCAAAGCCATGAGGATTTGCATTCCAACTCACTACTGCTCTCACAAAATGCCTCCAGGCAAACATGACTACCTGGATTCCTCAATTCTTTTTCCATTTCTCTTACACTTCTAAAGGCATTTTACTTATTAAAAAAGCACTAAATTATGCTCGGTAAAACAGTTGCATATTAGCATTCTAAGAAAATTTTGTTCAAGAATTTTTCCCTCATAAATATAAATCACTAACAAGAACACTTTCATGAGTATACTTTGAAAAATATTGAATAATAATTTGTCTTTAAACCAGATACCTCTTAATAGCCGACAATTTACTATTCATATTACACATAGTATTTTCTCCTGCAGATTTTTTAATACCATTGGTCTCACCAAAGATGAGATGAATGCAGAGGTCAAGAGTCATAGAATCACAGAATGGTTTGGGTTGAAAGGGACATTACAGGTCATCGAGTTCCCATATTCCCTATCAGAAGCATGGACACCTGCCACTAGATCAGGTTACTCATTCCACTCAGCCCCATTCCACCTGGTCTTGAACATCTCCAGGGATGGGCAACCCACAAGCTCTCTGGGCAAACTTTTCCAGTACCTCACCACCGTCACAGTGAAGAATTTCTTCCTAATATCTAATCTAAACCAACCCTCTTAAAGTTTAACACCATTCCCCCTTGTCCTGTCACTACATGCCCTTGTAAATACACTCTCTCCATCTTTCTTGCAGGCTCCCTTCAGGCACTGGAAGGCTGCAATTATGCCTCCCTGCAGCCTTCTCTTCTCCAGGATGAAACCTGGTTCTCTCAGTCGGGCTTTACAGGAATAGCACTCCAGTCCTAGGAACAACTGTGTCTCACCTCTGGACTGACTCCAACTGTCTCCTTTCCATGCTGGGACCCCAGAGCTGGATGCAGCCCTGCAGGTGGGGTCTCAGCAGAGCAGAGGGGCAGAATCCCCTCCCTGGCCCTGCTGCCCACGCTGCTCTGGATGCAGCCCAGGGCACCATTGGCTTTCTGGGCTGTCAGTGCTCATGGCTGAGACAGGCTGAGCTTCTAATACGCCAACACCTCCAAGGCTTTCCCCCAGGGCTAGTCTCAATCCTTTCTCCACCCAGCCTGTTTCTCTCAGAACAGACTCCAGAAAAAAACATTGCAATGCACCTTAAACAGCCAAGATAGTGTTGATGCAGCAGTTGTAATATAAGTTAGATGTGTTCTTTTCTAGCAGTACTACGTGATAGTACAATCACTTTAAAACAACAGGGGACTCACAGGACCTTCAGTTAAGAAAAAGATATAATGCCAAAATGGCAAAAATTGTCATACTGAAGGATTTACTGAGACACATGGTCAAGTCATGTGGTCTTCTTTCTCTGTAAGAGAAATACTTTCCAAAGTTCCTGCTATTGTTCTTAAGACAAGTCCCTAACTTAAAACACACATCTTATCTTGAAAATTGAAAAGCAAAAAATTCAAACAACTTCTTATTTCCAAGTTATACCCATATAGTTTAAATCCTCTAAACAATATATTTACAAAGAATAAGTAGTGTACAGCTGGTCTGCCAACAGCGTTAGTTTTGCTCAGCAGCGGACAGGTAGCAGGAATAGGAACCATATATGTAGGAATCTGGAAGACCTGCGGCCTAACACCAAAGCAGCATGATAGATGGTGCTTTCAGAGTAATGATTCACTGACCCTGAGTGTTCCAGGACACAGGTTCTGGAATGAGCATTTTAAAATATATTTCCCTGTGTTTTCAACACCTGTGTGGGAAGCTCTGGCACAGTCAGCAGTTACAGATATACTGACAGACACCCACATCTGTTATAAAAACCCAAATTACGGAAGCACCAAAACTGAAAGACTAAAGACTAGTTTACATTGTGGAAGTTTTCAGATATAAGGACAGTCTTTCATTGCTGTTTCTTCTCTTCCTCCTATGCTTTGGACATTTGGGGATTAGGGACTGGGATTGGTCAATGACATCTTGTGTCTGACTCTCATTCCTCCTCAGGCTGCACTCCTTCACTGCTCCAATGAAGTGTTTTTTATCCTTTACTAAATGTGCTATCACAGAGGTACTACAGCATCACTAACATGCTCAGCAGCTTTTACTAGCAGCATATCTATTTTGGGGCTGGCTGAAAACTCACTCTGTCTGACATGGGAGTGGCCCCTGGCATCTTCTCACAGAGGCTGCCCCCGTGGTCCCCTCCCCCCAGCCAAGGAGGGGCAGGCACTGATCTCTTCTCTGTGGTGACAGTGACAGGACCCAAGGGAATGGCCTCAGGTTGCGTCAGGGGAGGTTTATGTTGGGTATTAGAAAAAGGTTCTTCACTCAGAGGGTGGTTGGGCACTGGAACAGCTCCCCAGGGAAGTGGTCACAGCATTAGCCTGACAGAGTTCAAGGAGGATTTGGACAATGCTTTCAGGCACATGGTGTGAGAGTCTTATGAATGGTTCTGTCCAGGGCCCAGAGCTGGACTCGATTGTTCTTGAAGGTCCCTTCCAACCTAGCTTATTCTAGGATTCTTTGATCTAGTAAATTTCAGAGAGCAACAAATTTAAAAAGTATATTTAGGGAGTCACATTTCCTTGCCACCTTAATGGCACATGAAGACTTTCATTTGAGGTGTGTCTGCAATGCCCTCTGTGGTCCATGCCTTCATGGGTCACAGTCATATACACTATTTTTTGTTCAGCTGCTGTGCACCTGCCAGCACTGATGTAAAAAATACTGTGTGAATTTCCCTATCCTAAAGAACTCCTTCCAAGAGGAACAGCCTACCCATATGGAGATGCAAGCTCTACATGTGAGATGAAGCACAGAAGGGAGAATAATTTAATCTAAATATGAACCTGCCTCCCAAGGTCAAATGATTTATCAATTTATGTCGGTGAAAGCTCTGAATTCTGAGACAGGATTAAGCAGTATTTCTCAAATAGCTTTGAGACTGGCATTTCCTGTTAAAATGTCCAAAAGTCTTTCTGTTCATTTTGCACAGATCATCCCAAAAGTCTCTTTCTCCTCTGTGCTCTTGGATCCACCTCCTCCCAATCACTCCACTGACCTCCACCTCCTGGAAGAGGGCACAAGGCTAGTTAGAGCTCTGGAACTAAAAGACAAATGATCTGAATTCATCCCTCTGCAGTTTTAAACTATCTTGCACCCAAATCCAGTACAGATTTGATACACATATGCTCTTCCTCAGTTGTGTTTGAGATGGCTGATTTAATACTAAATTATGCTCTTGCATTAAGAAAAAATCCCAACATTGAGACAAACTTAATGAGATGAACTAAATCACTGATATAAGATGACAGACAGGATTATAAAAGAGAAAACAGTGTTACATAAAATTGCTAGATGAAAAAAATTATAGATGTATTAGGACCAATTTACTACCATCTTAAGAACTGTCTGGAGTAGAATAGGATACCTCTAAATACAGACATCCAAAATAGGACAAAAGGGAAATAAGTAGTTTTTTTACAAATTATATAATTAATACATCCAACAACATCCAACAAAACCCTATTCATGTTCTGTTTATAGACCCTTCGCCCTCTAAATCATCACCTACCTTTGTCTTTTGATCACAAACTCCTTCAAGAAAATGAATTATCTTGCATTTAGTAGACTTACATCATGTCAGGTAGCAACGTATCTAAAGCATTATAACCAGAAATAATATCACAGCATTACTTTAACCAAAACCAGCTTATTGATCTAAAATTTAACACTGTGTTAGTGGTTGAAGTGAACAAAATGAGACTATATTTCCAGCTTTATAAATAAAAAAAATAAAAACCCAATGAATCACAATTATTACCCTCTTGAGTATTTATTCCTCTCAAACATTTGTCCTCCTTTAGTAAGATATTGCATAATGAGAAGTCTTGTATGTTGGGTGGTGAATCTCTGAAACTGAATTCATCCCCTGCAGCAAGTCACTTTGCATTCCCATGTCTCAGTTTTCAAGGTTTAATCTGTCTGTTCTATTGAGGACTACAAGCACTTGACGGGAAGGCCAGTCTCCTACTACGTATCTGTGAAAAGTTTAGCACAATGGTCCACCTGTCTCAAGTGCTTCTGAGTGCTAGCCCAACGTGTATGAATGTTTTATACCTAGTGGAGATGTATCTTGCAGTTCCATAGCAAATTCTGAACCCCTAAAAACACATAAGCCTTTGTCCTAAAGGTCATTGTGTTGGGCTGTATGCATAAGATTAAGCATCTACTAAAACGTGTGCAGGAATACTTAAATGGAGCTCAACAGAAAGATCCATCAAACACAGCAAATTCATGAGTGATTTTACTCACAGCAGTGGGTTACTTCTAGTACTCTCTTCTAAGTGACTTACCAGCTCCTTTAAAAATACTCTCCTAAGAACAATGAAAGCTTTGGTTTAATGTGCTAAATCAAATGGTAATTCAGGAAATGCAATTCTGTTTGTTCAGCTGCAGATGTGAGAGCATCTTGAAAAACAAGGTTCAAATTTACTACATTTTTAATTAATTGTTACATTTCCAGAAATCATTTTTGTGAATTGTCTCTAAAAGACTAGTTCTTCTCAAAGACTCAACCGATATCAGAAAGTGATAGTGCATTTCTTGCCTATTGAATGGAAAACAGAATTGAATTAGCTCAACTAACATGCATGGTATTTTCTTCTTTTAAAATAAATTTGAACACTCTAATATAGTATTTTGTGTACAATGTCTTATACCAGATCACTAAGCTACAGCACATTAACTTTAGAAGGTTACCCTGAGAGATGCTCAAAATAAAAGAGAAAACCATTAAGACCAGGCAAGACTGGCTCGTACATCTACCTGCTGAACTCTTCTCCACGCTTCATACAGAGGCAAGATTGTCTATCCAGAAATTAATACATTGATTAAAGTTTCCTCCAAGCCAATTGCAAAAGAAGATGTGAAAAAAGCATGTGTCTTTGTATGTATACAGGGGCATACAGGGAGTGTGTAGGAGTCTGTCTCACCTGGTTCTTACCACCCAAAAGACAAGGGTTTAATTTCTGGGTTTTTTTTCTTTCTCTAAAATAGAAAGAAGGTAGATTCCAATGACAGATCTTAAAATGGGTGATAAATTAAGGGTACTGATTTATCCACTAGAGGTACCTTTCTCTTCTTAGCTTCAAAAGAAAACTACACAATTATGGCACCTACATTTACATAGATTTAAAATTGTTCCCAAAACCTCACTTGAGTAAAAATACCTCTATATTTTTAATTCCCTTTGCCTCCATAGATTCAATGTAATTTGGAGCTAGCCTTCTCTGAGGCCCATCTCATTTGACTGACACAGATCCATTGCAGCCAGGGGCTGCAGGTATTTCTCACATAGAGCTCATGTATCTCTATTTTCCTAAAAAGTGCTGACAACTCTCATTTCTTGATAAAGAACACAAAGTAGCCTGGCCCTTTATAAATTTCTGTGAGGGAAATCACTTTAGTCTTTAAATACTTTCCATCTGAAAACTTGAGCACCACTATAAGTATTTTACTTTTATTAATATATAATTCCACATATTTTAAATCCAATGGAATTTTTTTATAGAACAAGAAAAATTTTCCACTGGGTTTATTTACAAAATTTCTTTTTCCTCTGTGCCTTGGCCAATTTCTTTGATCCCTCACAAATTTCACATTTGCTGAATGCTACCAAATCTTTTCTTTCATTTTTAAAAGCACTTTACTGCTCTGTCTAAAATAAATCATCCAATCTTTGTGCCTTTGTCCTCCAGTCCTGCGCACTCCATGGATCTGATATTTATAGCTGTCTGACAATGCACATACATGTGAGTATTCCTAACTCTGCCAGAACTTCCTTTTTGAAAGCTCTCCCATAGAGATTCCTCATGCATCATTTACCTTTCATAGTCACATGAATGAGAATCCACATCGGTACAGAAGTTCTTTTTTGGCTGTTTTTAAAAGCTGATAAAAATATCAGTAACATGTGAGACTTCCAGGCTTTTCAGAACTACAGAAGTTTTTTAAAAAGTTAAACAGGATAGGAAGTTCCTATGTCACTGGCACGTTTTCTCAAGGACAAAATGTCTAGAGCCACCTTTGAAATTTTTTTTTTCCTGCTTCAGAATAAAAGCTTAGAGAGGCATAACAAATTGCATGGAAATTAGACTGGACTACAGTAAAAAACTGGTTTATGGAATCAATCGTAAAATTCCCAGTTGCTTAATTGAGGTGAACATTTCAACTCTGATACTGCAGGTGATTAGAGATCTTCTTGCAAAATCCTATCACCTTTTTTAGTTTGCCAGCTGAGGGAAAACTCATCCTCATTAAATGAGTATCTAGAGAAATCATGTTTGATAACTTATCTAGATTGTCTATGTGATTAAACATTTTTTGCTTCTCTGATTAAACATTTTCTCTCTTTCTTGGATTGATTCATTTTCTTATGGGACATACTACTTCTTTCAGCTCAAATTTGAACTTCATCCAAACATTTCTTTGTAGAGAAAACAAATTACTTTGCAGCTTGTTTTTCCCCTCAAAAGCTAAGATTTTATAAAAGCTGCCCCTATATCCTATTTTAATGAGACAGAGCAAAGAAAAATATGAATTTTAAGAAGTAACCCTTTGATGGCCCTCTTCTCTACAATTCTAGCCTTTTTTTTTTTTTCATTTATTTTGAAAAGGGAAAAATAGGAATATTTAAAAATAAGTTTTTCTTTCAAAAAAAAAAAGAGCTGAAAAAAACGCATCAGTTTAATCAATTTTAAATAGCATGGTATCTGATGAAGTGTGCAGTTGATTACATAAAAATAGCTTTTTATACATAGCTGTGTTACCACAGATTTTTTTTTTCACATAAGAAGAACTATCTGTAGTTTACAGAAAAAAATAGCAACAATTTTTTCTTCATTTTGGAGAAATACACGGTAATTTTGCAGTAGTCCTGCCAGCATAACTGTCATTGACAGGAACTCACTGAATTTCATTTGAGATGTGAGAGGCGAAGCTATACAATATGGCTCCTGACCTAAATTGTTTTGATGAATTCCTTACCATAACTTACACCTCCAATCCTGTGCTCAGCTCTGGGCCCCTCACTGCCAGAAAGACACTGAGGGGCTGGAGCGTGTCCAGAGAAGGGCAGCGGAGCTGGGGAAGGGTCTGGAGCACAAGTCCTGTGAGGAGCAGCTGAGGGAGCTGGGGCTGTTTAGCCTGGAGAAAAGGAGGCTCAGAGGGGACCTTATTGCTCTCTACAGCTGCCTGAAAGGAGGGTGTAGCCAGGTGGGGGTTGGCCTCTTCTGCCAGGTAACAAGTGACAGGATGAGAGGAAATGGAAAGTTGTGCCAGGGCAGGTTTAGATTGGAGATTAGAAAAATTTCTTCACTAAGAAGGTGGTGGTCAGAAGTGCCACAGAAGTGCTTAAATCACCATCCCCAAAAATGTTCAGAAAACATGTAGCTGTGGCACTTTTGAGACACAGTTTAGTGGTGGACATTGAATGTTATGTTTATGTATGGACTCAAAGACCTTTGAGGTCTTTTTCCAACCTATATTATTCTATAGTTGTATTAAATTTTGTGGGGAGGGGATTTCCAATGTTGTTATAAAGATCCATCATCTTCTAACAAGAGCTCATGCCAGAGCTTCCTAAATCATACCCTGCATTTCCTCTTGAAAGCATGTTTTCCTAATGTACTGGTTTGTCATATCTCTTCCAAGAAGGTTGGACTTGTGGTCTTAGAGGTCTTTTCCAGCTTTAATGATGCTGTGATTCTCTAACTCCCATTTTGGACCAATGTTGCTCCTTTACGTCAAATGTTGTGTTCTGATTTTACTGAACTGAAAAAAAACCCATGAACACAACTGTAATTTGAGGAAGCTCAAGAAAAGCATTTCTTAAAGTATTGAGGAAGCTTAGTACACCACTTCCACGTGACTTTAAAAGAGGACTAGACATTTAACTACTCCCTCTGGCTTAGGAAATATCTCCCCAGATCACTGAAAAATCTGGCAAATTAAGAAATAGAAGACAGGTGATCATGAAAGATGTAAATAACTTGGTCCAGCATGAAGATTCATTCCAGCAGAGTTTTCATTCAAACTTCACCAAAGATGTTATTTTTTGTCTGGTTAGAGTTTTATATTTAGAATTAAAGTCTGTCCTTGGGGGAGTGATGTCATTTGATTCATCACTAGAACTCTATTGTTCTTTCTTTGGTGAATCTGTTTCTCAAATTCTTATTCCACCTTAATCTTCCAGCCAAAACAGGTTGCAATGATCTCTGCCCAGGCTTTTGAATGTGGTGGGTCTGGGATTCTACTTTCTTTCCTCAGTAACTGATTTCACATCATCAAGAGTTGCCTCACCAGCAACTTAAATTATTGTTTACTTTGATTCATGCTATTGTGCAAGGCTATAATCTTAAACAATTTTTCCTGCTCTGCTGTTTACTTTTTAGAATGAGTGAAGCCATGGTTTCCTTTTGGCCTCAATAAGATTAACAGACATTCATCATATGATGTTGATTAAATAACATTAAATAAAACTTCTTCCTTGGTCACTTTTAGATCTGAGTATCTTTTAAAGATCCAGAAAACACGGTTTCTAATTTCCGAAAACAATTTTCATGTTAAGAGGATATGTGTGATGAAAATATTGCCTGTTTTTTTTTTTTTTCTCAATTTCCCATGGGTTAATAACCACTATTAACCAATTGCACACACTTTAACTTGAAAAAAAGCATTTTCAGTAATTTCTTTAATCCCCATAACTGGGATTTACAGATGAAAAGCCTCTAAATACTTTTGAAAAAATCTGTTTGTCTTTCCATTACTTCCTTCCTCTTGATGGTAGGAAGCATAACTTGAAACCAGTGTTACTCTCAGATAAATAGAATATGCTAGCACATCATGAGATTATATACAACTTGATCAGAGACACAAAACTCTTCAGAGGATCTAGAAACAAAATTCTGCTGCTGCCTTCTGCAGCCTGTGACTAGGTATTGGCAGGACAGCAGTTGCTGACAAAATGCACAAGGCTCTTCTGAAGCTGTTCCCCATTTAAGGAGTATCTTCTGCACTGCTGTTTCAGGGATCGAGACATATCAAGTGCCAATTGTTCTACTAGTCTACTCAAGTTTAAGGACCTTTTATTTACAGTGGATAAGAGATTTCCATGTTCTCATGAGTTTTATTCTGTGATAGTGCAAGTGTGTTCTGAACAGTAAATAATTTTTTTTTAAAAAATGAGAAATTTACTTTGTCATGTACATCTAAAATGCACTTCATGATTATTTGAATTGCTTCTTCTTCCACATGAGGATTGGTAATGATGGCTTTTTCAGAACTTAGGGGCTTCCAACAGTCCAGAATTACCTCATAAACTGTACCATCTTACTATTTTTACTGCTTTTCCTAGCCTTGATCTAGTGAACTGGCTTAATGATACCTGGACGGATAGAGAAGTGAAAGCCCAGGTAAATTTTCACTCAAAGTCCCATTTTAATTTCCAACAGACATGTCAACTAGCTCTTCTGAGTTTTCCAAAAACCAGTTTTCTGAAAACCAAAATTCTAACACTTAAGTTCTTCATAGAGTTGGAGTCAAGAATAAAATATTTTCAAAGAATCAGTAAGATGAATGTTGATACCCTTATTATCCACCCCTGACCTGTTCAGCATGGATTCTCTGAGACTTTTCATTATTCTGTACTTCATACTGCAGGCCTCCCTGAAAAATCCTAGGCATTATTACTCTTCACAAACCCAAATCTATACCAAGAGATTTTCTCTCCAGAAATTTGGATCTTGGGTAACTATATATGTCTGGGAATCACGGTTACTTAAGACATCCCATGCTGAACACAGATTGTGTTTCCTGTACTTGCTCCTTTATGTTGCCTTGTTGTTTTAACTATCTCACTGTGCTAAGGATTTTCCAGCATCTTGTAGCTTGCCTGTTTTTCCTCAGATAATGCAGTGATCATAGCTGAGGAATTTTTCCAGATGTAGACTCTGCCTACTGTGGACATGTCTTATCAAAATTACATTAGGGAACCACTGTCTTTGGAGGGCCAGAAGTCCAAAATTTAAGAAACCCAAGCTAGCCCCATACCTTCTTCACATTTTTTCCCAGTGTGCCTTGAATTTTCTTCTCCATTCATTTTATGAGGGCTTCTTCTTAGCCTCCCATGATTATGCCAAGGGAAATCAGCTAGAGTAGAAATTGTTGATTTTAAAATCAAATGCTTGGCATGGATGATTAGAAATGCATGTTCCACTGTCTTCTATTTTTGCCATCAAGCTGTTTTTTCTTTCTCCAAAAAACTAATCTTTCAACTTCTTTCATGTATAAAAGGCACTTTGCAGTAGCTATAGGTCTCACATAATAATAACTAAAGTAATGAGAAAAAGGAATTATCTTTTTAAAAATAAAATATAGATTAACCATTTGACCAAGGGTATTTCCAGTGAAAGCTATTTACCTTCAAAATGGAAGACCAGCCTTACCAGACCCGAGTGCACAATATATTCTGGCCATGCCCTGTGTTTAATGGCTTCAAGCTCCAACTGCTTGACACGAAAGGCAGTTTTCAGTGTCAAATGCCATGAATAGGGTATGCTTTCTAAAGAACTCTCCTCAGCTAAAACAAGAGTTAAGAAAAGAAGCTTATACATGCCTAAACATATCTGTCTATATAGCAGAAGAATATGTATGCATGTTCTCTGTTTCTGTACAGAAATTCTCTTCTGTACAGCTGCTTTTTTTAAACACACAAATCTCTACTATCAAAAGATAGATGTTACCTTAGATGTCTCTGAAAGAAGTATGCAGATAAGCCTAATAAAGTACATCACTTTGTGTCTAACATATTTGTCTTACTCACATCTCCATGTTTAGTTTGACAAGCAGAGTTTATTTCATTTCAATTCTGGGGCAGGAGATACTTATGGAAATGAATGTGCTATTGTCTGAGGGCCTAGAAGTTGATGAGAGGAGAATGTTTATGCTGTCTCATAAAGCATCATTACCACACACAAAACAATGTTTCACATGAAATAATTAACTTCTACATGAAATAACTTCTGTTATGAATGAACACTTCTTTTGTAACTCTGTACTTGCAAAACATTTAACAAAATGGTGTTTTTATCCAAAACTGAAGCTCTTAAGGGCTTCCAAACTAAAAGAAGACGGTGGAACAGAGGTAAAGGCTTTGAGTGCCGGGCATAACCTATCTCCCCTTGACTCGACTAGCCATTCTGAAACACAACACTGCCTTTCATAGGCAGAAATTGCTTAGCACACCTTGTATTCTCCTCTAAGAGCAAAACTGCTAACTTGCGTTAAAATAAATTGATGTTACTAAATTTAATTATTACACTCTTGACTGCAGTAATGCCAGAATCTTTCTTGCAGCCACACCAAAAAGATGGCAGTACAACCTACTGACTTAAAATCATAAACCCAAAGAAATCAAACTGCTTTGCAAAAACCACCTCCCCACTGCTCTCTTTAGGAACGCTGTGGTGCAGATATTTGGGTTCCCATCCTGCTTTTGGCACAATAATCCAAAATGCTGTTTCCATATCTCTTCCTCTGACATTGTCAAGTTCTGAGGTTATAAATGAGAACAGCAGTCTGTAAAGCACAACAAAAAGATGGCAAAATTTATTCAGAATCATTTAAGTGAGAGGGCATTGCTGGTTTAAGCCTAAAGCAGCTGTCAATATTCAGTTTTATGCACCACTTCACATCTTTCTACATGCAATGAGTTTTCTTCATTTCACAAAATATACACCTTCTGAAGGGAGAGATCATGGCTTTTGTAGTTGGAAAGTGTTTAACAAAAAAGAAGCAATGACAAAAACATGTTTGCAGTTATCTTCATTTCTTCTTGAGTTTTCAGCTAATTCTGTCTTCTCTATGCAGGATTTTCAAGCACCATCTTAAATATTTCCACAACTTCACTAATTTAAAACAGAAGCACAGGCCCTCTCATTTTATTCTCTCCTATCTTTGGCAGGAATGAGGCTTCATCCATAAGGCATTTTGAAATGGACTATCTATAATTGGGATTTCTACAGAGCTGGCAAATGTGCTGGTGATAGTTTTAGAAAAGAAGACAGATAAAAAGGGAGATGAGATTGGCTGGAACCCCGTTATCTCTGTGAATGGACCAAAGGCGGGTGTACTGTGGGGTCTGGGGGAGAAGGAGGCAGATTGTCAAACAGACTTTGCCATTACAATTTTTTTTTATCATATATATCACAAGAGATTTAAAATAGCTGTAACCTTATGTAAACTTATTTTGCTGTTCCAACAACAGTCCTCTCAATTGAAACCTGTGTTTTTTCTATTTACTTTTGGACTTTAGGCTGACCAAAGCAGAATCTATCACTTCACTGAAATGTTAGGTCAACAAAATGAGCAATATACTCTGTGTTCTTCTGTCCATCAAAACAGATCACTGAAATTTAATAAATAACATTTAACAGCTTGATATGCAAGAACATGTCTTTGTTGATTTACTGAAATTAATTTACTGTAAAGACTTCTTTAAAAATAGTAAAATATTGTATATATCACCTTAGGCACCGTGTAAGGCAAGTAGCTTCAATGCTGGCATTTTCAGGAATAAGCAAAATTAGTTCAGCACAGTTCACAGCTGTGATCACTGGAGTAAAGCTCAGGGTCTAGGGGCTGCTAGCTCTGATAATCTACTAAAAAGGCAGCTGTACTTTACTACTGGTCCACTGGGCCTGATGCTAATAATTTTTAAATGGCCTGTTAGTTACAGCAGTGGCCTCAAGCTACCTCTTATTTCAAATCCTATTAACATTTGTGTATCTTTAAACTACTTTATTGTCTTAATTAGCATATATTTATTCATAATTCCCAGTCAATCTGTTTTTTTAAAGTTGCATTATATTTGTATTGAAAATGTTTTATGATCTTTACAGTTTTAACATACAGAAGATTCAATTAGTAATTAGGTACCACAATGATTTTATTACACAGATATGCAACTACTGGCCAAAATCAACTTTTTCAACTCTAGAAAATGCTGATCATGCTGATTATGACTTTTCAATCAACCAAAGATTTAAAAGAAATGCTGACATATATCTAAACTCAGTCAGGAAAAATATACAGAGCAAGGAATTTTTTTCTCCAACACCGTTAAGCAAAATCTAACTAACTACTCTTTGTGTGATTAATTTGTTTTGCTTATGGGTAAACAAAGGAACATAGATGCTACTCAAGCTTCAGAAGAAAAATACAGAATATTTTTCACAGCTTGATTTGAAGTAAAATGGTTGTAGTGAAAAAAGAGTAATTACAGAAGCACAGAAAATGTGTCCTTTTAAAACTTGATTTCCTCTACAGTCTCTCTCTTAGCCTATTTTTGTAGCATTTCCACAATAGTTGTGCTTCTATACCTGCTCATAAAAGAGAGAGATGCATTAGTTACTCTTTTGCCTAAGATAAAACATAATCTAGATAACTTAACTTTCTTTCAGGTTCAGCTGTGTTGAAGGTGTGTCTTGTTAAAACCAAACTGAGGTGACTGAAAAAAAACCCAAATCAGTCCTTGTGTTTTCTTACTTTTCAATGCCTGGATCATGTACTTCACATGTACACTTGCTGGGTAATTCTTCCTCTAAGTACAAGTACAATATGATCAAGAGATAGTTTAACCAAAGCAGCTGCCTAATTTTCTTCTCTCCTTAATTCTAGACTGAAGAAGAGGGGTGGCCTGTCAGCTGGTGGCCTGTGAGAATAGAGAGGACTATACTGGAGACTCAAAGGAATCTCCTCCAACATCATGTTCCTTGTCATAATGTTCTGCTCTCAGAGCTGACAAACTCAGCACAATCCCACAGGATTTCCTTACCATGGTACTGTTTATTCTTGAGTTTAACTGAGATCAAAATTCAGAAAAAGCAAATAGAGATTTCCAGTAAGCTGTGTAGAGAAGGAACAGGACCACAGGACAGTTCAGACTGAGAGTGACCTCAGGAGGTCTCTGGTCCAACCTCCTGCTCACAGGAGGTTAGCTCTGAGGTTAGACCATGCTCTTCACCAGGTCAAGGCTGAAAATCTCTAAGGACAGAAACTGCACAATGTATCTGCTCATTCTGTTCCACTGCCTGTCTTCATAGGTGCATTTAAAAAAAAATATTCACTCTAAACTTCTCTTGATTCACTTTACTTTCACTATCTCTCACCCTGCCTCACTCCACTGAGTCCAGTTCCAATTCCTAGATAGACTCCCATAGGCCCTGGGGACTGCTGTCAGGTCCTTCCCAAAGCCATCCCGGCTTCAGGCTGAACAAGACCAGCGCCCGCAGCCTTTTCCCACCTGACTGGTGCTCAAGGTGAGTAATACCCATCTCTGATCTACTATCTCTGCCCCTTTTCATACAGCTCAGCACACTGATCTTGGTTAACCGGCCCTCTTATAGATTTTAGCTGAAATATGTCACAATTGTCATTGCCCATTGAAAGGAGTAAGCTAACTCCCATGATCAAATTCAGCACAGCTACTAGAACAAAAAACACCCCAAAACATTAACAACCAAGGCTTATCAATACTAATGTCAATGAACACAAATGTGCATATATGGCTGAAAATATGGACTTAAAGACAGATCACATTTGCACTTGATAATCATATTGCTCTATCCCAATACGAATTTGGACCACAAGTAAGGCAACTGTAGAAACATAAAGAAAGTCACACCCACTTATGCATGAACAAGCCCATGAGAAAATGTTATTAACACACAGAGGAACATGTTTTATTCCAAATCACTTACTAAACCCAGAAATCCAGAATGATCATTTATTATGGATTTGGTGCACTATGAGGTGCCACAAAACCCCAGCTCCAATTGATTAATTAATTGCATTGCCATAAAGGCTGAGGGACAATATCCCACTTCTGTGTGGAGTCACCTTGCCTCAAAGTCAGTGAAAACTGCTTCTGCACACACAAGGGCAAAATCTAGCCTGAAGTCATCCCACAGCATCAGAAAATAACATATATCAATAAGTATTTTAAACAACACAATTTGATTATTTGACACTACACAGCCTAAGGCATAGGTCTAGACATGTCAGAATAGGGCAAAGGCCTTGCTCTTTAGAGGTTGTATTTCATCCTGTCGTTCTATTCTCTATTTACTGTCATGTCTTAGCATTACCTCAAGAAAGTAGGTGGCAGAACAGAGCTGTAACAGAACACTTGTGGAAGTCAGTTCCTACACAGGCATAGCAGATTCACTTAATTATCACAATTAGGAGGCTATGTAGACAGAGGACACACTTCATAAATTATCTATACACTTAACTTAGTGGAAAAATTGTGAAAAAAATAGATACAGGTCTTTGAAATATATTTCAGTTTAGCATTTAAGGAGTGTTACACAGGTGCACACACATTTAAGAGAATCTGCTGGCTCTTCCCATTTTTTCCCCTCATTATTCCTTGTGACTGGATGGATAGAGAACACAACTTGTGCTCCTCATCCCTTGACAGGTCATCCCAAGGCTCTGAAGTCTCTTGATTGCCCTTGGATGTCTTGGTGCAACTTCAACTCTGCCAACCTGATAAATCAGTAATGGATAAGAATCTGAGTGCCATGTCCAGGGGAGGAGGTTTTCTCTTCATATCTTTAACCTGGGCCCCAGGGAGGCAGCAGGCTTCCCTAAGAAGTGGGTCCAGTCTGCACACGAGGCCACGCATTCCCTTCAGGAGGCAGTCTCCTACGGCAACAACACATCTTTTTTTCTTTATGGAAGTGGCAGGGTGTAGGATGACTTAACCTTGGTGATACCTCCAGGGTAGATGAACCATCATGCTCGTTGTTGTTCCATCCCACTAGCACAGCCTCACTCCTTTTATGCAGGGCACCTGGGAAGGCAAGGCAGTCACAGCACTGAGCGCTTCACCACAAAGCGTCTGAGAGACAGGGATGCTTCTCCTTAGAGATAAAGCAATGAGCTGATGGTTACTGAGGGAAACACCGGCACTTCAGCCTCCTCCTGATGCTTACATTGTGCCTGACTGAGCACTCTGACACTTCAGTACGGAGCAGTGTTTTGGTTTACACTCATCTGGCCGGGTGAAGTGAGGTTATTGCCTTGCTTCACCTAAAAGCTCCTCTGCAAAAAACTAGGAAAGTGCAAGTTGTTTTCTGCACTAGCCTTGCAGCAAAGAAATAGTGAATAATTTTTCAAAAACACATAACTTTGCTTTTAGTGTAACTCAAATCTTCAGCAAAATGCTGAGCAATCAGGAAATCAAGCAGCTAGTGAGATATGCCTTAAGCGGTCTCTGATAGAGGGCTCTCTTTTATCCAAAATGCTGCCAATTTTTCTCCTTTCCCGACTGCATCACATAGGCAATGACAAAATATCTTCTTTTTTCAAGGCTACTGTCTTAAAATGACATCTACTGCATTATGCACATTTTTAGATACATAATAGGGACAAAACAGAGAATGACAGTATACAAATAATAAAGTAAAAAGATAGTTTTATGTGTATATGCACATGCTCAAATTATTTTTTGCTGTAATTTTTTTTTGGTTTGTGTATTTAACACAAGAGAAAAGTTATTAGAAAATGTGACATTTGTCTGGGTTGGATTTCATAAACAACATGAAGTATTTTTTAATTGCACAGATGATTACTCACTGGCCTTTCTCTGATATTCATCTGCTCATCTCTCAAGATCCCACATGTCAAAAACCAAGGACTACCAAATGATTTCAAAATAATTAAAAATATCTAATGAGAACTAATGGTTCGAATTTCAGTAAAAGAGCCACATGGGTAATACCTTAGTGTAGAATGAGAGAAAAAAACCTCTCATTTTCTGGCATCTAAACAGGAATATTATTAGGAAAATACAATTTCTATAAATGTAGAGGTCTCTGCCATCTACTCACAACTACCTGAAGACTCTCATCTTTCATCAGTAAAATCTAAATAAATATTTATATTTCAAATAAAATATTTCTTTTTTTTTTTTTAAACAGATTCAGAAAATTTTGTTTTGGAAGTGTCCATCCTTAATCATCTCCTTTTTCAGACAATTTTTCCATATCACCTGAAACAGAGGTCTCTGGTCAGACCACAATTCCCATGATGGAACAAAACATTTCCCTTGGCCTCCTGAACAGGATAATTACAGGAGCTGCTACCAGGGCAGAGGGAAGAAGGAGCAGTGGAGGAACCGTCTCTTTGACTTTCCATCTTAATTTATTCAAAAGACATGTAAGTATATACCATATAATACAACTATCTGATCTTCATTATTTCTATAAATGTCTAAAAGCACAGCAGAAAGAGGATTTTTTAACACGTGGCTTGGTTATAACTGACACTAGTGCTACTCAAAAAACCTGTCATGAAATGAGCAGTCTAACTTTGAGAGCTATGCAACTGGAAATACACCTCCTGACATTCAAGGATCATAAATAATTCATACACTTTCATCCCTCCCAAGAAGCAGGCACATCAAAACAGATAGTAGTTTTAAAAGGATGACAACAGGAAGTCATAATTTTGTAAGACAAAATTAGTTAACTTGGATTTCACAAAATACCAGTTGTTCTGCAATTAAGCTTTAGTGACTCAGATTTTGAACTTTTTAAACAGAGCCTTGCAGTGATTATATTTTTGCATTTCAGAAGATAACATTTCTCTAAGCTACAACCACGTGTACACAGCTCAGTGCTCAGCTTACAACTGTCCAGAGATGGATTTGACACAGAATTTTAACATCCTTTTTATTGTTAAGCTTTTCTCAGATCAGGAATGTTTAACTGGCTGCCCCAAAAAACTCAGCTTCAGAGTCTATATA
Organism: Lanius collurio; assembly: GCA_020086605.1. Taxonomy (NCBI): domain Eukaryota; kingdom Metazoa; phylum Chordata; class Aves; order Passeriformes; family Laniidae; genus Lanius; species Lanius collurio. The sequence goes on from JACBWW010000006.1 coordinate 17,100,042, forward strand.
TTCCCATGTTCAATCTCAGTTATCCTATTGACAGAAGACTCCAATAATTAAGTCACCTGTAGCTGTGGAAGAGGAAAACTTTGAAATCATCATGATATGGGATCATACAGATAATACAGGATAGCTAACATAGTAAGAAAATTATAATTTTCAATCAAGAGTTCAGTGACAAAGTCTGGGAAAGCTGTTAAGCCATTTCTAATAATGATAGCTAAAGTTTAAGGTGAGGAAATGTTAATATATCATATATAGTAATGTACAAAAATAAATGTAATAAATGTTATATATATATGAAAAGAACATTAAGATATCAATATATACCTAACAGAAGTGTAAAATGTAAAGTAGGCTAAGGTACAAAGGTAGTATGGCTATGCCAGTGTACAGCCAAATGCCTGAGGGTTAAGGAAGCAATTTTGTCTATGGGAAACAATAAAAGAAGTCCAAGAAGAAAAAGCACATTCACTCCTGAAAGCAGTGGAAAAGTACAATAAAAAGCAAGCTGAAATTGGTAATTCTGTCCAAAAGAGTAAAAGAGGCAGAGTTTGGGCAAGGATTTGGGCATCAACCAGGTTCAGGCCCAAAGCACATGGGAAGAGGAAGTGCCCAGTGACATGGACTGGCACTCTGATACTTAACTATGGGAAAGCTATAGCAGGCCACCAAAAGGCAGAGTAATTCTGGTAAATACAGAGCAGCAAACCCTAATTAACAGCTGATTGTGGGAGAGGAAAAATGGAGGGAACAACCAGCAGAGCGGGGGAGATAAACTTATGTAAAAAGCAGAAGAATCTTATGAATTAAATGAAATAATTTAAAACGTTTAAAATTTATATATATAAAACAAGATAGTAAGCTTTCATACACACACCCACACCAGAAAAAGCTTTAGCCCAAAAATATTAGAAAACAGAATGGAGAAAATGTACTTGGGGTTAGGAAGAAGAACTTTCTTTTGGATACTTTCACTGAATTGTGTCCCTTTGTAAGGGTGTCAGCACCCAGGCACTGGCCAGGAGGGCCGCAGGGACCACAGTGAAAGAGGCCAGGGCTGCCTCCACCAGCCCCAGAACAGGGCTGAGCCCTGCAGCCAAGGGGATATAAGGAGGGAAGGACGTAAGAGGGAAGGACTGCAGTTGAGCCTGGGAAAAGCTGCTTAATTAATTTTCCCCAAATCATGTCTGTATTGTCAGTATATGACAGTAATTGGTAAGGTGGCCCTTAGCCAAGGTCTGCTAACCACACTCTTTATGAGATTATTTTTATTCTTAAAAAAAACCCAAACCAACAAAACCAACCCAAACAATACAAACATACAAAGGTGAGAAGCAAAGGGGAGAAAGAAAATTAAAAAAAAAAAAAAATTTGCTTCCTCAAAGCAATCAGAAGAAACATTTCTAAAGGACAGAAAAGCAACAGCTGTGAGTCTGCATACATTTAAATTAAGAGAAGGACAGAAAAGATACTTTGGCTTGCACAAATTGCACACATTTAAGCAGGACAGCATGAATGCAATGGCTGCCTTTAGACAAGTAGGAAGAATCAACACAGCCATTCCAACGTGTAGATGAACTGTCCCATAAGTGGAGGCAGAACCTCTGCTGCCTCAGACACACTGAACTGCAAGCTGAATACCCAGAAAGTTTCATGAGTTGGGGGAAAACCAACATCAACAGAACATCATAGAATCATTAAGGTTGGAAAAGACCTCCAAGATCATCGAGTTCAACCTTCCAAAATACACTGGAAGATCCAAGCTATGCACTGTAAAAATCTGATTTCTCAGGGCAGCTAAACGGAGCTATTGCAGCAGAAGCAGAATTCAGGAAAACACAACAACCTCAAGATTTGAAAGAAAAAAGGCACACCTTGAAGTCATATGTACAAGAAACAGAGTTCTGACAGGAAATCCAGCTAATCCCCAATGTACACAATTTTCTGCACTAGTAAAGTTTAAAGTATGAGCAATGAATGCTTTGCCACTCTCAAGAAGGCCCAATAGAGCCTGTAGCTGAATATTGCCTTCTAACACCAGTGGGAATTTCCATCATCCCATCTAAGAGATGAACTACTGCTAACCCAGCCAGTATTTAAAAGTAAGAGCCTTTGCTATCAACCAATTTACCATAAAACCCTGGGCACACAGATTTTTAGTTCAGAAGACACCATACCAAAATCTTGACTCAGCACCCCCTTGATATAAACTACAGTAGTTTATTTGCCCTATCTAAATCAATATATTAAAACTTTGATGAACCTTTTACAGATTTTTGAAAGTTAAAACTTTTTGATTTTTTTTATTTGTTTGTTTTTAATTGTAACAACAAGTCAGCTTGATCAGATCTGAGAAAGGCAAGCAGGTGTATTTGTAAATTAAGAGAAAGAATGGGCTACAAAACATGGCATTCCTTCTTGTTTCCATATATGCATTTAAAATTGCATGTGCTAAAGTCCCAGCTTCCGGTACCAGACTTCTGACTGATCCAAAGCAGTCTGTAGATCTCAGCCCATTAAGCAACAGTGAACCTGTACCTAAATAACCCAGTGCAGAATCCTGAAAATTCTGACTGACTGTAAACCCATTTTTATGGAGGAGCTGCACAACTGAAACAGCTTCCTCTTGCTCATTGGTACAAATGTGGCATATTATACAAACAATTTTTTGACCTACAATAATTTTCCTAGATGGTCCACTCTCAGCTAGCACCCCTGCACAAACCACAACTTCAGGTTCATCTGCCTTAAGGTTATGGGTCTCTGGCTTTTTTTTTAATCTTAGAAAGTCTTAAACATAAACCATATTTAAATCAATCTGTAGCAGAGGACTTCAGTGTTTTGGGGGTTTTTGTAATTATTTTGCCACCAGTTCCATGCAGGCACACTTACTTTTTGCATTGGTTTATTTAAAATCTGCTTTTGGGTATCACTACACAGCTGGTTCATGTCAATAAGGTAGCAGAAGTCACCGTATCCCACTGCCTGAGGTAAACCCCCTGATAAACCTGGCTTCCTTCCATGTGAGACTGAACCAATGCTTTTATGGGATCAGCTGCAGGCTGGTTATTGAAAATGGAAGATGCTTAGTGCTTTGCATACATAGCCCTTTATAAATAATACATAAAGGTCAAATAAGTTATTTATTGTGTCTTTCTGACCATTTTATGGTATGCTACCTTGTTTCAGTATTGAAGGTCTGATTTTCAGTTGTTGTAAATTCAAACTGATTGACAGGTTAATTTACCATGAGCTGAGAAACTGGAAAACAGTGAGAAGAGTCATTATATTTTTTTGGCTCAGTCAAACGCAGTTGTCTACCCATATTCACTGATTTCTCTTGAAGCTGCCTTTTTTCTCTTTTTTTTCTTCCAATTTTGCATGTTCAAACACTGTTAGGTAATAGCCTTGCCTAGGTGACTCACAGCAAAGATACTTCTTCAGTGATGGCCTGTCTCAATTTATTCAGTTCTATAAATCAACCTCACCCATAATTTCAGAGTACCTGCTCAAACTCACCACGGCAAAACAGAACCCTTCTGTTTCCTCCAGGAATTACTTCCCCATGCAGTTCTGATATAGCCCAACACAATTTTGACCCCTTTTCCTAATCTACCTCCCTCCCACAAGTCATGTCTAATACTTTTTTTCTCACACTGCATATAACACATCTTCTTTGCTTTGTTCTCCTACTGCACCTTCGCCAGCTCAACTCACAGCGATGCCTGCACACTGGCCTGACAGAAATAACACTCGTTACTTTCTGCTCCGTGTAAGAGTCATCTCTGACAGGGTCTCCCTTGCTGCTTCTCATCACAGCATCACCTCTGAGCTCTCACCAGTGTTACTTTCCAGATCTCCAGCTGAAGCAAATTGAAAGCAAATACTCATGAAGGCATTATTCACACCTCATTTGTTACATTTCTCACAGTTATGCCCTCACTTCCCTCTATGGTTCAACTCCAATGGGATCACCTGCTATGAAATGTTTGGAAAAGCTCCCCACTCCCTGCCAGGTGTCTCCTCGAGTCACTCTTCTTCCCTATGGCAGCTCTCAGATATGCACTGTAGGAGCCATAGGTACAAAGCCTACATTCACCTAGACAGAACTGTTGGAGGAAAAAGGCTAGAAGCAGCCCAAAATCCAGGTGCTACTACATGCTGTGTAATCACACTTCATGGGAATGAAAATAAGAAACAGCTATCCCCGAATGGGGCTAGGAGGCAATGGAGCAGGGAAACAAATGCAAAGCTCTCCAGCATTTCAAACCCAAAGGATGACCTGGGAGCATTTCCCAGCCCAGCCCAGTGGCCCTGCAGTGCCTCTGCCTTGGCAGCATCCTCCAGCTCCCATGGCTGCAGGGTTTATTTCTCCCGTGATGCCTGTGATGGGCAGCCCCACAGTGGTTCCACACACAGCTGTGGCAGGGGGCTGCGTGTTGCCCACACAAGAGCCACAGGCTGGTCACTCCTGCCTTAGATGGATCAGTGTAGACAGCAGCGGCTTAAATACCACAAATGTGTTATATTTAGACTCAGACAGGAGCAAACCTGTAAATAATGAGACATTAGCCTACCATCAATCTGACTCTCTGCATACTACATCTGTTCTCACTGTTTAATGCATTTTTTTAGATGTAGGCTATGCTGTGTTCTACTTTTGAAAAGCACTCAGTAAATTCTGGATAATACTGGAATACTAATAGTAAAAATAATTATGGCCCTACTCTTGTCTAAAATACTTAATGCATAATAATTTTCCACAGTATCAGCATTCTGTAATAATGAAATTGATAACTTTTGTACAAATCATTAGCAATTAAATTTTATTTGTACACTATAATTTGAAAATCTGAGAAATAACATAGCGCTAATTAGTGTATGCAGAACTTCTGACTAATGAGTAAAAGATATTAATCTGTCATTTCTTTAATAAAGCCGTATTTCTCTAAAATGACACAAACAGTCCAACAAGAAATTAAATTCCATGGAAATAGTGATTTTCAGCACTAGCCATTTTTTTCAACAATGCACCAGAATTCAACAAGCAAGACTTTACCCTCTGCCTTATGAATACTAAACAGCATTCTTCATCTAAAGGTTAAACCAGAAAAAAATCAGTCTCTCTGCCTGTATTATGATGAGAATTGCGGAGTATTTTATGCACATTGTTCTTTTTAAGTGTAGTTAAACCTGTATTGCACGTCAGCAAACTTCAATTTAGCAATTTTTTTTCCATAAAAATGTAACATTATAAATAACTTTCAAAACACAATCATGTATTTTCAGTTTGTGAAAACAGATAATTCAAAAATACCTCTCCCCTACTTTATCTCATTCAGGAAATCCACATGTGCATTCCATGTCTTGAAAGAGACTGCCTATACATAAACATTCTGGGAGCCTTACATGTTCTTAAAAGGGCTTCTTTCACAAGAGGGATAGCAGTCACAAAGCATGACTATAGCCATTGAATTCAATTTACTCTGATCAGAGTTCAAATGACAAAAGGAGACAGTTATGAAGCTGAAATATTTCCTAACAATTGGAGTCTATGGGCTGCATTACCCAACACCTAAATTAGGGATCAGCTAAGCGCGGCTAAATTATAGAGGCCCAGCTCTGAGCTGCAGTACCAGCACTGGTTTTTTTGGCACATATATTTGAGGGCTTCAAACAAAAGCATGCACACCTGAAGCAGTTTACACCATGGTTTTCCCGTTGTACACTCTGTTCTTAGAGCTGAACACAGGAGGATTCCCCATACCTTCAGTGTGGGCAAACCAGCCAAGTGTTTCTGCTTTCAAATACCATCGGTCTTCAAGATCGACATGATAAACCAGCTTAGTTAAAAATATTAGCATTATGCTATCAGATATACAATGAAAATATGTTTCTGGGGGAAGGATGCTGACAGAGTTTTGCCAACACATGCAAAACAAGGAAGGATATGAATTTCTGTGTTGTAATTCAGTGTGCTCCAAACACAAGTACTCAGCAGTTAGAATTTTTGCATCACCAGCTAACACATATTGCAACTATTTCTAGCAGTACAGCATTAGCTGTAGTTATCCTTGGAGAATGCATGTGAAGAAAGATAACCAAAAATGTTTTTCATTTACTGAGGGTAAACTACAAATTCTGGGCAATGATTAAATCACTGCTACATGAGAAAAAAGATCTCTGGGGAGCATCACCAGTCCAGACTGACTTTCCAGGAATGCTGATTTTTATATCTGGATCTCTGCTTTACTAAAAATGCAGAGAAAAAATACAAATCAAAAGTACAGGTGATTGTATCTCTTTGTGGGAGGGTATATTTGAAGGATCAAAGACATTGATTTGAGAAAATAAAATGTATTCTTATGTTAGCTATGCAATGGTATCTACAGAGTGTACCATGAGAGAAGACTAAAATACTGCAGGCTCCACGTCCTGCCATTACCTCATTCTTAAAAAAAATACAAATGCATCCTTCCAATCTAACACATTTTAGGAGACAAGAGGAGAGCAGGGTAACTATTTTGGACAGAGACTGCTATTAGCATTTCCAGTACAAAGTTTATTCCAAATTTGGTGCAATGCCTCTGCAGATCTCCGATCAGAATCAAGCCTTTAGGCATTAACTGAGATAAACAAAGTATGATATGTCAAATCTAATTATGCTATAAATATCCAAATAATATCTAGATCTCTAAGGTAATTCTTAAGAGCCTCAGTGACAGAGAGGCAAATATGATTAAGTTTAAACTGCAAACAGCTTGTGAAATATGGGAAATAGCATTACATGTGAAAATATCTGTAGGGAAATATTTTCTTTTAACTAATAAGGCAGGAAATTTTGTGACATAGTAAATGATTTTTCCAGTAGCTTAAGGCAATTTAAAGAAAAAGCAAGGATGCTAAATAAGTACTATACATTCCAGCTTTAAAGACATCATCAATAATACTTGTTTCATAATCACCAAGTAACAAAAAATAGTGAAAAGCAAAGCAGTAATGAAAAATAGTGGAACACTCTCCCCCTTCTTATATGTTTGCATCAATTATAAGATTGAAATAAACACTTAAATTGGTTAATGATTCAGTTTTATTCAGGACATGTAAAAATAAAGCCTCCCTCTCCTCCCCTTTCACAATTTTCATAGCAAGAATAAAATGTCAACAGATAATTCAAATACCATGCTTTGCTGAAGAAGGCTTTGAAGAAAGAAAACAATTGTTAAATGACAGACCTCTACCATCCCATTTACTACCCACAGAGGCACTGATGCATGGTTAAGTGCACATAGCTACAACTTCATTTTAAGAGCAGACTGAAACTGAGCTAGTAAATGCATACCAAACATCTGTCTGACTCTGCCCTCTAGTCCTCCTGAGTGAGTTGGAGTCATGGAAGTCCTCAGACACTTCATGGTTTTCTCAATCAAATCACAGAAATTCCAAAACTGCTCAGTGCAGTTTTCAGGAACAAATTTACATACTTGTAAGGCACCTGGAGCTATACGCCTTAATTAAATCCATTTCCTTTTGCATTATCCTAAAGCACTTCCATTAACTTCTTACCTCCTTGAGCTATGTATACTAACACTGATCCGTAGGATATGTGGCCAGTTCCACACTCACACGCACTATGGGAAACCATTCAGCAAAACCTCAGGAACATCTCCTGGCATGAAATCTTACACACTGCACTTGTTAAACCTCCACCTTTCCCATGCAAACACTGTGCATACAGGGCATCCCATCTTACATTCAAATCCAAAGACAGCAGCTTTGTTGTATTCTCCCTTGTTCTATCACTGCTGTGTCAGCGATTGAAGTTGGCTCAGTTCATATGTCAAGTGTTAAAATATCAGATCACTCAAGTTACGTGCATGAATACAGTTAAAACCTACTGGATCTTGACTGTGCACAAGGTTGTGCACATAAATGTTCTCCTCAGTGATAACTAGCTAGAACTTGTTTCAGCATGTGGGTGTTACAGACAGGACACATACCCAGTCACACAGGCAAAGATGGGATATAGCTTAGCCAGGTGAAAAGCCTTGAATAGCCCAGAATTGTCCTAAACTTTCAGGTGCAAGTACAGAATTGTGTACATAGACTCCTGTAATTCTAATACCCAGCTTCTAACTTTGGGGATGTGAGTGGAGAGATGTATAGAGAAATGAAACATCAACTTTGACAGATACAGATTTAACTACTGGGAAAGTTCTGCAGCAGCCAGCCTGCCGCATTCCCACAGCCTGAATTGAGGCCAATGACAGATATATTTGCAGGTCTTCTTCCAGTGCTGAAGGAATATATTTCATGGTTTAAGAAAAGTGAAGTCATGTAAGAAGAGCTAGATAAAGACAGAAACATCACCTAAAGGAAGGATTATTCTGAGCTGCAAGAGGAGACTTTTCTGAGCTGCAGAGAGATAAGGCAGTGCAATGTGCAGTGACAGATGAGATCCCAGATCCCAATGGACATTGCCACACGTCATCTTGTTAGCTATGCCCATTCTCAGGTCATTTCACGTGCCCAAAGTAGCAGAACAAGTGGGCCCAAAGGAAATCTGGGCCTGCTGGAGATTCCCCTCTTGTCTTGGTACCTGGGTAGCAACAGAACATTCTTCACAGAGCCTTTGAACATGGCTTTCAAACAGAAGAGATCTTAGGAAACGATCCATTTTCTTCATACTCTTGAGTCACTGCAAAAGAAACTGGAGCCCTTGGACACACTACACAATTCCTTAATCATTCACAATTCCCTCACACAGCACCTCAGAAAATGCTAACACTGAAAAAAGCTCTCCAGCCCTTCCAGCAGTGCACTTTTTCCTCCCCATTCATCTTTAATCAGACAGCCTCACCAGACATGACTGGGTAAAAAATGGCTGGTAAGTTATGATTTTTGTCAACAATATGACATCTTTAAATAGCACCACAGATGTAAACGGACAGAGAAATTACCGCCCTGATCTGAGACTTAAACTAAATTAAGACTCATTGCGAAGTGAAACGTATTTGCGGGAGCAAGTGCTGAGGAGAGTGACAGAGGGCTAATTGCCCAATATATTTTGCAAGCACAGCTTTATGGAGAAAATTCTCATGTTTACAAGACTGTCTCTACTGTTGGACCAGGGAGGATTACAGGATCTTACGAGTCTGCCTCGGGAAAGCCAAGAACCAAGATATACATCCTCAAAGCAGCAATATGCAGTTACAATCCATACTATTAACTATTAAAATGTGATCTTACAGACTTAAATAAATATATTTTTCAAAGGGTTAATTTTTAAAATTTACACTTATTTTAGAGACAGAAATTCACCACATACTATAAAACTACATCCCCTAGAATTTAACGCCACATATTTATTTTGCAGGCAGCTGGAAGAGCTGCAAATGTTAGTACATCAGGCCATTTTTTTCACCTCCATGTTGGAGTTCACCATGACAACAGCAAAGCAAACTAAATGGAGCCCATGAGTGCTTCCTAGACTCAATGCCCCAATGAAAAGCCTTTTTTTTTTAAATCTTAAATCAACAGTGAAGGCATTTCAATCTAACATGCTTGACTCCACACTCAAACAAGGAGAAGGTCAAGGGAATACGGAAGGCAGTAGTCACACAAACACCAAGATGTACAACAGCAGTACCATGGAGTTACAGGGAGTTGAGTTACCAGCATTAAAAGTACCAGCAGATAGCTCCAGCAAAGAACAGCTGCCATGGCCAAGGAATTCACTCAACAACAACCTCAGGCCAAAATATCCCAATAAGTAATGCTCTAGTGGAGTCCCTAGATCCAGAATGGGACCTGCTTTACAATTTCTTGTCTTTGAAAGACATCAACTTACAGCTGTGACTTAGCTTACAGTTAAGACACAAAATGTTTACAGACAATTCTAAAGAAAAGATAGTAAATTATGGTATTTTTCTACTGTTCCATTCACTTCTAATTACATACATGTATGTAAATTATAATGAACACCAGCTGATTTATGGTTCAGCTTTTGTTTCATTTCTGAGATGATATGCAGATCCCTAGACTTTGAAGTTATGAACATAAACTCCAAATTTCTGTTTCTTCATTTTGTGTAATGTTGTCGTCTTTGTAATTTAACTGCAGATTTCACAAGTTCTCAGAAAACTATTTTCTCTATATAGAACAGAAATTAAAACACATCCCAGGTTCATAAAGTTTTTTGCAGACTTGCCCCACACCCTCATTACCTGGACTTATGCATATAATTTAGGATTCTGATATTTTCTCTCATGTTATCAGCCTTTAGTATTAACCCATAAATCTTTTTCTTGTAAAATCTGTTATTCAGATCATGAATGTCTTAGGCTTCAGGAAGTTGAAAAAACTGAATCTGATTTCTTTCAACAGAAATACCAGATGCATCTTGCTATGCCTCCATATGAATGAAAAGAGGCATTTAATGATCCAGGAAATTTCTCCATAAGTATCTGTAAGCACAGTGGGGTTTTTATTTGCATTTCTTTTTCATTGCCTTTGAAACTTCAAAATGCCTCTGTTTCTACAAGTATAAGCAATATTTACTCTATGAAATTCTTTCACAGTACTTGTTTCTTATATTCTGCAGTCTGAAGAAGGCATTTAGTTGATAAGTGAACATTTTATTCAAAATCAACGTGCAATGGGTAAAGAGAGTAAGACTCAGAAATACTGCAATTTCTGCATCCTTAAAATATATAATTCAATGTTATTTATCATTTTAAAACTCAGACGTTGGCTGCAATATGGTCATATGAAATTGAATGCAGTTTCTTTCAGGAAGTAGCATCTGTGAATAGTACCTGAGAAAACCCTTTTCTGACAACTAAGAAAAAGGTTCTGGCTCTTAAAACAGACTAGGCAATGATGACCATGTACAATGGTTTTAAATAGTCAGAAATAAAAAAAAAAATCAAGTGACACAAATATAAGGCCATTATTTTATAGAAATTATTAATTGAGCAACAGATATTAGAAATTAACTGACAGGAGAATATCACACCCCCCACTGAAATTTCATCTTTTCAAGACACCATTGCTCATTTTTTATTAACGGCATGAAATAATATTTGTTTTCTATGTATCTTATTCCACTGTACTTTTTCCTATTACTCATCATATCACCAGTATGTAAGGAGATAACTGTCTGAAAGTATGTTGATTTAAAATTAGCAGCAGGAACAGAATCTCTGACTGCTCTTCATTTGTAAACTATTTGTTCAGCTCCATTTTTCAACATATTTGCAAACATTAAACAGACATTTGAGCCTGGGACTGGATTGGAAGGGTAACACAGTTAATTATGGGTTGAAGTGATCTTTTATTTAATTGAGTCTGGCTCACAAATGTGGATCCCAAATGTGCTCATCCCAGCACCATAAAACAAACTTGCATTTCTATTATCTGTGATCTGACAAATAGCATATTACATAAATCTGATGTTACACAATGATACTGTTATTCAACATGTATTGGCAGTGAGCTATTTGGACAGCTGTTATTAGAGTTAGGATGACTATCGAACCTTACTTGTCTCAGGTAATCAAAATATAAAAGTGATCAAAAGCAGATGCTTCTACCTTTTCACAGCAAAGGGAATCTATCTGAACTGTCTCCATGTTAGTGAATTTCCTGGATTTACTTAGACAGTTTTGTTAGCTTTCAGATGTAAAGCAAACCTTAATATTTTGAGTTTCTCCCTGTCTGCTGTGGAAGGATACCCTGAGGAGCTACCCTTTAAAGGGTCTCCAAACACTAGTGATCTACTGTTATTTAGACACCCATATCTCCAGTACTTTACATTACACCAGTCTCAGAGGATTAGCATGAAAAGGGTAATACCTTCAATCAGCTGATACCTGAGGAGGGACTAGCACTGCTGAATTTTCAGTTTTACTCCCAAGCCTCTATGCAAGCTGAGTCAGCAGTTGCTTTATTTTAAAGACTCTCTTTATTCACCTGCACTGCTGCAAATTGATAAGACCTATAAATTCCAGGTACCTCTTAAGGGGCTGCTTTAGAGATTAAAAGTATATACCTGCTTTGATACCACAGTGTCGCTCCCAAAAGGATTAGCAGGAGTTAAGTGCGTGCATGATAAGCAGGAGATACTCTACACCTCCCCCCTACAGAAGGCAAGAGAGGAAACAGACACTGCACAATCCTTCAGAGAAATGTAAAGGTCATGCAGGTGCACTGCTGACTAGACCACCATTTGCTCCCTCAAGCAAGTCTGCAGCACACTGTATGGTTCATGTTAGGAGTTCAAAACAGAGCAAGACACAGCGCCATCAATTAGACACTGAAATCCTCTCATAAGAAACGGCTTCACTGCACATTTGCTACAAACTGGTAATACAATTTCAGCTTTCCTGGGGTGCCCCAAAATTACATATATTTCTTCTACACTGCAATTGCTTCTGATTTCATATCCGTATTGCATGTATTCATAAATCAGCACAGGGTATTGAACTGTTCTGCTGTTTACCTAGTGCTTTTTACTTCATGGTGGGTAATACAAAATAGAAGAAAGTCAGTGATTGGTGCTGTATAAATTTGGTGACCTATCTGGTGACAACTGAGAGAAAATATAACATCAGATCAATTCACATGCTCACTAATTCCACACAGGATACAATGCAACTCGACAGTACTTCTGTCCATTGCAGAACTATTGCTCCCTGGTTACATAGCCAGCTGAGCTTATGAGTGCAGATGTCCTTTTTTTTTGTTTTAGATTGCACACACTAAAAATAAGACAGAAAAAAAAGCTGTATGAAAGAGAAAATATTTTTACATAAGGCTCTGTAATTGAGCTCAAGAAGTGGGGTCCATATTCAGGATTTAGAGTTTACAATTAATGCAGTTCAAAATGGACACTTAATTTTTTTTTTCATCCTAATGATATCTGTTACTAGTCCTCTTCTATGCCAGACACTTGTGTAGAAAGGATTATGACAAAGTTTTTGCTTCAGCAGCTGCTCAAATAGTAAGTAATTTAAAACTGAATTAACATTTTTAGTAATTTGTATATATGATGGGAAGGGATATTGTAACAGTTCAAACAAGTTACAGGCACTTACTGTTCAAACAAGCACAGGCAGGTTTTATGGCAAGCATTTTCTAAATTAACAATGTATAAAACAGTAAACAGTTCCACAACAAATGAAAATAGTAGGTGCTTTTGTTCTCTAAGGGCTCTTTCCTAAATATGTTGTGAACTATCTGAGAATGGGACACATTCTTGCAGCTGCTTTCACAGGAGTATTTTCTCCTGACATACAAGTGACAGGATGCCAAACCTGTAAGGCTGGAAAGATCCACTAGAATCTCTTTATGCCACAAGTGCTGTATAAAGCTGCTTGTGATGGTGAAGGTCTAGTGATGCAGGTGAAGAGGGCAGGAGAGATTGTAGGAAGACATGAAGACATAGTAGCTATAAGAAATGAAGGACCTTTACAGACTGAAAATTTTCAAACTGCCAAGCAAGGAGACACAGTAGGAAGGACTTTCCTGGGTGGAGAATGACCCAAGGAAGCACATTTCCAAACAAGGCAGGAGCTTGAGATGATCTCAGGGCACTGGAGTGGGAAAAGATACAGTACACAGAAAACACTCTGGTACACAGAAAATAGTCTGGAAGAATTCTCTGACTGAATCTGTCTCACTACCTGATTTACCTAGTAACGAGCTGTTGTTAGCAAAGACTTCCTAAGGAACATGCAAAATTCCCAGCATGTTTACACCATTCAGTATCTCACTATTTATTCAGAGTGAGTTTTATCTCACTGCTGCTTTGCATTAGGGTTAGAAATTAAATTAATTTGAGAACAGTAAGCATACAATTTCACAAACAAGTCTGTGATGGAGTATGGATTTGAGGAACAGGTGGGATATACAGACAGACTTTAGAACCAGGAAACACCACCAGGTCCAACAACCCCGGCACAGACATTCAGCTGGCACAAACTGCAGCCACAGCATAAGAAGCCTCCTAAGGAGATTCTGGAACAATGCTACCACACACTCAGCATCAGCACATGTAAGTCATAAAGCTTCTTTGGCTGTTTTTCAGCAAGTTCCAATCAAGACAACTTGCCAAAACCTTCTTTTCAGGAGGCTGATGACAAAAACCAGGGTAAAACAACAACTGCAAACTGAAGCCCTCTGTCAATTTCTGACTTTCACTAATTCAGCATGGATATGCCTCACCCTTCTCAGTCCCTGCAGGCACTCATGAGGTGCAAAAAGTGGCTAGATTAGACCTGAAAACATACCCTTGGCCTTGAAACATTGCTTATTAATATAATTGTTTACATTTACCTTTCAATTACTGAGATACTCTCCAAAGGTGACTTAAGTAAGAAGGCAGAAGGAACAAGTACTTTTATTTTGTTATGAGTCTATTGTTACAACATTTGTGTAAAAACATCAGTTTTCTAGAGGTTTTATGCCAACCAGACAAATTCAGTACAGACTTGCATAGCAGAAGTGAATGTGACTACATTACATCTCTACTGGTGTTTTTATGTATTTCCTTACTGATTTTGCAAAACTCAAAGCATATAATCACATGAATGTTTCCTGTAATTTAACAGAGCACATTTCCATACAGTTAATATTTAATAAATACAATAAAGAAAGCTCGTGGAGAGGCAGAAAGGGACCCAGGGCAAATGAGAAGGGTGCAGCTTTTCTAACAGCATTGAAAACAATTCATATTGAAGAACTGTCTGTCAGGATTTTCTTCCTCCATAGATGCTAAAGGCCAATTCCCACTGCATGCTTCAGGAAAATGGAAAGTCTCCAAGATTTTATTCTTGTGAATATCAAGTCCTAAACACTACAATACCAGAAATACTGGAAAACCCTTGAGTTAATTTCCTAGAAGCCAGGGCTTTACCTTTAAATAGGAAGAGAATAACAAGAGTATGTTGGCAGATCTTTGTATAGGGCTTACATATCCATGATCCAGACAAAATTGCACTGTTTAACTTCTGCCTGTGGATACAGGCAGGTCTCTCCTGTGTCATTTAGTTATTCTGGTTCTGCATTTCTAGTATACTCTTACAAACATAAGAAACTGCTACAATTCTAATTATGAAGTAAATAAACAAACTTTACAAGAAATTCTGGATGCAAACTATGAAGGAACATGCTCATGAGGAGGATATGAAGGCTAACACCTCCAAATCGATGAAGTCAGGCCTGACTGAGAGAGCTACCCCTAGGCTTCTCCATCAGTTAATTTCAGTGGGAATAGTAAGACATTCAGACACCTCTCAAGCACCTAAGCACTTGAAATTAGACACATGTAGCAGAAAATTTAGGCAAAAATATCTCTTTTCTTCCTTTCACATATGTTTTATCCCTAATTATAGTACAGTTTGGTACCACTACTACCTTACCAACATCTGACCATATGAGCACTGTTGATTTATTCTTTTTGGGGGGAGGGCACTCCTACTCTCTCCACTGATCATCTCCTGCCCCCGGGCAGGGATTGATTCCTTAAGCTGCTGTAGTGCTTGGCACAGCATGTCTTAGATGTTACCACCTTCAAACTACAACCATGGACAATACTAATATACAGTAAACATGGCAACCACAATCTGTGGCTTGATGAAATTAAACATTTCCATTCGACTGACTTGTGGCAGTGAACAACTGAACTCGACAATCAGAGTGTGACACATCCCTAATATGACGCCTTGCAGTCTAAACCTTCATTGAACACTCATGTAGGCAGCTCTCAGCTATCTCCTTCTCAGTATACCTCACATTTTAAATTCAGCATTTTATATACTCACCATTCTATATTTTTATACTAAATCAACACTTAGCATTACACTTCTGTTTGACTGAAAAGTTAAATGCATGAAAAATGTTATGCCTTTGAAAGAAAATTTATGCTTAAATAATATCCAGGGATTCATACACTGATTCAGATATAAAAACATTCAGCAAGTCTGCTTAAAATAGACGAGAAATGGGCACATAAAAAACTTGAGCTGCTCTAAGTTCTCCAAGAAAGTCATAAATCTGTGTGATGGTTTCAGTACCTTAGTGTCCAAAGGGAAACTACACAAGGCAGCCAGATTATGGAGAAGTAAAGCCTCTTTACATACGTTACTGATTTTTTAGGACAATTTACACAGTGTACCCATGCTACCCAAAATCCAAAGCACCTACAAACCAAGAACTACCAGGTATTGTCTCAGCCATACTCACAAACATGGTATAAACAAAACAGAAATTCCAGTATAAAAAGTATAGTCCTAGTTCAATACCACACAGGTCTGGTTTCTAAGGATTAATCCTTTGGCTCCCAAGAATATATTGGGATCTAGTTGGGGAAAAAAACATCAAAAAGAAATCAAAGCATCAGTTCCCCCATGCCAAACAAATCTTCACAACACAATCTTGCCCGCTGCATACAAAGTGTTAATGGCATGTAGCTACTCTTGCAATAAAGATAACTGCTCATCCTAGAAATTATTATCTAATAATTTGAATATGAACTCACTCTACCAGCGCCAGCTCGTATTTTCTCTGTCAAAACAGAAAGAGCCCTGCTCCCATCATAGTCCTGACACTCTCTTGCCTTGCACTTCCTACAGGCAGCCTCATCTGGCAAAAAAACCTCCCCAAAATGATATTAGAAAGAGTTGTGTACCACTGATGTGGCTCTGACTGTGCTTTATAGCCATGCTGTGCAAAGTAGGGCAGAAGCTCATCCTTCATGTCTCTGCTCAGCAATGAAAAGCAGTACAGCCTGATGAGCATCTGAGGCGACAAGCCAAGACGGTACATCAGGATATTTTAGGTTTTCAACTGGGAAAGTACATTTCTGGCTTGCACTGCAGCCAGACAGCCCACCCTGGCGAGGCTTGGGGGTGGTGCCTGCAACCATGTTGTAAGTGGTTCCTACAAGGAAACCTTAGAGCACCTCAGGTATTAAAATGAGTTCATAATGCTCCTAACTGCTAAGTGAGCCACTGCTGACAAAGAAATACAAAGCCCAAATATTGAGTTCTTGCTTAGAAGCATTTCATCAGAGAACATTTCATTTGGCTTTTAATTAGATCAAATCAAATCAAATCAAATCAAATCAATAGTGGACACAAAGGTCATCTGTTTTGTATCCTTCCTCCAAAACTACAGCCTGGTGTTACTTTTACAGTAAATTCTTCCAAGGAGATAATATTCCATTTTTAACATTATAACTGGAGTTTCTGTAACTAAATAGTGATGGCTTCCTGACACTAAATAATACATCACATCTATTCAAAGTACAGAAGAGCACAAAAGACACTGAAAAGCCAAGGAATATGGTTGAATAATGTGCCCAGGTATGTCAGATCATCTCTTTACAGACACTATATAATAAAATTTTCAAAAGGCAATTAAATTTAATAGTAACTTGGTTTTACACAATTCATAGAAGCATTTTCTCTGATAATGCATTTCTTTATCCAGTTTGTACATAGCTTTTTTTTTTTTCAGTTGCAAATATGATTGCCTTTTTTTGGTACAAAAAAATATTCATCCTGATACTGAGAAAGCTGACAGTTAAGAATGTAGCTGTGCTGTCTTAATGTGCTTCTCACCACTAGGAAGCATGCACCATAAAATAGGTTAGAAACGACAGGTATTTTTGCAAAATTTTTTGGAAGACAATTTTGCTTTGTTCAGTGGAGAAAAATTAATTTCATTTTCTTTTATCCTTTGAAGTAGTATTTTAAAACAGGCTAAAGTACAGATTTCAATTACTCATATCCAAAGGATGAAAATAAAAGCATAAACATTTCTTAATCCAAAGTAAAAAAAAAATAATCAGTTTTATTTAAATATTTTAATGTTGTTCTTTTTTAAAACAATCTACAGAATCCTTTGGGGAAAAAAACCCTCATTTTTCCCAAAAGTTTATTGTGAAAAAATTATGTATCTGGAAAAGTACCTCCCTTTTCTAGAAAGCCCTTACTATGATTGGCACATACAAACATGTATTATGCTACTTTAAAAACTTCCTCAAAGGTATTATGTAAATGTACTTTTTTTTTTCCAATTTGAAACACAAACACATACACTTCTTACTCCTATTCAACAGCAACACTAGAATCCTTACTATAGCCTTGAATTCATAGATCACATTTTGTCTTCTATCTGGTTTAAAAAAGTACTTGTATTAATAAAAATTATCTTCAAGCAAGACAGAGAACATATTTCATTGTCCAACAATATACCAAATATAAGGACTGAAAACTATACTCCCATAAACATATATGTAAAAATATATTTTCATCCATTATCCTAAGTGAAGAAACTCCATTGTTCAGAGACTTGGAAACATAAAGGTTGTTGAGTTTAATTTAACTTCAAAAAGAAGTCACCTCCAGTTAAGGCAAGTGCTAGGACATTTGAAGTAATAAAACATTTAATATTAATTATAATATTTATGGTTATGAATCTGTCTGTTAATTATTTGAACATTGCCTGAATAAAAACAGGACTGACATTTCAGCATTATTACCCAGCTGTAACAATATTTTATGAGAGTAAATTTGGCAGTGCAACCTTAAGTACAGATTATCACTGCAATACTATAATGAATTTAGGCTTAGACAGTGATTTATTTCGATTATCCCTTGTCAAGTCCACCACATGTTTTACTGAGCTGAGCAAACATACTGTCAGTCAAGCAGTTCCACCCTGAAACTGAATAAATGCTGCTACAGTTTTTGTTAGTGAGATTTCGTCCCGGTTTCAGTGCATTGATAGAAATGAGCAATTTGGGTTGTTTTTTTTAAATGCTGCCAGTTAAGCTATTATTTTATTCACTCAAGCTGATTTTATGCTTTTTAAGTCCATAATCAATTTTAATTTTGAGGTATGACTTCTCCTCAGCAGTGAATTCCTGCTGTTATTCCGTGGCAACACCACACTTAATGTCAGCTCCGATGGTTAACACTGCTGTGTTTTTACCTTGTATTGCAAATCTAACCCAACATCTTGAAGTAATAGATTCCTTTTTAAAAGTACACAAGGTCTGAGCCAGAGGAAGCAGCACTTGGATAGCCTGTAACCTGAATTTCCACATCCAGCATCCCACCCCAAGCTGGTGTCACTATTCCTGGTACTAGACAGCTATTGTTAGTCACAGTCCTCTTGTACAAGTGACATAACTGGACATTCTGAATTACTGCCCAGAGCTACTTATACTGCCCTCATTTAAGAACTGTATGTAAGCTTTTCTTATTTCTGTGGCAAGAACAAGGGGTAATAGCATTTGGCAGTTTATTTATTTGATAGCTGTTTGCAGCTATGCTAGTCATCACTGTAGAGAAAAGACATGTACCATGGGCCTGTGGTTAATTTTTTTACAAAAGAAAAGACTGTGTATTTGCAGTGCAGTAAATATTGACTTCCTATTAATGATCATTTTACATAAATGGTATTTTCTGTCTGTAAGCTTCCTTACTGATTATTCTATCTCTTCATTAATTTGTGGTACAAAGAAGACTGAGTAATGTTTAATTGCCACTTGAATCCCAGAGAAGTCTGGTGGAGCCCCACTGTCATTTTTTATTTAAATATATATTATCTTGTCAGTCAACCTGGAACAGAACAAGCTGGTTCATGTTATAGTCTACAGACACTGTGATACACATTTTCAAGGTTTAAATTATAATTTTCAGTCGATAGAGGCCAAAAGGTGTAATCTTTAATAGCGTATGACAACTGCCTTCTAGAAAGGCCCCCTATAAGTTACAGGGTGATTCTCTTCATTTCCAGCCGTGCTTCGCACTTAGTACACTTGACAGGACCCCACAGCAGCCACAGTCACTGCACCCACAAGCTTCACTGTCATGAAGGTGGGCTGTGTGGGCAGGGACAAAGGCAGACACGTGGCTCTACTGTGTCTCCTTCTCCTGCCTCTTCTGCAAGCAGGGGGTGATACCTTGGCACAGGGATTTGCCAGGTATGATATTTTCAGTTCAGCCCTGCCTTTCTTTGGTTCATTTTTTTCCTCTAAGTTTTACTCAACTTGAAATTCTTCCTCTGCATCTCTAACTCTCCTCGTCTAATCAATATGATTAAGTATGCCCCTCATGGCTAAATTTTGAGTGTACTGGTGGGCACCAGTCCCAGTACATGAGAATCTATTATTTGATTTGTCAGGCATGACAAATCCTCAGTGTACAACCACTGTGACCCTAACAAAACATCAGGTAAAGCTCTTTAATGCCCATTCTACAAAATTCAACATGCATAATGGTAAACGACATGAAACTCAGCATGTGGGATAGTAGAGCACTCTGGAACTTGTGAACCGTCAGCAAACACAAACTTTGGTGGTCCAGTTGGGGAATGCATTTATTGCAGATAGCTCAGTGTGCAGCTGCAGTGTGAGCTGCAGGTTGGGCTCTGGGTGTCAGGAAATGATGGGAGCCCCAGGCAAAAGGCTGTGAACTGGTGCTGTCCCTGTGCACAGCAGAGACCTTTGGGGCCAGTCAGGAGAGCGGACACTCAGAGACACTGCAGGAGCCAAGGACTCAGCAGGAGGACCTCAGCTTATACTCATGAGCTTTTACTGCAAGGGTATAAAATGAAAAAGCCCAGGGTGTCCTTTCTTTGGGGTCCCTCCTCAGAGGCACTCAGCTCAAAATGGTTTTGTGCTCTGCACCTTGACTAAATTACTTAAAGGATTCAGATGTCTGAGACCCTGCTATGGGAAGCCTGGGGTTGAGCCAGTAAGGAAATCTTGTCTGGCTGTGTGAGCCTTGCTGTAAAGTGGCTTCAGCCCCAGTAGTGAAAAGTCTTGAATGGTGGGAGTTTGAATACTCCCTGAATGGTTAGACACGAGAGTTTCCTTAACCGTCTAAAAGATATGTTTATCAGTCAGTAAAATGAAAATATAAGATACTACAGTTTCATTTAATATTCTAGCAGTTCTTTTAAAGCAATGTTTACTAAAGAGATCACTTGTTCAGATTATTATCAAAATATTTATATAGTTAAATCACATATTACAGTTCCACAACAAAAAATATACAAATTGCCTGTCACACTAGAACACAAGGAATTGTTTAGAGAGTAAAATATATTTGCATTATTTTTCTACTGAGAAAACGTAAGGTGTAGAAACTCATTTCATGACCCTGAATTGCTTTAAGCTCATGAATGCTTCTTGTAAAAAACAGCAGGACTGTCAACTCGCTCAGCTGCTACAGGTAGATGTGGTTACTAGGGCAGGGTCACAGTAACAGGTATGCTGAATTTCCCACCGGGAATAAACCTTAAGGTTATCCCTGGTCAAAAGCCAACTTTTCCAGAGAGTAAAACTTCCACTCTTCTTTGTAGCTATCCTAAATTTAGCCAAGGGCTTACACTTCCAACAGGTTCCCTCGTCTTGGCCTCTCTACAAGAGGGGCAGTTCAGGGATAAAATGATTTAATCTCCATTCACGCTTCTGGAAAGGAAAATACCTTCATGTGGCGTAAGGTTGTATATCTGAAGGGGAGAAACCAGAGAAATAGGGCTACTTTGTTCCTTCTTCTATTATATCTTTGCAGTCTGGTTCAAATCGTGGATTGTTTCCTCCAGTGCTCACAAATGGATCTACAGTCCCACAGCACTCCATGACAGTCCTAGAAAATCTACATGGCAGCAAGTAAATGGTTTAAAGGCAGAGAAATCTCATGCCTGGCTAGTTTGGTTGGTGCAGACATTCCCAGAAACATGTTAATCTATGCAAGCATAAACAAAAGGAGCACAACTTTCACACAGCCTTTATTAACCTCAAGATCTTATTTTCCCAAAATATTTACAGTTACTTCACTAGAGGTGTCAAACTTGCATCAGAACCCACAACCAGGTTTAGCGTAAGTCTAACATACACACATGCATGCCTATATCTGTACACATACAGATATATATAAAAACATATATATAAATATATATCTGCATATGTTGCTCTAATTTATAGGAATTTTTTTTTCTAGAGGAACCTGTAAAATAGCAAAACAGAACCAAACCACACATTTCTAAATTATTTAGTATAAAAATAAACAAACAAAAAGAAATAAAATTAGAGATGTTTTTAGAGCATTTCCCTGCTCTAAAATTTATATACTTTGCAAAATCCTTTAGTACATAGAAGTATTAAAATTACATTACTTTTGCAAACAAAGGTACTCTGCACTGGACAATAATTCATCTTATCTCCATTACATGAAGAGGGACTTTACCTGGAAGATTCACAGCCAGAAGGGTAAAAAAGGTTACCCAGTTTGGCTGGGCTAGCTGCTTTTACATCTATTGTACATACAAATAATCAAGCAAATTCTCACTGAAACCAATCTAAGGCAAATAAACAGAAGAATGACTTACTAAAATAATTACTTATCTTCCTCCTCTATTTCCACAACTTAACAGGATTCAGAATACAGGTTAGGGGCTAACTTTTACCTTTAAGAAAGCCAAAAAATTTTGAAGGACTACTTTTGACGTGAGGATTAGAATCACATTTACTTTGCTTCTAGTTAAGAGCTTCCTCATGCAGCTGTGCAACCTGAATATTATCCTTCTGAGGTGGTCTGGTAGACCAAGCAGCCTTTACCATTTTGAATGAAACAAACCAAAGCACTTTACACTGTACTGGACTTGGAAGACTGCTTGGCTTCCAAGCACTTTTCCTTGGTTTCCTCAGTCATCTGGGGGACATCCAGACCATGAACCAGATGTTTCCTCGAATTAGCTAGTCAACTGAAACTGATTGATGATTTCATGCTCTGATAATAACTAGGTGTTCCTTATCCCAAATATATATTATTCAATAACAATGAAAAACATCCTTTATACTATGATTCTCATCTATCTATAATTTAAAAGTTGAGAGAGGTTAGCTTTTTTTCCACAGTAGCATGGCTTAGGAAATATTTTGCTATCTCTTTCAATGTCTTTGGAGGTGTCTTTGATTATCTTTGCTCCAAGGGCCAAAGACTCCGTGAGTGAACTCAGCACCAGTTGCTACTTTCCTTTCACACTCCGCTTCCAACCAGCAACTCATCACACATCTCCTTTCCCCCCTTGTACACACAGCTTCAAGTCTGAAGGAGCAGAAAACTCATCTCAACAGCCACACCACTGCACCAAAAGATCGTGTCTGAGTTGTGTGGCAAGTATCTGCCTTTGTGCATGACTGTGTTGTGGGTTTTAGCAGTGCCCATGTGTCAGTAATGCCACACTGGAGCAATGTGTTATTGTGACTTTAATCCTTGGACCTCTTACAACTCCCCATGACTAGAATCCCACTTGAATAGCACCTGTGGATTGCAGTGTTTCTGACATGAAACTTTATTCTGTGATATCTTACTTTCTCTCTTGTAGAACTGATTGCAATTTCAATACACAAGAAGAGTTAATTTTCAATCTAAAGTACACAAAAATGGATTTTGTCATAAGTATTTGTTCCCATTATCACCAAATCAGCAAATAGGAAGCAAAATATAAGGTCTGTCAGCACATGTTAGAGAAAAAGACAGAAAAAAGTTGATTTGTTCGACTGTTAGTTCTGAAGTAACAGTGGATGTCAAAACCTAAAAAATTGTATTTCCATTTTTAAGTAAAGTGTTCATTATCTTTAACTGAACATGATTGTTCATTTTGAAAGCATTTTTCTGTTCACCCATACTGCAATTTAAATGGAAATATTTTTACAGGTCAGATAGACTACTTTTTTGACTTTAAAGCCAGGAACAAAAATTTCTTGAAAATCATTAAATCCTTAAAAAACAAAGAAAACATTAGTTGTCTAGGTCCAGCTCAGAAGTCCCATTTCTTTTCTGTTTCCTAAAGTAAAGCAGCTAGAACCTTAGATATGTAAGCAGCACCCTAAATTGCATTTCTTTGTTCTAATTCTGGTATGTACTATCAACTAATAATGCACATCCCTGTTCATTAGTGCTCCCCAGTAGGGTCACATTGGAAAGACCTCTTCATTACTCATGCACTGCTTGTCAGCACACAGACTGGAGCAAGATTACAAATACATCTGTCTGATTTTACTGAGAATATTGATGTTAAATCAGTCTCATTCACTGTCTGCACAACCAGAAGCCCGTCCAATTGGGAAAAAAATCTTGTTCTTCTTTTGAAACATCCTAGGTGGAAATGAGGAGAAGATGCATGTGGTCTATTGGGCTGTATTTGTAGTCTGCAATAGTTATCCAGTGCCTTTATTCCAGAGATTACCACACATAATGCTGAAAACTAAAATTCTACAAAGGAAAATGTGCTAGTTTTGAATAGGAAAAAAAAAAAAGGGAAAAAAACGAGGAAAAAAAAAAGTATATCCTAGTAAATTTTCTAATACGACTCACAGTACATGAATAACATAAATCCTCTCCCCAATTTATATTTTAGCTTGAATTAAAAAATTTTGCTTTTTTTTTTTTTAATGGCTTTACAAAATAAATTCCTGTTAAACACTTATTAGGTGAATATTTAGCACTGAATATGAACGCCTGTGGTGATTCTAGTTGCTTTCTGCTGCTTCAAAATAAAACAAAAAAAGGCCTCCAATATTCAAGCAATTTTATCACCTATCATGGGTGTCTTCCTAATTAGACAGAGTGTGATAAAATACAGAGAGGGAAAAAAATACAGGGAAAATAAAATCTAAATGATCTAGTTGACTGATTTGTCATAAGGATTATTTCTTGATCTCTATTAAGTGGTGTAAAGAGTTGAGATTACAGCAAGCAAATGAATTTCTACTCTTTCCCAAAGAAAGGAGAGTTCCAATTACTCTGGTAGAGATCAGCTACCTGTAACATTATGGGGTTAGACTTTTACATCTCAGCTCTGTCCCTGATCTCTTTGCTTCTCTGTCTTTCTTCACTGACATGACATAAAAAATTGTGCCCACTTATTAAATAATTTGCAATTTTTGATCATTCATACATTGTAATATCCTTTAAAATTGTTCTGGGCTTAGTTATCATAAAAGTACAATTTCCAAAATGAAGTCTTCAAACACTTTCTATGTTTAAAAATTTTAGCACAGTGGTTTCAGGAAAAGAAGTCACAGATATTACAGACAATTTTACTCTGTCATTTTGATCTTTTTAATCAAATGCCACCTCTTCAAAGGACTTTGACAAATCCAGTGTCCTCAAGACCTAGTTGTTCCACTTGGATTTTGACTGACCAAGCAGTCACAAGAATCTTAAGGGGACAGAGAGTATTGTAACAACTTCATAACTGCATGAAGGGTCTAATTTTTGACAGTTAACTGCTTATTTTGGGAATCCAGTATGGTATTGCAGTACTACTGCCTGTGATACTCCATGCAATGTACCAATGGCATACATGTTCTTTTATTATTTGCAAGGCTAGAGCACACCGGTGAGTATTAAAATGCAAATTATTGTCATCTGAGGCTTCTAAAATAAACGTGAGTTTTACAAAGACGCAGGAGGAAAACTGTCCAAATAACTTATTTTTTGGCTTATTTGAAATTCTGCAAATGAAATCAACATCTCATGTGGATGGGGATTTTCTTTTTCTTGACAGTAAAACAGTCAGAAACATATCTGAAAGTAAAAAAATCTCCTTCTGGGTTTGAATAATTTTGGAATTTCATTGTTTTACACTGAATTCAAAGTAGTTTTTGAAACTAAAATGTCAAATACTAAATCTAGAAATTGGTATTTAAGTATATCTAATTTGAAGGAGATAACAGAGACAGGGAGAGAACATGCTGTCAGACATACTGACAAAATCTAAATGGATTAATGAAATATATCAATAGCAACAGATCTGCAATGTTTGGCTAAATGATATTTTGAGGGAAACATTTTGTCTAGTTTAATCAAAGCTTTAATCCCTTCCTTCTGCTTTTTACTCTCTTTTGTTATCTTGATTGAAAGAGAGCACATTAACAACACGACTGCTTCACAAGTCTCCAACTCTGGATGTGAAGAATACTTTTCAAAATGAAACTGAAACTATTGAAAAGAAAAATTTGGTAAAGGAGTTAAGCACCAATATTAATTCAGATAAATGTCAATGAACTCAATCTAATTAACTTTGTGTAAAGCCATTTACATTAACCCCCCCTCCCCCCAGTCTAACAAAGAGGAGTCTAACATCAAAGGCCAACAGTGTCATGTCTTGCTTTTTTTGTTTTGTTGGGGCTTTAAAAAAGAAAATAAACTAGCCACTGCCTTCATCCTGCAATGCAGGCAGAATTTTAGTATTCCAGATCTGTGAGTGTAGTTCTGTGGCAAATAATTTGAATTATGTTTCAGGGGTTGCAAGGCACCAGATACTCCGAAGAATTTTGTGTTACTGAAAAGTAGTAAAATAGAGAGGAAATTGCGCTGACACAATTCCAGAACTACAGAAATGCAGCTGACAGACCTCAGCTCTTATCTGTCTTTGACAGGTGCTTTAGGTACTCTTGGGTTATTGCTCTCAGACCTATTAACCTCTACAGAGCCCAGATTTTGCCTTTTACAGTCAAGATCATGCAGGGATATGTGGGGCATGTGATTTAATAGAAATCTCCAGAAAGAACATAGTTTCTCACATCCCCAGTTTTTCTGCCACACTCAAAAATGTCCTCACAGAATAA
This sequence comes from Lanius collurio, assembly GCA_020086605.1. Classification (NCBI taxonomy): domain Eukaryota; kingdom Metazoa; phylum Chordata; class Aves; order Passeriformes; family Laniidae; genus Lanius; species Lanius collurio. The sequence continues at coordinate 17,126,692 of JACBWW010000006.1, forward strand.
AGTAAAAGTTTTGCTTTATCTCCTACGCATAAAGAAGCAGACATTGCATGCCAAGATTGCAAGAGAGCTTCTGTATAATGTATTTCCCTACTGGTTGTTTCCTTTGCAGGCTGCTTCCTTTTCAGGGCTCCCAGACAACCACAGCATGTAACTGTGGACTTGGAAACATCTACATTATGGGCACTTTCACTGCAAAAGGTAACAACAGATAGCACCATGGATTTTATTTTTTGACCTCTTATATTCCTGACCTCAAAAAGTCCAGTTTTCAGCTGCCAGCTGTGAAAATACCTTTTTCTGCCTCATCACTGTTATAAAAAAACTCAGAAGATGAAAAATAACTTTTTGGTGTATCTATGTACCACGGGACTTTGGATTACACTCTTTAGTTGTACAGTGGCATTGCTCATTGCCTTCAATGGGACCATTACAGTAATGGATGGGAAAGTAGCAAAAAATGCCACAGATGCAGCACTAACATTTAGACATGAGACACCAAAGTTTTTCTCTCCAAAGTTTTGAATAGATAGAGTTTTGCCAAGATAAGGTTTTGGCCAAGATCCAGTGCAGGGAAGTTTGTATAAGAACTGAAAAGAGCTTCTAGTATTCAGCCAAAGACTCTAGTTGCTATTAGTTCTGAGGCTGGCTTCCTTATTTTAATATTCTTAATTTTTTAATATTCATAATTTTCATTTCTTGCATGGTACCCTAGAGTACAACACAGTTGCTTTGGCCTCTAGGGAGAAAAGTGCCTCACCTGAAAGAAACACAGCAAAACTACAGGAATCATAAAATCACAGAGTATTTTATGTTAGAGGAGACCTTCAAGATCACTAAGTTCAACTATTAACCAGTTTGTCTTGGAAAAAAAGGATGTGTCATACATCCCAACAAAAAGAAAAAAAACACCAGTACTCTTAAGGCCTCAGCTGAATCACTTTACACTAGTTATTTTATGATGTTCTTAAATATGCAGTAAATGTCTGTAGGTACTCTTACACTTTTTAGAAAGGTCTGTTTTACATAGATACAAGGTAAATAAATCAGTTCACTAGTTCTGGGACGTAGGACTCCTACTCCCACCTGGGAGGGGGAAACACGGAATACTATCATGCCCACTTAGATATCTAGCATGTTAGCAAGTCTGTACAAATTGCTTTGGCATATGTAGAGTGCAAAACAAAAGGTTTGGGGAGGTGAGTTTTTGCCATTTTGGGAGGATCACATGTCCCAGTGTGTCAATTCTTTTCACCAGTTCCTGGAACAGGCAGAACATTGTCACTGCACCATCCTGCCACGTGGTACTATCACACCAGTCCTCTGATGCTAACAGACAACACCAAACCATGGTCTTGCTTCCTGACAGTGCTCTGTGGGACTAGGTGTTACCAACCCAAGCTGACAGTGAGAACAGGGCCCCACCAGCACTACAAAATTAGAAGTGTACACGAAGATCCGCAGCAGACACAGTGGAGTAACTCTGTCCTACCCTGCTTGCCATGGTGCCTCACGTCTGCACTTCATTACCTACTGAGGGTAATAGGCTGTTAGCTAAGGAGAACAGTGCTATTAATGGATTCTCTTACAATATAATGCTTCGTTAACAGAGCTCTCAAAGAAATCAGCAACTTCAAAACTCCCATAATCAATCCAATTTAATCTGATATATGCTCTGTCAAATTGCATTTCAAAAGGCTTTTATAATACTGAAATTCAGTTATCTAATAACAGCATTAGCAATGTTAATTTTCTAATCAGAACGCAAAATCATTAATTAACCATGCCTTCTTTAACTGAAAGAAGCCGCAGTTCCTAATCAGTAACCCTACGAATCCTTTGATGTTTATGCATAGAAAGGGTACATTCTCCTCTGGAAATACCTGTGAGGCTTTCATTAGTGCTGGTGTTTGCTTTGGACACAAAATTGCTTCCCTGGTTGTGAGCCTCTCCCGTCCTTCCATCTTGTGCCACTACCTACAGCCACAAGAGGCTGGTGCTCAGTAGCACGAGCAGCAATCCCGGGTGGTCCTCGCTTCCTGGAAACAACACTCAGTTGTCCAAAGACACCTCAGGTCACTCCCAGCAGCCCAAAGATGTTGGTCTGCCATCAAGTCTAGCCTGTCCTTATATTAGCACAGGAGTACATAAAAGAGCCTGTAATTGTAACAGGATTGGAAACCTGCCCCAGAGTAAGAATGGCAATTTTGCCTCAGATAGAGGGTCCACCTATCTCCAGAAGTGCCCTGAAGTCAGTAATTCCCCTGAATATGTTCCCAGCTCTCAACTATTTATATTTACAGCTCCTGGGTCTTTCTGAGTGGTTTGAACTCATGGATCTCTGCCAGCACACAGCTAATTTGAACTTTAATCCATGCAAACTGCTTGCATCCCCATTTTTCCTTCAGGAAAAGGTCCCACAGGACTACCACCTGTCATGCAAAAAACACATCTGGTTGTTGTTTCATTGTCTGTTTGTTTGTTTTGACTTTCCTGCTTAAAAACTTTTTTTGGAGAAATGCAGAAAAAAATATATGAAATAAGTAACTTTAATTTACACCATTATTACTTAAACTCCAAAAGTTCATTCCACTCTCTGGAAACAATTGTTTCTATATTTCAATTGTTATTAAAAAGTCAGCACAGACATAAATTTTCCTTTGGAACAGCCTAAAAATAAACTGAGGAATTATATTCAGAATTTTTTTTCAAGCAAAGATTAATGTGTGAGAAGCTCACACTACATATTTAAAATATTATTTGAACAAAAGTTAAAAGCAGAATAGTAAAACAATAGTTCCGCAAGTTTTCTTGCCATTTACAACCAGGGAAGTAATATTCCTGGGAAAAAACTCTGCTCCATGCTCCAGGAATATACCCCTTAAATTTGATGATAAACCAACTAGCAATTGTGTATCCCACTCTAAAATTAAATGACAGCTTTAATGTTACTAGTGAAAATAAAACATATTGCTATGGCTATAAACTTGTTCATGACAACATTATAAGATAAAAAACAAGAAAGAAAGAAAGAATGTATGCACAAATTTTATTTTCATAATAATAGGTTGCCATGTAATAGCTGATTTGCTTTCAAAAAAAAATTCCCATTTTTCAGACAGGGCATTCACAGAGAATAAAGACAACCATAAAACACAACCATCATGAAGTTTCTTACACCTATAGCTAAATAAGTAAATGGCTGTCAGACTGTGCTCCATCTGTCAAGAAGCTAGTGAGGGAATTTAGTCCCTTTCAAGCCTGCTGGCAACTGGTTCCTTAGCCTCAAGCAAGTGTTTCACTTTGTTTCCCCCATTTGTAAAATATTTGTGCTTTGGCCTGAAGAACAATGAAATGTTCTCAATGCCTTGTTCAGCTGAGCATTTAGAAGGAAGTATGCTTAACTCTGCACATACATGTAATTTTGACATAATAGGTTTTCTTGAAAATGCACAAAAAGATGAGCCTTGAAGAACATCTGTAACTTGTGTTTTAAAGTAGAATTGCTAAAAGCATATCGGATGGATCATAAAGTAATGATTATTTTCACTTGTAGGCTGGCTACAAGTAACTTATAGCTTATAGGGTGTAATTTCTTTCTGAAGTATAAAAGTGCCCCCTTAAACTCTCAGCTCTGGGGAATAGGATCCTGCCCTGACAGGATTATCTCATTGATTTCCTTCTCTTTAAACTTTTTTGTGTATTTTCAGTTTTTAAAATAGCAGTTAATTGCTGATGAGAACATTTAGATAAAATGAAATTTCTGTGTTTGGCACATACATGAATGAACTGTTGGAAATTGGACCTCGAGTCCTTTTGCCATGATATTTGCTTAGGAGATGTTATTGCATACACAGCATAGATAGCTGAGCACTCAATCTTTCTGAAATTTGCAGCTGTCCTGGAAACTATAAAAGAAGTTGGTTTTGGCTGATTTTACTTCTTTTACAAACAAAAACAGAAACAGAAGTTGATAGTTAAAGTCACTTCACCAAACTACTGATTCTGTAATTGGGTGAAACCATTTATGTGCTTCAGCAGAAACCCTACTGACCTTTTTTTGGGACAAAATAAACTGCCTTTGACATTTGGTGATCTAATTGGGAGAAAAATTCAGCCCTATTTTTCAGAGAAGTTGAACAGCATCTCCCATTAGCTTTCTGGCTGATGGAACAGTGTATGTTGTCAGCATACCACTCCTGGAAATAAGGCACCAAATGCCTGATCACTAGAAGATGAATAGACTGGGTGGAATTGGAAGGAGTCTGAAAGACTGTCTCATTCCTACCCCTGCCAGGGGCAGGGACACCTTCCACTAAGCCAGGCTGCTCAAAGCCCCATCCAGCCAGGCCCTGAACACTTTCAGGGATGGGGCATCCACAACTTCTCTGAGCAACTTGTTCCAGTGCCTCACCACCCTCACAGGAAAGAATGTCTTCCTAATAACTAAATTTTAGCATAACTTCCAGGAGGACCTTCTCCATGACTTTGCTGGCCACCAAGGTGAGACTGACTGGTTTCTGGTTTCCCATGTCTCTCTTTTTTTCTCTTTTTAAAAATGGAGGTTATGTTTCCCCTTTTCCAGTCAGTGGGAACTTCACCTGCCTGCCATGACATTTTAAGTATGCTTCTGAATATCATTTTATAAGCAGGTGTTTTCACAGTAGGCAATCAATGGGGTATCTGGCTTTTTTTTAACTCTTAAAAACTACAGGTACCTATTTCATTCAAAATCTATGAATTATGTTCCCAGCTAAACTGCATGATGTAGAGTAAAATAAGTTAGTGGCCCTAGAAATTTGTGCTCCCCCAGACTCTCTTAACACCAGGTGTGGGGACTGGTGGAGGCCATGGAGCCTCCCAGCCAAGCCCTACTGCAGATAGTCAAAGAACTCTCCCATTTAGGAGCAAGGTAACATACATCTAACACTAAGCCTCCACACAAATAGTACACTGTATTAAATGTCATTTTCATCCTAGGCATCTAAAAGACACAAGAGAAAAGGATATTCTGAACTAACAAAGAACTTCCGTTTTCTATCTTCCACTACATCTTCCACTTAAAATGGTATTTCAAGCCATGGGCATATATACTGCAGAGGTGCCATTTATTCACCTTTAGGCTAAAAGCATTCCTAGTTATAATAATTATCTCTAATGATCTAAAATTATGTACTCATCATTTTCTTATAGCTCATTACTTCTCCTAAGCCAGCCTGATGGTTAAGCAATCGTGTGCTCTGCTATCCAGACTCAAGTTAGAGTTGAATATGTGATGTACTAAATATATATTACACTTCTCACACACTACTTCTAATTTATCCTGAAAAACAACTGTTGAAGCAGGTGTTAGTAGTTAGCAGTATGTTATCAAGAGAAAGACTGTGGAAAGTTTATTACATAAACATGGTTTTATGTCATTAAATCAATGACATATCATCGATCATACCACCCAAACTGATAAGCAATTCCTGGAATATTTAACATTAAGTCAGTTAAATTTCTATATTCAAGAACAAATGGAATGGATGTGGCTAAGAATTACTTTATTTAATACATCAGAAGTTTAAATGGTTGCTATTAAGTAACTAGAGAAATATCTGCCACAAAACATACACAACATCATGACTGATCCTTGTAGCTTTTGCATTCAACAGCTCACATTGTACTTAAAGCTCAGTTTCAGAATTCTCAACACTTGTGATGAATGTACATTTGTCCTATTTCCAGCCCCTCTTCCTGGAATGACTTTGAGAGTTCAAGAAAAATAGCTGCAGCAAGACAAAATGGAGGAAAGAAAAATTCTGCACATTCTACTGAAGCATCTATTATCTATGCACTGTCTTCCATTTATCTTTCTGGCACTGCAAAGCCAGCCCAGTCTATTTGTCTACCTCCTATTAATGAATTATGAATATGCCTGATAATTAAAATTTGGTATTTACAATTCTGGCTGTGCAGTGGTACAATGTGTGATTCAAAGTTGTCGCTCTGTGTTAAGAGCAAGGTATGCAGATCTCCAGGTCTCTGGCAGCATTTCAAGATGTCTTGCTAGAAACACTTAGCAGACATGCTCTTATGACATGGCCACAGTGTATTAACCCTGAAGAGCAGGAAAAAAAACCCCACATATTCTCAAGGCACACAAACAAGCACCAATTATTTTTCCAATTAAAAAGTCTGCAAGTTTCCCTCTGAAATCACCTCTTTTTGGAGTCACTTATATTCATCTTAGTGGCTGCAATTGAACTTTTAATGGCAGAACTCTCCCTGCAGTAAGCCTGAAGCCAATAATCAGCATTTTTCGGCTTTTACCTCTATGGAAGAAATGCTGATGCCCTGTCCAGGCCTGCTGCCCAGCCGCCCTCTCCTCTGGGGATGCAGGTGGGCAGCTCCCTGCCTGGCGCCCAGCAGCTGGCAGGCAGCCACAGGGGTGGGCACTGCTCCGCACGTCTGGACCTCGGGGCAGGTTTGTTCCATGACTCTCAAAGAGCTGCTGCCCCCCTGACTTTTGAACAATTTTACCAACTAAACCTCACCCCCATCCGAAAACCAGCCCTGAGTATCACCCGAGTGTACACAGCCCCTCCCTGGCCCAGCTGGGATGGGATGGTGGCTGCAGGGACACCGGCATCCCGCAGTGAGGGGGTGCCACAGCCTGGCGTGGGAGCACGGACACATCTCTGCTGGTGGTGAGGCAGCAGCTCCTCCACAGGGCGGTAATGACCCGTGAAACAGCATCAATCCAATGCAACACCTGCCCCCATGTGCCTCGCTGAAATAGAAAGTACCAGCTCTGCCCACATTCACTCACTTTGGAGTTTTCTTTTCTTTTTTTTTTTTTTTTTTTAAGATTTCTAAGAATTATGCAGGTGATTCTTGGTTATTGGTTTTGAATTTGAGATAAAACAAACTAAAAAAAAACTCAAACAAAAAATCAACATCAAAGCAAAACCATCATCCCAAGCCTATCTGAAAGATCACACCTGAATGCTCACATCTCTTGCTCACGCTTGAGCACATCACTAACAAAGACATGCATGTTACAAGGACATCTTCTGCCCCCTCTGCAAAAGGACTTTCCTTCAGGTCACAGTTGGTCTTTCTGACTAGAGAATGTGGAAAACACAGATGGCAGGTATGACAAAAAATATGGAATATAGATATGTAAAAAATCATCCCTGATAGTTGCCAGGTTCCTTTCATAAAGCTTGGTTGATGTGATGGCCTAAGAGGGAAGGTAGAAGGAAGGGCAACAGCACATCAGGCTGTTCACTGGGACTTGACTTCACTCATCTCCAGCTGCCTGTTCTTGTTTTTCCAGGGTGCCCTCATTACTGCCTACACCCAGGAGATCTGCTGTAGTCTCTTGAGATCCAGAGTATGCTTTGGGCAACACCACAGACAATGACAGAGGAACAAGAAGGGCAGAACAAGCTGCTGAAAATCACTATCATCCTCTGAGCATGTGGAGTGGGACAGAGGTGACTCACTAAATGCTTCTACAGTGCATGTGCACATCCCTGAGTATTAGAAAACAATAATTAAGTAGAAATATGTAAGGACAGCACCTAAAATGCAGTTAAATGGACTACTTGCTGCTCAGGGACAAATTTCACTTTGGTTTTACATCTCTGCAAATTCTGAAAACTGCCTTAAGTCTCTGAAATGTCTCTGACTTCCCCACCCTGTGAGGGACAGCAGAGCACTGAGACAAAGTTTTGCCCTGGGAATTTCTTTTTTTTTTTTTTTTTTGTTCTCCCACTGGGTGCTCTAAATAAGCAACTGGATGAATGTTATCACAGAGTTAGTATTTCTGTCATAATTTTTCAAAACTACCTATATGTATAACTGTAAGCCAAAGCCCTTCAGGGACAGTCATAAATCCAAAAGCTGTCTGAGTGCTAGATTTAGTATTTTGATCACTGAAGTGGCTGAAAGTAATACAAAAATAGATGTACAGAAGGACATCTGTCTGTCAGCTATACACATTTACACAGACTTCTGGGCAACAGTTTCAACCAGAAATTAACAACTTGGTCTAAGTAAATTAACTCCCATCCAGGCTTCCAACAGAATACTGGAATTTGCCCTGCCAGGATGTGCAATGCTTAAAGTACTTAAAGTCTCTTCCTGAGAAGCGTCTCCTAAAGGTTTACAGTTCTCCACATAAAGCCCAAATACACTATTTTAAAGGTATTTAAGTGTCTTATAATGCTTTCTCTACATACAGATGGAAGAAACCAAGTTAGATGTTTTTGCATGTATCTGTCTCTGCAGCTCAACCTAAGAAACCATCCCAAAATGCTGTAGTGTAGCTGCAGTGACCTGTTCCTATTATCCCAAACCTCCTTTCTTGGGTACAAACACTTTCAAACAAGTACATAATTCAAAACACAAGTAACAATCCTAAGAAAACAGTCCGAGCTCCAAAAATTAATCTGGGTAAGGACTCTAATGGATGAACCGTGGATGCAGGAGAAAAAGGCCCCCAAGAAGGACAGGATTGCCAGGCATGTTCTGCTCTCCTCATGTCCTTCACAAAGCCAAATGGAGATGGAATTACCTGGGCAAACACAGGAGTAGGAGAAATGAGATACTCCAGCAAACCTTGATTGCAATCCTTTGAGGCCATGTGAGGTGTTACAATTTCCAGGGGATTACAGGCAAACAGAGATCAGGGATAAAAATATCTGTTTGGTGAGGATGAAGAGAAGAAAGTGAGAAGTATTACAGTGTAACCTGTGAGATTGCCTTCCCATACAATGACAATGGCCAGTGGTGAAAGTATTTCATACAGTGTGGCACTGGGAATGGCCATATCGAGGCTGCTCTCAGTGGAAGTCTGCTGTGGGTTACAACTGGCTATATAGGGAGCAGAATTGTGGTACATCCTCGATTTTAGGACGTCTGAGCCATTATTTTGTCTCCTGAAGTCAAGCATCAGGATAGCCAGCCACATTAATGGGCATGACAAACAATTCTTTCAGTCACCCATGCTACAGATGCAGGGAGACAGTCTGCTTCGTTCCCATCTTCTGACAGAATTTGAATCCTTCCATCTCTGTCTGCTGAGAGAGGTGACAAAAAGGGGCAGGTTCCCACTAAAAGCTGGAATTGTTCTGTATTCTCAGTGTGGAAACTGACAGCCTATATCAACAAGAAAAAAAAAAAAAAGCAAACCCTAGGTTTCTCAATCACTTTTCTATTTTTGTCTCAGTGAAAAAACTATAGTAGTACTTCTTATGGTCACATACCGTAACGAACTTATCATCATCACAGCACTAACAATAGGTACAAAGTTTTAAAAGATTGACACTGAACCTTTTAATTTTAGTTAAATGTGAAACACTTTTATTTGGGCCAAGAAAAGGGCCCAAGGGATTTTATTTCAGTGGATAGGAACTGCTAACTTACTGTGCCAATAATCCAACAGTTTGCAGACAATACTTTCACAGACAGTACCAGACAGGAAGGCAGTACATTATTGTAATGCACATCTTCAGAAATCAACTGGCTTAAAGCAACACCTGTGTGTTACATTATTGGTGGCACACACTTAACTCTCTTAATGAGTACTTCTAAGACCCACATGATGTACAGTCAAGAAAGGAAAATATCTTATGTAAGCATGCTCCCTCAGAACTGGAGAGATTATCCTTTAATGTTCTCCTGCCTTTTACAGGCACAAGAGGAAAAAAAAAAACTTCATGGTGCCAATTCCTCTCATTCACATTCTCTTTCATGACTTCATTTGTGCAGTCAATTGCTCATGGACGTGAATAGAAAGGTGGCAGTACAGCCCTGCTTTACCGTATCAAATATAAGGGAGGAGGAGGGTGAGGCCCTGGAGAGCAGTTTCTCAAGGTGATGCTGCTGGCAGAGGATATCCATACCTTTTTAAAGGGGTAACATTACACTGGATCTCATTTTAATCTCAGGGACACTATGTAAGTGCAAGGAACTGCAATAATTATTATTATCCTATTATTGTAATTGCTCAAAGGATTTTCTGCTAGTCTCCCATTTAGCATAGTATGTGAACAGCTGACAAAGAAAATGTGATTAAGGTGTGAAGTTCTGCCAGCTCTTCTGAAAAGCAAAAGATTCCAATCACAAACAGTAATCTAAAGAATGATGGATTTTCTGGTCCTTTCATCACGAAATAAAAATACAGTTGTTCTTCAACATCTGTTAGAGACCCAGAAAAGAATGGAGGGAAGCAATCCAATTCATCTCCATGAACCGTTTTATGCGGTGCAGCACCACCATTCCCTCAAAGTGCTGATCATGTTGGAGTCCAACTTGGAGAAGTAAGACACAGATGGGAACAGGCAAAGTTCTTCTGAGGTCTTGTAAGAATGTAATTTCTTTTCTGTATGTAACCAATAAGCAAATGGGGTTTTTTTGCTTTTTTTTCCTTTCCTTCCTTTCTCTGCAGTAGTTAAGCTGACAGTTATCTGCAATCAATACATTACAGGAGCTAATAAGCTGCTGTGGCTTCTGGTACTGAACCCAGAAGCCACAACAGCCTGTCCCCAGCTGTAAGGTAAGGTTGGGACATTATGAATTAGCTTCTGGGATCCTCTTCTTGGTGGTGCAGAGCATGGGAAGCACCATGTCAACTGCTTCCACTGGTGGTGCATCTTGAATACTGTTCCCATTTTGTCATGTAAAGCTGGGGCATGTAACAATAAAAACCAGGGAGAGGAAGATAGCTGATGGAAGAGAACAGAATTTTATTTGTGTCTCTTGGAACAGTATTATTTAGTCTTATGCTCTTTTGTATCTTTTAACTCTGCCTGTGCTTCACTGGACATGTGGACTAGGTGTTACTTCCCCCTCTGTACTAAGTTTCCAGCTTGGCACAACCACATGTTTACCTTGAAGTTTAGTCATGTCAGCTCACACCAGCTATAATCCCTGGTTCACACACACCAGCCACACCTTCCAGCTGCTTCCAGAAGCAGAAAATACCCCATGCATCAAGTAGTGCTCCATGTCAGCCTGTTCTCTGCTCTCTGAAACCTCTTTCCCCAACACTGAATAATGGTGTTCTTTAAAACATACCTTATGTATCTTGAACCCTTTCTCCCTCCCAACTGAGGGTCAATGGAGGGCAAAGAGCCCTTTAGGAGCTTCAGGAGCAAGATCTCAAACTCAGTAAAGTCTTTACTCCAGGTAATCTATCATTTCTGAGTCTGCAAAGGTGCCTGAAGAACCAGGGCACACCCATCTGCCACCGGGGCTCCAAATCAGCTCAAACAGAACCTGCTGGAAACTTGCCAATTATCTGCTGCACACATGCATTTGCATTAACTGTGCCTGGTTCTTTTTCTGAGTTGTCTGGAAACACCTCTACATTTTCCAGCTGATTTTAGTAATAACTGAAAAATAAATTATTTATGTAAAACATTTAACGGATGGAGTGGTAGTAAACAGGACATTGTAAATACAGCTATTAGTATACCAATAATTAATTGTTGAGGCCTTCTGTTACTATTTGTCCCTGTTTTAGTGATTTATATAGTATGAGGAAAGAAAGGGTTTATCCTTATTTTACTCTTTCTATATACATTTGCTACTCAGAATAGTGCAACAGATCATCAAAGACAGCTATGGGAGCACTTCTTGTATTCCTTTATTCGGTCTCTCACTTTCTGCAAATATTCTTGTGTTTTAAATCTCATTCATCATCATGTTTTGTTCAGGCTGCAATCTCCTCTGACACACAAAGCAGATGAAACTAGGGATTTCCACAGCTAAATTCATAACTCTTGATATCTTAACAGCCCAAAGGCTCCAGGTGAAAGCAGTAGTAGATTCACATCCTCTGTGGCTCGTAGAAAGTGAAATATGTGTAACATATATGACCATTAAGTTGTACTTGTAGGTAGATGAGTCTGTGAATACAAACAATGGGGATTAGCATACATTTGTTAGCAAAAACGTACTTAATGGTCTCGGAACATACCTACCACACTTCTGCTACTGTTGCTTCGAGCCACAGTCCCTGCTGGGGTTAGGAGATGTTTTTTTCTTATGAGAGGGAGCCCCACTGTTTGTGTCCACCTTAAGTACTTTTCAAGGGAACTTGAAAAAAGCCCCAGTAAGTCCTCATGTCTTGGCATACCTAAGCCATGCTACTAAGGGCATCCCACACCACCCTTCTGGGCTGCGCTGTACCAGCCATCCAGAACAAACCTCAGGGGCTCTGGGAGCTGAACAACTCTGAAAACTGGATGAAAATCATGCTGATTATGTAAAAAACAACAATAAACCCAGTGGAAATTTTTTTTTCTTGCCTGTATGGCTCCTACATTCAACACAGGTAAAGACACTGCGTGACATACTTCAATGATATGTTGATGATGTGAGAGTTTATCTGTGATTTTTTTCAGTCTTCAACACTGGATTTATTTGGGATAAAAAATTACAGGTTGGATAAAGGTATTGAGGCTGGCTGACAAGCATCTTGATGATCTTACTGGGTGGCCAGAATGGTCCCATCTAGCCTTAGAATACAATAATCTGTGAACATTATTACATGCTATTCACTCTCCCACTTATTTTGGTGACCTTTTTCTTCTTTGAAGCAATGATGCTCATAGCCATCAGTCAACATTCCCTCCCCCAGACTGCTTTCACATCTCTCCTACATCATCTGTAGAGACTTGTAAGTTGGATCACTTCCATACGGCACTACATCTGACCTTCCAGACACACATGTTCATGGGACATACGTAATCCTGCAAGACATGCCAAGGAAAGTCCTCCCAATAAACCTCTTATGCTCTTTTTCTTAGACCTTTGCTTGTTCCTGCAGACAGCAACTCTAATGATTATCTATATAACATATCACTTACAGTATTATTCTGCTGTTTTTACCACCCGAGAGAAGCACTGAATAAAGATGATGATTTTTAAAAAAAGGACCCGAGAAAGAAAAACCTCTGACCAGCTCTCAACTGGAGGTCACACAGCTCGATACAGAGACAGTGTTAACAGGGTGTGCAAGCAGCCCCAAAAGCCAGCTTTTTACTTGGCTTCTGCTTTCTACTTGGAGGGTAAGTGAGAAAAACTCCTGAGTCAGCCAAGAGCCCATGACTATTGATTTTTAAAGGAAATTATCCTCCCAGCTGCAGTGTTTTTGAAAAGTCCACTCTTAAACACTCTTCACAGTTTAAACGAATGGAAATTACGAAGGCTGGAGGCCTTTATTAGCAAACCTCTCCGGGACAGATCCACACAGAAAACCTGGAGGAAATCACTAAATGAAGATCCTACACTACTCTGCTGAGACATAAGGTCTGTAAAATCTTCTTCCCTTTTCCCCTTATCAACTTCAGTGAGGAAACAGAGGGCTCAGTGTATTGATTGATACATGCTATTTAAAAATATTACCGCTTTTTCTCCTGAATTTTACCTGAATGTATCCGTGTTTGATAAAATCTTTCTCCCTTACACTCAAATGTTTTCCAGACCTTAATACAGCATCATCCAGATCTATATTTCATGTTAACCACTCGTGTGAAACACCTCTACTGAACATCAGGAATATTCAAGTAGAACACAAAGTTTTTGGGGACAAATAATATGCTGCGTTTTGTACTTTCTTTGCTCTACAATAATTTCCTCTCTTTCTGCTGTTTCTACCTTGAATATGTATTACATCAATCGCTTTACCCTCTGGGAAAACAGATCTGACCCTGACATTGTGACACCAGTGAAATATCTAATAAAAAGAAATCACAGAATGGTTTGGGTTGGAAAGGGACCTTGATGATCATCAAAAATTAAGTGTAAGGCATACCTGAGGAAGAAATTAACAAAACCAGAATATTTTTTATAATAATTCCTAATTATTTTACAAAATCATTTATAATAGTATGCATACTATGCACATATATATATGCATACCCTCTTACATCGCAATATGAAAATGTAAATTCCATATCCTTGGACACTGGCAAGAAAAGCATAAAAGTATCAATTCTCTTCAGCAATTAACTCTCTCTACCTGTAAACTTTCCTAAACCAAATTGATGTATACCCCTAGGAATACCTGAACTGTAGAAAAAGATGATGTGCAAATAAAAATGAAGTTCCAGTTTTAGAGGTTCAAAAGTTTACTATGAAAATACACCACAGAAGCAACTGGAAGAGCATGCATGCAGAAATGGCACATGATCTACCCCACAGAGGGTCTGAAAGTGAGAAACAGAAGAGCTGTTATGAGTAGGTAAATAATTATGCATTTTAATATGTCTTCAAAATGTGTTTAAAGCCATTCCCCACAAATAACCTAATAAATAAGCTAGAGAAAAGTGTAAGTACTTTTTCTTTCTCTTGGGTTGTATTTGTATTTGCTGGAAAAAACAACTGCATGTTGGCCATGAATATAGTGAAAAGTACTGCACAAGCCTGCATGCTTCAAGAGCAATTGCTGCATATAAATACAACACTGAAATAGCCTGTGGAACACAACAAAACAGCAGCCCAACTGACTCTCTTCATAAACAGGCAACTATGTACCAAGGTTCCAATGTCTAAACATTTTGGGTTTTAAAAATAACAAGAGTTTAGTAATTTAATACTTTTAAAAATTTGAGCTATGAGATGAAAAATGAGAATGTATTCACCTTGGAAAAAAAGTGGATTCCTACTAATTCCTTCTTTATGAGATGTTCCAATCTGCAATCACTGCTCAGGTAGACCCCCTATTTAAATCAAAACCAGTTCTGTTTTGGGGGAAAAAATTGCAGGACAAGGGCCAGTGTTTGTATTGGAGTTTATTAACGTTAGCATAGCTGGTCAAAACCCAGCCATTACAGTAGCCCTGCTGTAAGTATCCTGGTATTCCCACTTAAATCCAAGATAAAATTTCTGCATAGTCAGCTCTAGAAGAACTGGTGAAAAGGAAGGACAAGCTGGGTCTTTCCAGTGCATTGCCAGGACAAGAATGACAAGGTATGTATCACTGTGGTTCCATCTTCTTACCATAAGGAACCAGGAACCCAGTAGCTGCAATTATATGTACAAGTCAGGTAGACACTTCACCTGGACTATGGGAAAAAGAGTAGGGAAGAAGCACAGTCCTAACAAGGAAGTAGCACTACCGAGAGAAGACACATGCCCTATGCATTATTGCACAGAGGAGGACAGATTCTCCCAAGTGCTCAGCAGTAAGCAGTTCCCAACAGGAGGGCAGGTGCTGCAAATGACTCTGGAAAATACTAGAATGTCTCTGAGTGCCAAAATGTAGGGTAGCCTTTCTATTTGAACTGAAAGCGCCTGAAAGCAGACATCGGTAATATAGAATTTTTGAGATTACCTAATATATAACTGCATTGACAAACAACTGAATCCACATCAACATTGACAAAAGCCAGTAAGATCTTTAAAAATCATAATAAAAACCAAAAGCTATCTAAGAACCCAAACGAGACAGAGGAAAATGTTAAAACTTCTGAGAAAATTTTAAAAGTAAAACAACGCCAAAATTTCCAAACAAGACACTGTGATCAGATACTTTTGAGTGAATTTATTTTCCAGAATTCAGAACAATTCTTGATTTACACAGGAATAAATTATCTAGTTTGACTTTGTGTCCTATCACATAACTTCGGTATGCCCACCTCAGTTGCAGAAGCAGACTTGGTGCTGTACTATTCCCAAATCTTTGCCTCAAGCTAAGTACACAGAGGAATGGAAATCCACAGAAGAGGTCAATTTCTCCCTATAGTTACATTGGTACAATCACAGAGACATCTTCACTTTTGCACTAGCACGAATTTCATACCCTTTAATCAGTCATATATTAAGGAACAGGAACTATGAGAAATGACTATTTGGTCCAACATGTTTAAATACAAAGAACTTCACCTGCTCACAATCTGAAACTGCACAATTCATAGCTGGATCTAAAACCGTTAAGAAATCAAAGCAGACGTCTTCCACGCTCATGAACAAGCAAGTCTCAAAACAATCAAGACCTAAAAATGAAATGCATGAGTTATTTTGACTAGCATACAAACTAAGATTACAATGACAAAGCTGAAGTTAATCAATTTAATTTACTTGTTAAAGTGCTTTGTCCTACACAAGAAGTACCACACTGCACTGGCTTCTGCAAGAGGAATGAAGGAACACAATCTTTCTTAGTAATCCTCTGAAATGAACATTAAATTATTTCTATAGGCTACTATAAAGCTTTTGAGTTTAGAGTTTTAGTCAGTCCAGTAACATGCTGGGACAAAAATTGTGTTTAATGCCAGGGAAATGAATGTTCTGGATTTTCAGGGCAGAAATCTGACTGTAACAGAAGGCCCATCATTAATTTTTCCAACAATAACCTTGAAAATTAAAACCAGACCCTGATTGACTGGAGATATTGACAGTTGATCTTCTCTCTGTTGTATGGCTATTAACAAATATTACATTTAGAGCTATGAAACTCTTCAAATATGGATGTTCTTATCTCTTAAAAAATATACAGAATCCTTCCTATGGCACATCACACCCAAGTACACACATGTTCTTTGATTTAATCAGCAAGTGCTAATAATAAATATATTAAGAGAAATTGTTTTCAGTAATTGCAGTCCAGCTTGAGATAAATTCCTTGTACTAAAGCAGCTCACTCACTTCAAAATGGTTTTTGAAATCAAATCTATCTTAGAAGGGTAAAATTTAATCCAGTTCCATTTTTCTAGCCAACTGGTACACTATTTGCTTTTGCAGTTAAAACCTAACTGTATGGTAACTCCCAACACACTCCAAACTGCATCCTTGGGAATACTGCACTGCTCTTGATAGTAAAACACCATTCAGCTGTATGAAACCTCACTTTCTAAATAAAGAACACCATGGTTTTAAATGACACTGATTATTCAACCAAGGTTACGCTTCTATTGCTAAATTGAGTTGTAACTATAAAGCAGAATTAATAACCAAATTTAATGAAAATCCCATTATGATGCAGCTGAGTAAATCAAAGTTGAAACTGCTGTAGGTAAAATGACAGATAGTCACAATATAAGGGCAGTACCTATGTGAGTCTATTTCCACAGCTTTCTGGAGGTCTCAGCAGAAATTTAACTCCAAAATGACATTGCCTCTCCCCACAGTACATGCACAAGCCCAGAGACAGACACACAGAGGGGTGAGGGGGGCAAGGAAGGCTCCTGTCTGTCCTCAGGATTGCCTCTGACTTAAGTAGATCTTCCCCAGAAACTTCATTCCCACTGGTGAGGCAGAATCAGGCCCTCAAATTCCAGGTCATCAACCCCAGATAAATCTAGAGGGCATAAGAATCAAGGCACTAACTCTTGAAGAACGAGGAAAGTTATTCCAAGATACAAAATTTTTAATTCCAGTGGGCTTTTCTTTTCATCCATGTCGCACATAATAAACAAGGTTATGTTTTGGGGGGGTTGTACCTACTGGGATGAAAATCTAGTAAGAATGAATTGCGCAAAACAGGAAAGAAGTGTCTGATTTTCCCTAAATTACACTTATTACGCTTATTCATATCAGAATACACATGAAGTAAAACAGACTGAAAGAGAAAAAAGCTTTACTTTTAGTATGAAACTCTTATGAAAGACTTGAATCAATCTCTCTTCTTCCCCTTTAGCATAATTCTGTGCAAGAACTGCAGACTGCTACAGATTAAGGATTTTTTAAACTTCAACAGAAAAATTCTCAACCACAAAACAAGAGCTGAAAGGCAAATAGCTATTTGTAAAATTACAGCACTACCTCTCATAAGTATTCAAGCATATTTAATGTTGACTGCGTTGCTGAGATATAATAATGTACTATACAGATGGTGCATGGAGGGAAGAAAATTATTTTGCATTCAGCTAAAGAATAAATATATACAGTCCTCTCCAAAAATCAGTGTATTGCTCCAGCATCTGAAATCAAACTGAATGCAGGTAGATTTCTAATCATGAGCAGAATTTCGTGCTTATAAGGTGAAAACCAATGTATGCCAATAGACAAATGTTTCAGCTCCGGTGTATTGTGTTCTGATGAGTAAGAATCTTGTACTATTCATGTTTTGGAATAATTTCAGCTCTGTCAGTAAGAGGGATTCTCTGAATAATGTATGTAGTGCAAAAGAAATGAACAGAGTTTAAATGAAACACGCAAATGGGAAGGGAAAAGAAAAAGGACTGAAATCTCCAGAGTGATATAGATCAGATCAATTTTGCTAACTCGCAACAGATTCTATCTGCTAAAGCAACATGTTTCATATGCAGTCATGATTTAAAATAAAAATACTAATGTTCTAGGCCTGTTTGAAGAAAACAAAAACACGTAAAACAATCACTGGAAATTAGCTATGACACTGAATACACAAAATGATTCCAGTTCCAAAAGTACTCTTGGGTGAACATGTTGATGTATGTTTTTTACCTAGTGAAAAGAAAAAAATATTAAAGTTCTGCCAGTGCTGCAGTGAGTTACCTGCTGGTATGCCATCCATAATCCTTTGGAATAATCTGTCTACTGTCCCTGACACATGCAAGGGGTCAGCCCCTGAATCTTCACAAGCAACCTCTGCAGCAAATAGAAACAGAGGAAACTGGTAATGTCTCAGAGCTTTATGCTTGAACTCACATGAATATTCATCTCAGTCCAGCAGCTCTAAGGCTTTTGTACTGTGTATTTGGGGACATGTGCTCTGAGTAATTTCTGCGCAAATAGCAAGGTCCAAAGCCACTGTTTTACAGCGGTTCAGTAAAGAGTTTTCATGTCATATTGCACTTAATTCAGAGCTGATGGTGGGGGTTTCTTTAATTAGGTTAGAAAAACTCACATCTGCGCTTTAGAAGCCCCTGTCAAGCCAGCAAATTCAATCACATGGAAGCCAGTGTCCTCGAGCTATCAGACAATTGATTTTTGCAGGATTCTGCTCACATTCAGCTTAAGGAACATGAGATATGTTCATTCAGTTGTCATTCGGTTTGCCTACATTTCATTAGGAGAAGATCTGTTGTTTAAAAAATATTCTTCAGCATTAAAATGTTTTTAAAAAAAAGATGTAGTCAGATTATTGCCATGAGACTGCAAAACATGAAATAAATGCAAACTTGGACTAATGCAAAAATACATGTGGGTTTAAGTGGCAAGTAGAAACATAAATAAGGCCTCTAGGATTACTTCTTTTTAATACAGACGTACAGAATTATATGAGCATACATACACATGAGCATATAAATGTACTTTTCCCTTTCTTCTCTGCCTCCCCCCATACTACAAGGATTCATCATCTCTAAAGCCACTGAACACTTTGGAACTGAAACTGGGTTCACCTTAAAGAGGGAAAAAAGGATCAGTTTATGAATCACTATTTTTATAAATGACAGCAAACATAATGGGAGAGATGTTCCTCAGTTAAATTAAGGCAAAAATAACAAGGTGGTTGGAATGAGAGAAGAATCTACTGCAAATAATGTAAATGGGCAAAGTTTTGAGCAAACACTTTTTGAATTTAAGCTGTTTCGTTTTGCACAGAAAAGTGGTCCAATCTTGGAAAATTTTAAATTTGTGCAAATCAGAGTTACTTCACTAACATTCAAATGGAAATACTGACCAAAATCTTTAATCCAAAAAGTAACAACAGCCTGAGAAATTGTCAGAACTAGATGCATAGGCAGAACCTAAAATAATTGACATCACCTAAAATTACTGATTTTAGTACACCGAAATTTTAGTCCCATCCTCTTTTCTAAAAATGTAAGTCTGAAAGAGATACTGTGTCATTAGTCTCCATGGAATAAATACTATCAGTGCTTGCAAAAGTTGACATGAATTGTAGTATTTTCTCAATGAACTACACCTGCATAGACCTGATTCCTTCCAGTTTCAAAGCATCTTCTGAAATGTTTTTACCTTAGGGAATTTGATATTGATTTCTACGGTAAACACAACTAATACGTTGCTTAATACAGAATTCACACTTTATGGGACAACAGTCTTTCCTGCATAAAATGAATGGTGCCATTTTGGCAGCTCAGAAGCTTTTCCTCTTAAATAAGGTGGCAAGGTCATCCTAAACTTGAAGTAGCGAAGACTCATATAAATAAATTTAGCAATCATACAATAAATTATTCATGAGAACTGCACAGCATATTGTACGTTTACATATTAAAAAGTGCCACAGAGATGGCAGTGAGAAAGAGAAGAGGAACACGGCACGTATTTTAAAGGCATGATGAACACCACGACATTCTCCAGCATGTTTCTATTTTAAACTCGCTCAGCAATGTTGCTTAGTGCATCTACTTCCAGAGGCAATTCACTCTTGAATGAAGAGGAGGGATTCAAAAACTTAAGAGCCACAGAGGAAAACCTACAGAGTCCTGAAATATGAACATCAAAGTAGTAACGCTACTACAGTCTTCAGCTTTGCCCCACTGTATGCCACTGTCTTACATAATAACATGAACTCCTTTTAAGAAGGCAGACACACACAAAAATAAATAGAAATAATGCTTTGCCCCTCTCAGAGATTCAGCGTATCTAGGACGTGCTTTTTACCATTGGTAAAGACCCTGAGGTGACTAAAATGTAGCAAGTTCAGCTAATTATACTATGGGTTTGTTTTTTTTTTAATTAAAAAAATCAATTAATTAAATGTTACCTCATTTGTTAAGAGCATTTCTTGCTCTGTCTTCCTCTCGTTGTGTATATGCATCTGTGTGTATGTGGGTGGGTGTGTGTGTTTATAAAATATATAGTAGGACCAGAATATTTGTTCCAGTTGAGGTGGTCTGTGAAATCAAGTACATCAGATACTAACTTGATTTGGCACCAATGTATGGATGCATAGAGACATATCCACAGGATGTATGCATTACGAAATGGTAAGAGACATTTACAACCTAGAATATAAGAGCAGGGCTGCCTCAAGTGACATCACCAGATCAACTGCAGCGTCAAGCAACTCAGATATATTATCCTGCACACCACTGCTTCCCTGTCTCCTTTCCAGCCATTAGAAAAGCATTTGGGAGTACACACATTATCATATGTTATCAAATGCACTCAAGGCACAGCATGCACAGAAGCAAACAAGAGTAACTGTGGGGTTTAATGCACTTATTGAGACATTCATAATTTTTCTTTACAACAACAAAATTCATCTCCATGGAAACCAGGAAGCAAGAAACTACAGTAATAACACTAAAGTAAATGCCACATCAGGTTAGTCAGCAGAAGACAGGAGAGGGGATTTTGCTCCAGTTAGGACCTAACAAGGACTGCTGCCCCTTTCGCTCTTCTGCAGAGGGTGTCTGTACCGAAGACAGACTTCCTGATGTATTAACAATGCAAGATAATGATGTGGTTTCCTGTTCTTGATACTGCAATCTACCCGTAAGGTGGTCAGATCAGTGGCATGTTTACTTACAGGCATTTGTTACAGCGAAGCTGTTAGCTGTTTCAATGTTGTCTACATGAGGAACCAAATTGAAAGGTGCTTCGGATGCATTGGGGCTGGTGTTATGAAGAAAGATTGCTAATCGAAAAGCAGTGTATTCCTGATCTGTGTTCCTGATGAAGAGACCACCTACAAAAAACAGGAAAGAAAAAAAAAAAAAAAAAGCAAAAAAGCAAAAGAAGCTGGATAAATCATTTGCAAGCTACTTACTGTCTTGTTAGACTGAGCAACTGTCTCTCCCAAAGCTGCACGGTAAGGCAAGTCCTAAGACTTTAATGGATAAGGAACTAATCATATTCATAATCACAACCACTGCCTTTAAATCACTGTTTTCAATCAATTTTAACCTCCCTGATGCATTCATGCTTCTTTTCTGACTTCTCGGTTTTCAGCCTTTCATACATAAATACCCAGATTTGTCATGATTACAGTGACCTTTTAAAGTGTTTAGCCTCCATCTCCCTGATACCGAACACACTGGTAACTCAGCTGCTCAACAGCCTCTCACATTAAGTGGCGGGCTGATTAAGCGGAACGATGCTTTCTGGATTAAAAAAAGAAAACATCAACTTGGTGTAGGATAATCTGCACTGAAGAGGAATATAATGAACTTTTCTCCTCTGCAGCCATGTGCAGGCAGGGAGCAGCTCAGCCTTATTAGCAGCATCTTTACAAGTCCACAAGAAATGATGCAGTGATGGAGCTGAGCTGGAAAGAATTCAGGTAGCTGCGTCCCATCCCAAACACGTCCCAAAGGAGGGAAGCAGGAGGCAATGGGAAAGGGGTGAGGATGGGGCACAGGACTACAGGGAGACACTTACAAACCCCTAAACTTTCCAACTACAGAGAGAAACGACGGACGGCGTTGCCTTTTACCCTCTATCCCTGCCGGCTACTGCAACCTCCGGTGCCCAGGACTCGCCATTCTTTCGGGAGTCAGGCAAAAGCAAGGGGAGACGGAGGGGGCTGAAGCAGACAAGGGGCATTAGCCCCGAGCCCCTTCCGGCCGTGCTGATACCGCACACCAGGGGCTGGAAGGAGTTCTGCAGAAGATAAGCATCCTTCCTCCCGCACGCGAACGCACACAGAAATATTTACACATACAGACACACATACAGGACCACGAGGATGATTCGTGAAGACAGGGAAATGGGATGCTGCTGGAGAAGAAATCTGCAAAAACTGCCTTCAGAGCCCCCTTTACAACTCACTTCGCAAAGGATTAAACCCCTGAACACACGCACGCAGCCCAATGCAGCGCTTACCTATTTGCACGCTGCTAGGAAAAGCTCCCATTGCTAGTCCCCAAAAGCCAGAAAACAACAAGACAAGCTGTCTGCAAATTATCCTCATCTTCTCTTCTGCCTCTCTGTCTCGCCTTCTCCCGCTCGCTCGCTGGATGCTGCTCAAAGAGGCATCGAGGGCGAGCAGG
>JACBWW010000006.1:17149893-17227620 GCA_020086605.1 Lanius collurio
CCTTTGGTTAGTTTATTTATTTAAATATATATATATATATATTTATTATTATTATTATTATTATTTTTTGCCCCGCCGCTCCCCTCGCCTTTTTCCTGCCGCTTGTCCATCCGCGGGCGCGCAGCGGCGCGGAAGTTTGTGCCGCGGGCTTAGGACGCGAGGGCCAGGCAAGGTCAGTGCCCCGGGCTGTGCGCGGGGCGCGGGAGGCTCGGCCGCGGCAGCCCATCACTGGGGCTGCTGCTATTAAGTACTAATTATTATTAATGAAGGTGGCTGGGCGGACGTGCGTGTGCTGAGCGGCTGCGGAGCGGAGGACGCGGCTGGGCAGGCGTGTCCCTCCCTCCCGGGGGGGGGCGCTCCGCTCCGCGCGGGAGCAGCGGGACCCCTCCGCGCTGCTGGGCTTTGCGACAGAGGATGGAGCGGAGGGACGAGAGCAGGGAAGCGCTCAGGGCTGTGGCACTCGTGCCGAAGGGAGGGAGAGCGAATGGAAAGGAAAACTTCACTGCTCCTATGCTGCTTCCTTTTTGCGCTCTTTTTTTTTTTTTTTTTTTTCCTTTTTCCATTTTTTTTCCGTTTTTTTCCTCAGTATTTTTAGGTAGGAAAAATAATGGAGCTCTTTTAGTATCTAGTCCTTTTTTGGTGACTTTGATTTTTTCTTTTCAAGCCTTGGAAGTTTCTCAGAGGAGCAGCCAGAAGTCTGGGTCTATTGCAGTTAATAATTAAAAGATATATATATAATAAATGATAGGTAATGAAATCATCCAACAATAGCTGTATGTCAGAGAAGGGAGCTTCTAGTTTCACATGTGGCTTTACAACATATTTCTATCAGTCACAGGGAATGATTGGAGTTACAGTGTCATGATTTTAAAATGTTAATTGGCAATATGAAAGAATATTGATTTTTTTTAAGGTGAACTTTGTGGCTCTCCCTTGAAACACACATATTTGCTCCAAGATCAGAGTTTTGCCTTCTTTCACTCAAGTTTCCTTTCTTAGTTTTTTACTGCAGCGTGTATCCTCAAACTCTCCTGTTGCAGGGTGAAAGACACCCCCTCTATTTGCTGCAGAGGGTGACAGTGATTTGTGAGGAATGATTGTGAGCTCCTTACCATCTACCACATACCCAGGAGAGTAAGCAGAGAACATTGAAAGCAGAGATGGACAGAGAGACAGACATCATGGACATGTGCAGCTGTGTGCAGGACATGTGTGTGCGTGTATTTGGGAGACTGTAAAGTTCCTGTAGATTAATTACTTCTTGAAATATTTCTTTGCAGATCAAAGGCAAATGGACATAACCTGCATTTCAGAATACTCATTCCTTTAAGTTTCAGTAAATCTTCTGTTTACTTTCCCTTCATATTTTCCTGTCTTTCCTCTGAAACAGCAGGCTTGTTCTTTACATTATTTACCCAAGTCTTTTTGCGGCCTGTGCTTTTGCTCTTGCTTGATTTTCTTTTCTTCTTCCTTGCTTTGCCTCCTTTGTTTCCCTGAATTCTTCCCAGAAGTTGGTTCCTCTTTTCCTCCATTCTTCATCATTTAACTTTCTGACTTCATAAACCCAAATAAAAAGCAAGGAAAATGAGATAATATTTCCATGGCTGACTGGTTCTTCTCCACTAGGAGCAAGTGAACTTGGAAACTGGTAAAATATTTAGTTAATTTACTGGCACATAGGCATGTGAATTCATGCCAAATAAGTATTAAATATTAGGATTTTAGACATATATCTGCCATAGTGGATTAACGAGTTACTGCCTGCTAACTGAGCTGAGGAATATGCTTTGGTCTTTTGCAAACACAGTAGTAGCATGTTAATTTAAATTAATTTGAGACGGCGCATGGAACATATAGTGGTCTAACCTGACCTGACCAAGAGTCTCACCCAGTGGTTCCTACATCAAATCTGTAATGTCTGTTGGAGTTGGACAATATATTTTAGAGAAACATCCAATTTTGATTTAAAGGCTTCAAGAGACAGGAAATCCATCACTTCCTTGGGTAAGTTGTTCAAGTTGATATCTACTCTCATTTGTTAAAACTTGCATTTTTTTCTAGCTTTGATTTCTAATGTTGACTGTCAGAGATGAACCCAGTATTTCTGTAATGGTATCACTCAGTACTATTCCTGGAAATAATCCAGTCCTCCACTTGACACTCCCTTGCTCAGACAGCTCAGGATCATTTTTGCAGCTGTGGAAAGCAGAGGAAAGAAAGAGGATGAGTCCAAACTATAGAAATTTTGTTTAAAATACAGAAGGGGGAAAAAAGTAAAGAATGGTAGTTTCAAAGGGGAAAATTCCCATTTCAGTAAGTTTCAAGAAGTGAATGGCAGATGATCAAGTAATTGATCAAAATGATTTTCTGACAGAAGAACTGGAACAGGAAAGGTAGCAGGGATGTAATCAAGATTAAGGCTGGAGGGAAGGAAAGGTGAGATAAGATTTTAGACTCACTGCCACTCTGGTCAGTTAACTTCGTCTGGTTGCCAATTGCCCACAAAGCTGCTCTCCCATTCCCAAAAGGGCAGAGGGTAAAAAATAAGGTGAGAAAGCTGATGGGTCATGGTAAAGATGGGGAGATCACTCACCAGTTACTATCACAGGTAAAACACTCAAATTGGGTAAAGTTAAGTTAATTTTTTTCCAGTGAGGAATAGAAGAGGATGGTAAGAAACAAGGACAAAACTATAAACACCTCCACACACACACCTCTATCCAGGCTCAACTTCACTCCTTTCGTGACTTTTTCCCTTCTTCTCCTGAGCAATGCAGAGGGATGAGGAGTGGGGGTTCTGTTGAGTCCACAAAAATTTGCTGCTCCTTTCTTCTCATGCTTTATCTCTGCTCCAGGGTGGGTCTTTCCCACTGGGAACAGTTCTTCACAAACAGTCTGTTCCAGTGGAGGCTGTCCATGGGATGCATTTCTTGACAGAAAACCTTCTCCAGCTCTCTGTGGGCTTCAGCTTCCTTGAGGCACCTCCGCCTGCTTCTGCATAGGGTATTCCACAGGATGGCCAGCTGGATATCTGCTCCATCGTGGTCTTGACCATGGGCTGCTGTGGTGCCTGGAGTAGCTCCTTGCCTCTTTCTTCACTGACTTTGGGGTCTGCAGGGCTGTTTCTTCCCCATTTTTCTCACTGTTTTCTCATGCAGCTGGTGTGCAGTGGTTTTTGCCCCTTTCTGAAACATGTTATCTCAGAGGTGCCATCAAGCGTCACCGATGAGATCAGAATTTGGGCAACTGAGTCTGTTTTGGAGCTGGATGAAACTTGCTCCTTTTGGGAGCTTGTGGTGTCTTGTGACAGAGGCCACCCCTGCAGCACCCTCCTACCTCAGCCTTGCCACACAAACTAACAATAGCTGTACGCTACCAAGCAAGAGGAGACCAGAAGGGAGAGACTGTGTGTTTTCCTGGTGGCAGCTGGGGAGGTGCTGCATGAAGCCATTTCAGAACTGAGGTCCCAGGATTCCCTTAGTTCCCACTTCATAGTCGGGCACTATGAAGGCTGTGGTTGGTGATTAAGGGAGCAAGGGACAGATCTTGGAGTGCTACAATGAAATATAAGAGAAATTAAGAAATTACTGAAAGAAGCTTTGTTGAATGCATCAGTTATTTGGAAGTGATAGACTAGAGGAGGCCTGTCTCTGGAGTGCTGGCTGTCAGTGGGGGAGGCTTGCTGTGCCTTAGGGCACAAACAGCTCCTGTTGGCCTTGGCTGGAGGCCACCACTAGAGAGAAGACTCGCTCTGTAGAGAATCAGCTGAAGCTGACTGACTGCTGCAGCACGTGTATGACTCCTGCTGCAGAAGATGCAAGAATATTAAATTTTTTTCCCCTCTGGCAAGGTTTGGAAAATGTTGGCTATTTTCTTGATCAGATAGTCTTGTGCTTGAACAAAATGCCTGTATGAAAAGACCCTGCAGGAACTGGAATAATATGAGAAGATATACTCTAAAGAAGAGATGAAGGCTGTATGTTAGCTAGGAGGAATACTGCAGAGAAGATACCAGAGGCATTCATCTTACAGGAATCCCAGAGGAAACACAGGGTATGGAGGAGACATACACTTTGCACTGTGGACAGAGTTTGTGTTGCAAGTGTAGTAGATAAATATCCACATGCTGAAGTAGCAACTTTGATTCATATTTATATGTTCCTGCATCCAAAATGCAAATCCCAGCTACACCATCTAGTAAAAAGGCATGCCATTATGGGTCTGAGGATACATAACATTGTGAGGGAGAAGAGGTCTTGAGTGAGAAAGGGGGAAAATAAAGCCATGCCAATTTTCAAGGATAGGTTGTGATGATTAGGAGCATAGAGAGGAGGAAAGGGGAAGGACAATTTCACTAGCAAAAGACATAAAGATCCACCATCACCTCTTCCCAGCAGATTCCAGGTGCACAGAGGCAATGTCAGCTTTAAAACAGACAACACCCTGCCCCTGGCCTGTTTGTCAGGGCTCCTAATGAGTCAGAGTAGGCAAATGTCTGCACCACAATGGCTGCCTATGGCACAATCATCCGGGCACAGACATCCCCCAAAAAGGGATTCCTTCATTTATATTAGTCTTACTTCAAATATAATTTTCATTGCAGATTTCACTGTGTGGCCACTAGAAAAGCTTCAGCAATAAATAAATGATGGCAAAACCAATTGAGTCAACACTGTCCTTTCTTGCCTTATGAAATGCTGTAGCTCACGTATCTGTCAAATAGATCCCTTGGAATGTAAACTCTGGGACAAGGCTATGTCTTTTGGGAAATGCTTAACGCTTCTAGGCAATAAAAAAGTAAATAAGATACAAACCACTTACGTAGAATTTTTTGCACTCCGCCTTTTGGCATGGTCTCATATCACCTTTTGAAGTGATACCACCAGTGCTGAGTAGATGAGCAGTGCACCAGAAGAAGATACAGTTTCCTTTCCATAGCAGAACCCTTTTTCAGGAAGTTGTTTTACAGCAATTTATTCCATTTTGCAAGATTTTGTCCTCCCATTTTCATTCTTATTATTTTTCATTCATCTAAATTCTGTGGTAGAGAGAACAGTTAATTATTTTTAATAGTACTTCTCATTAAGAGTTTTATTTTGATACTGGAACAACTGTAGTACAATTCATCTGGCTTTGAATGTGTCCATCCAGCAGTCCTACTCCTTTCTACTGTACTGCATGTTCACATCATTCTTTGCAGACCTAATGACTTGAAGAAATTAAAGGGATAAGACACCATCACCATGAAAGGAGAAGATGTAAAAAATCAGGAAAAATCCTGATTATAATTTAATTTATACTGATACCAGTCAGGTTTTTCTTCAGTCTGGGAAAAATGTGGTAACACTGATATAATTAAGGGCTGCCATATTAAGTTAGACTAAATGTCCATTTATAACAGTATCCTATGTGTAACATTAACTTTTAGAGGTTTATTAGGGAAGAGTATGAGAACTGACCAGGTTTTCATTTAAACTTTAAGGGACTTGGGAGAAGTTATTTCTTGCTGAGTCCACTGACCTCCTGACAGTCATGGCTTTGAGGCTCCTAAACTAAAGATTTTCTAGACATCCTTGTGTTGAAGAGTTGCCTACAATTGTTGTTGCCTTATATTTACTTCCAGTGTCCAACAGCATCCTATGCAAATGAGCTGTATAACCCCATACTGAAAAAGTAGTTAATTTACTTTGTTTTAAACCTTATTTCGTATTGACCATTTCCTGGAAATTCCCAAAGGCAAAAAAATAATAATGATAAAAAAAAAGGTTTACCTTGCCACATCATCCATTGTTTTATTTATATACTGTTATAATATCACCCTTCAGTCACCTCTTTCTGTATTCCCATATCTTATAGTCTATACTATATATCAATCTTCCTTGCCACTATTCTCTCTGCCACTTCTTATGTCTTTCTGAAAAACACATGAAATAGGATGCATTTTTTCAGGTGTATAACTGTTTTCTGCTTAAATAATTTTTTTCTAGTTGTTCCTAAAACACCATTTTCCTCTGAGCATGAGGATGATGTTTTCAGGAAACTATCCACAAAGACTCCCATATCTCTTTCCTGAGTGGTAATAGCTAATTTAAAGCCTATCACTGTGTGCATAGTTAAGGTTATTTTTCCCATGTGCACTGCTTTGTATTTTTTTTTTAATACAGAATTTCATTTGCCATTTTATTTCTCAATTAGTATTGTGAAATTCTTCCACAATACTTCTCAGACAGCTTCAGTCTCTGAGAATTTGATAAAAGAACAAAATTGGAATCTATGCCCTTTAAATTTGATCTCATATTCATTATATTTATAATGGTTTAATAGGTTTTTTTCTGTCCATATTTATAACTTGGGCTGCACCATGGGATGTACCTGAGAAAATACAAAAGTTTGAAGCAATGTTTCTTTCCTAAGTACAGCTTATTGCAGTAGTAAATGCCAGGCAGTTCTGAAGGATAGGGCAATTTCCTCATCAATTAGAGGTGTGCTTGTGGGGAAAATGAAACAACTTAAAAGCATTCCACCTGAGCCCATCTGGTCTTGTTTATACAGGGAAAAATATCAACTTTTGTTAATGCTGACTTCTGCCCATCACTTACAATAATTCCTGAATTCAAAAGGAGTTATTGCTAGTCTTCTAGGTACTGTACAATTTAGACCAGCTCACTGTCTGTAAACTTACGTGAAATAGGGTTTAAAATAAGTGTATTTCATTCTCATTTTCTATAGAGTACTTTTCTAAAGTAGCAAAGGAAGGGTTACCCTGGGAATATTTGAGGAGTCTGGTTAGTGATCACCCACACCAAAAAGTGAGGTTGTCACCTGAAAGGGAGGGTAAGAAAGGTCATTCACCCACATGTCCCTCTGCCATGGACAGGAAACATGAATATGGCCCTTCGTAATCACACTGTGCTTTAAAAGTCCCTTTTTTTTTTTCCCAGGATCAGGACATTGGTTGTACATCCTCTTAAGCAAAGAACAGTCACAGTAACAAAGAAAACCCCTCGCAGGTGAATGCTTTGTAGTGAAACTGAATTCAGTATGAAATGAGAGGGGAAGAAACCAGAAGAAAATCAGGAGGCAGAGGTGCGGCTTAGGTAATTGCATATATTTGGAAAGTGAATTCTTATGAATAAAAATTGTTTTTTCCTAAATAAAAAAAAAAAAAAAGACTGTCTCTTTGGGTTTTATTAAAAAAAAACCCAACAAGCTAAAAACCATACCCACAAAAACATATTAAAACCTCACACTAGTTCCATGAAGAAAAAAAATTCCCCTCTAAACATTTTTGTACTTCGGGGTTGTTTTGCCAAAAGTTGATAAAAAATATTTTTCATTATCTTACCAGTTCTTATTAAATTATTTTTCCATAACCTCTGTGACATAATCAACTCAACAGAGGGAGGAAGATGTCAGAACTGTATAAAGAATAGCCTCTGTGGACTACCCATAGCATTTTGCTGTATTGACCTAATTACCTGTAATTATCTGTGAGAAAAAAACCCAAAGTCCACCTCTGTTTGAAGGAGATAGTTTTTAACTCATTTCTTGCTCACCTTCCGAGTGCTGTCACCCGCATGAAGGGGTGAGCTGGTTTCTGTGGGGCTTGTGCCACCACTGTCAGAGAATCACCTCAGCAGCTCCAGCTGCAGAAGTCTCAGCATTGATGATGCTGGATAAGCAAAAAGGACAATTCCAGATCCAGGGAGAGAAAGGGAATGGTGCAATTGCTGAGAAGAAGCCTCTGCCATGTCTTTTTAACTCATGATGTGAAGAAAATTTGATAAAAAATATTTCAAGCATGATAACCAGGAAACTTCAATACTGTTTCTGTAAAATCATACTTACAGAATATAACTGCAGTTTGATACACTAAACTGCTCATAAAAATTAGTTTTAGTGAGGTTGATTGCCGATAAAAATGATACTTTTCACCTACATCCTGTGATCTTGTCTTGCGTTTCCCACTCCCTAACAGACCTGTCTGCATGTCTGAGAGACAAATACCCTGCTGTCATACCATCTATACTTTTGTACCAAAACATTACTAACATGAAGCTATTTCTCAGCTTCAGAAAAAACCATACAATCAGGTAATGCAATGCTTATCTCAAATCACACACATACATACTCTTTATTTTCTGCTTAATTTTCACATTAATTAGAGCTCATAAAATATTGCCTTGATTTGAAGATGCATTTTCAGCCCACAGTTTTTGGCCTTTCTGTATTCAAACTTGTAGTATTCTCTCCATGGTAGGGTTAAAGTTTATCTCAAATAAATCTGTCTCTTGGCTCAGCTCTAGCTGGCTTCCAGCCCCTGTCCCCCACACCACAAAAGCTGCAGACTAGATAATTGTTGTCATTCAGCTGTAGCCACGTGCCGTGTTTGCAGAAGTAGAATCTTCTTCCCCTAGAAAATCAATCTCTGATGCCTTAAATGCTGTAAGAATAAGTTCCTACAAGTATTCCGACAGTCACGACATGTCAGTGTTTCTCCAGTCATTTCTTCTTTGGAAATACATAGTGAAGATGCTGTATCGAGGTGGGTTTATCTGTTGCATTATTAAGTAAAGTTTAGGAAGCAATTTAGTGCTGTAATGATCCCATCTAGCACTAATGTCCCTGAAAAAAAAAAGAATTAATAAACTGTTGGTTTCTTTAATAGTTTATACACATTGATTTATACTCTAAGGATTAGGGATTGTTGGTAGAAGGTTTTTTCATTGAGCATCTTTTAAAACAGGTCAGGTTTTGTACTAATCATTGATGTATACATACTTATAAAAATTACCCAAAATACACTTTATGTTAACTTTCTCATTCCTTTCCTGTGCTAAATAGCACTGTAATCTGTAAGTAAGTGCAAGGCAAGCAGGGGTGCCCTTAGGGGAAGCAGATACTACGCTGAGAAAGGGTGAAATTATCTAACCTTATGTCACTTAGATCACTCTTTTGAAAAATCTGTAAGTGGTCCTTACTAAAGAACATCATGTGGTCATTGAATTAGAAATGAAGGGATGGAATAGATTCCAAAGGTTATATCATCCAGTTCTCTGGCTCTGGGAAGGAACAAATACACCAGAGCTTCCTACAGAGATTTTTATCTGCTACTTTTTTTTTAGAATTTCTGCTAAAAGACTCTCCAAGGGTGTCCTGTTCAAGCTTTCTCCTCTCATTTTTAATTTTTTTTTATTAATATATGACCTATATAGTCTTTACTGCAAGTTACACTGAGTTCTTTTTGTCTTTCTTTCACATGAACAATTGGTAACAATTGATCATTGTCTTTCCTATTAACAATCTGCCATATCCTAAAAGATCTGTCAAGCCTTTGTCTGCCTAGACTAAGAGAAACTGTTATTTTTGCAGTCTTCCTTCACTAAGGATTTCTGAGCCCTCTTCTCTTTCCTGCTGTTTTCTTCTGTATTCTTTCCAGAATGACTATGTGTGTTTTGGAGTATGGCACTGAAAGCCAACTGCACTCCTTCAGCTGCATTGTCCCTGTAAACCATTAGAAGGAAATTATTCTCACCCCTATCTTACCTGCAAAATGCTTGACAACAGATTTTCCCTTTCCTTCTTTTGCAGTAATACTGCACTGTTGACTCACAGACCTTTCCTAACACTCTTCAACTTCTAGGTCTTTCTTTCCTCGCTTGGTGTTTTAAATATTCATTTCTCCTTACTAGTGATTTTGCTCTGAACTTTATTTCTCATTAGTTTATTTTTAATTCTAGATTATGTATTTATGAAAACATTTCTGGATTCTCAGTTTGTTTTCCAGACTTCTGAAATCCTCACATATCCTGATTTCATCTATAATATTTTTTAACTTTTTAATCCATACTTTCTAATGAAAGCACTGAATGGAGTTGGGCCTGAAATCTCCAAGGGATACAGTCTGAAAGAAAATCCCCATTTGATACTGATAGTTATTCTTTGAGAAGAGCTTTCCAAGAATTCACACATTGTGTCTTTATGTTTTTTTTCATCTAGATGACATTTCCCTTATTTTCCTACGAGAATTTAATATGGAAAAAATATTACATTTCTTACAGTACTCAAGATACTGCAAATTTATTCTTCTTCCCTGTGTTGTAGTTTAACCCCAGCTGGCAACTCAGCACCACACAGCCAGTTGGTCACTCTCTCCACAGCATGATCGGGGTATCAGAATGGTGAAAATGAGAAAGTTCATGGATTGAGACAAAGAAAGTTTAATAAGGAAAGAAGAAGACACACACATAAGCAAAGAAAGGAATTCATTTGCTACTTCCCATGGGCAGGCAGGTGTTCAGCCATCTCCAGGAGAGCAAGGCTCCATAATGCATAGCAGTGACTTGGGAAGAAAAGCGCCATCACTCTGAATGTCATCTTTTCCTTCTTCTCCCATTAGCTTTATATGCTGAGCACGGTGCCATATGGTCTGGAATGTCCCTGGGGTCAGCTGTCCCAGCTGTGTCCCCTCCCAACTCCGTGTGCACCCTGAGCCTGTTTGCTTGTAGGGTGGGTTGAGAGGCAGGAACGGCCTTAACTGTGTAAGTGCTGCTCAGCAGTAACTACAACATCCTGGTGTTACCAACACTGCTTCCAGCACAAATTCAAACCAGAGTCCTAAACCAGCTACTATGAAGGAAATGACACCATCCAAAATCAGCTCAACCTGTAATATATTTAGCCTGCCCCAGGAGATTAGCTTGGCTTGACATAGTATGTTTTTGAAAAATACACATTGCTTGATTTTATTATCCTTCAGGTGTTTCTAAGTTTTCTGTGTACACATCTCTTCCATTTGAATGCAGTCTGTAGTTAGGTGAAATGTCCTGTTTTCTTTGGATTCCCCATTATCCCCCTTTTAAAAATGCATATTGTCCTATTTTCTGAGACTATCTCTCTCTAATATTGACTTCTTGCGTGTAATCACTGATGTTTCAAATACAGTATTATTTTTCTTTATGCACTTGGAGGTAAATATAATCAAGTAGTGGATACTTTAAAATATAAATCTCATTTTAAAATATTAACTATTCTGTCTTATCTACTGGAATTCAAATGTTGTCCTTCAAATAGTTTAGAAGGTTTAAAAGCAGCTTAAAAAAATGATCATCATAAAAATGTGCTTCAAACTACGAAAGTGGTGTTTGAAGTATCAAAAGCCTGTTTTACACAAGTAGTCAAGACACTTTTAAAGCTATCTTTTTTGCAGTTCTTTTTGTTCCTTGAAATGTTTTCTTATTGTGTTATCTTGTAAGGTAAGGAGCTAAAGCGATAGTTCAATAAAGCAGTATTTCAGGAAGAAACTTGAGTGGTGGGAAGAAGATTGTGTAATGCCTGAGGTGAACATATTATTTCTTTTAGAGGTATTTTGAACATATTCATGTTGTACATGCACCTGATGCACTTAGCACATTTAAACTTTGCAGAGAGATTTTACATTCAGATCAGGTAAACTTCCAGCCAAATACTCTCATGAATACAGAAGTAATTACTGAGCTCTAAGGACACGTTGCGAGGACATTATCATTTGTCAGCAGGATACCAGTGACTGCTGTCATGGAAAATTTACATTAGCATCATTGTTAAATAGTCTGTTTACTAGTTCCTTAATGACCTGCAGCAAACAATGATTTGAGCTACTTTATGAAGTCAGGGTGGAAGGCTGCAGTTATGGTGAATGCATTTTCACAGGTTAATGATATTAAGACGGAATCAACAGCAGCTGTCATGTCACATGCAACCAAATCATCTGTGAATAGGTCTGGGTGGCAGTTGTTTCTGTGGTACTGGTGCGGGCTGGAGATGTAAAGTTAGTTTTAAAATATGCACTTGAAATATAAGTAGCCAGATAGCTGTGCTGAAGCATGAAGCCCAGCGAGGTCTCTGAAAATCCATCTCACTGGTTAGGAAAAACAGGTCTTCCTAAACCACAGCTGCCAAGAGTCATTTACTGTAGCATACAGCCCAGATCAGAAGTTTCTGGGCTAGAAGTGTGGATAAATCAAAATCTATGTGGTTTTCTTGGTAATTACAACTTAAGAGTTACTCAAGAAACACTAGAAGGTAGTAAAAGGTTTTAAAATATTTTCATGTGTTTCACTGGCAATTGTCTGCTGCTTAACAGCTGAAAATTTGGAAATTTCTTTTAACTTCCACAAATCATGATTTGATCTCTAATCAGATGTTTCTGGAAAGATTTAATTAAAATTTATTAATTGAAAAAGTATACATGATTTCTGATGATGCATGGCAAACTTTGCATGTATTAAATGTTTGAAGGAATTCTTTGCCTGAGCTGTCTAATAGGTTTCATGGAGGAAAAATCAGACTTAAGACTTTTGGCACACCTAATAGAATGAAAATGTTCTTGTAAAAGTCAGTGTGCAGTGTGTTATTTTATTTTTCTTTATAAATGTAATGAAAAAAAATTGGTCTAGTTATCTTGAGAGTAATCAAAATTCATAGAGACTTCTTAGAGTGTTATTTTTGTAGAGTAATAAGCGGTAGGCATAGTGGTCAGTCCACACTTTCCCTCTGGTCCAGAGTGGGCTCTGCATGGTGAAAACTTTCTTCCAGAACTATCCATCTGCTGGGACATGGGGTCTTCCATGGTTGTGGATATTCCCTCCACTGTGGTCACTATAGGGGAATCTCTGCTCTGGCACCTGGGATGCTGCCTCCTGCTCCTTTTCCACTGACCATGGTGCCTGCACACAGCCCATTCTGGACTGGATCAGTCCCACAGGAGAGAAACCACAGGAGCCAGAACCCTCCTGGAATCAAATGTCTGTTCCCGTGTGTTTGTCTGTGACAGTTTGCTGCTTTTCAGCTGAGCACTTAATGATGTACAGAGAATGTTCAAAAGGAAACTCAGCAGAAAACTCATGAAGTGACATGCACTTTGGCACAAGATTGAGTATTCACAGAACACCTTTAACAGTTTTATGAAGCAATACATAAATTATGTTATTAATGATGCCATGATGATTTTTTGCCTTTTCTTTTATGCCCCTTTTATACCTTTTTATAACTTCTGTATTCTTAGTGGTTTTCAGCCTCTTGGACTTGTTTGCCAGCTGGGAGACTAAACATTTTAGAAGCTTTGTAATTAGGCATCAAAATGCCCCTAGACACCAAGGTCCTCTCCAGAGCACATTCTGTAAACTAAGATAGAAGCATCCAGGGAAAGGTTCCTCCAGGAGTGGGGCTCATTTGAGCCTCTCATTGGGGAATGTTTGATAGATATGCTAATTAGTACAACCTATAATGTTATACTTGATCTATTGTGTGTGTGCACTGCAGCGTGTATTGAGGTGCAT
The DNA here is from genome assembly GCA_020086605.1 of Lanius collurio. Taxonomy (NCBI): domain Eukaryota; kingdom Metazoa; phylum Chordata; class Aves; order Passeriformes; family Laniidae; genus Lanius; species Lanius collurio. The sequence continues at coordinate 17,163,213 of JACBWW010000006.1, forward strand.
TCAACCTGGACATGTGCACCTAAGGATCCTTAAAATAAATACCAAAGTAAAATCCCCTTTTTGCTTCTAACCGTGTTTGATTAGTGATTTTAAGACCAGGAAAAGTCATCATTAATATGAGAATCTATTATTTTTTTTCTTACTTCCTTGAAAGGATCTTGGGGGAATTTTGTGAACTGTTCTTCAACCCTTCGTTTTCAAATTAAGAACTTGTGTTTGTCTGTGTGTAGGTTGTACTAACTCTCCAATGAATAAAATATCTGAATCCCTATCATATCTTCATCATTACATTCAGTAGGCTTTCTACCCTTTTAAAAATTATTTTGTATATTTTATTAAATTACACAGACCAAACTGTTTTCTGAAGGAAACATTCTCAGTGAAAATGTCTTTGCATTTATTTTGAATAATTGCTGCTATTCCATGTGTACAAGATGAAATGCTTCCTCATTTCCATCTTTTATAGACTGCCTTGCAGTACTGTGGGCTATGAGGAGCAACAAGCAGTGGGGATTTCCACATTCAACATTTTTGGACATTTTAAGGATTTAGGCTATTATATAGTCCCAGAAGAAGAAATGTCAGCCTTAGAAAAATGGTAATAGTTCAGTCTTGTAAATAAATATTACATATATTCAGGGGAGCTTAGTGTGGGGAGATATGTCAAATTTAGTGTTTGCTGATGTTATTGACTAGTGCATCATGGTAGCACATTCATCAGATCTTCCCATAAAGGCTCTTGTAGGTCTTTTCTAACCTAAAACATTCTATGATTCTGTGATTGTGGATAAAGATGGTTTGAATTTTTCCACTAAATATTTACTCGCTTGAATAATGACTACATACCAGAATTATGTGGAAAATATTCACAGTAATTGTGTAATGACAGTTTATAGTGATGACAGTTTAAAGTAAATTATGTCTTAAAAGGAACAAATTTAAAATCACAAATCCAGCTCCAAGTCCTTGATTTTCACAGTGCTAACTGATTGATTTTACTATTTTAGCTACAAATCTTGTAGGGCTTTTCTTCTTTTGTAGCATAACTTTAAGAAGGGAAGTCCAACAGGGTAGCTACTGAATGTCAAATTGAGAAAAAATTTTCTCAAGCTTCAATGTTGATTCTTCAGAATTATACTGGACACTGTGCTTGTCTTTTCTTAAATATTCCTCTTAATGTTCAGTGTCTTTTGAATAGATTTATATCTACCTATATGGAGAAATAGATCTTTCATATTATGCAAAGCGAGTAAAATGATTAAAATTAGACAAAAATTTAAAAAAAGTAAATTCTTGAACTCTGATGGAACCATGAAAGTTGTGAACTTCTAAGTTCTGAACAGGTTTATCTTTAAGAATGAGAGCTGATGTAATAATTGCCTTTGCCTTTTTGTATAAACAAGTAGGTTTCTACAGAAAATTTCTTGACGACTCTCAGTCTCTAGTAAGAGCATGCTCACAAATTAATAGGTTCTCCCCCTAGAAAATGTGGAAGCTTTTAACTGAAGGTGAAATTTACTTTGCTAACAGGAACTTATGCAAAGGCTCAGAAACCCTGTTTTTATAGGACAAGGAGAGTCCCGACTTCACTAAAGAATGTGATTCTGCAGGATGAAGTCTGAGCAAGGGAGCAGTATCACTTACTATTAGAAATTAAGGGGATTTCTGTAGAGCAGAGGAAGGAATAATAAAAAAACCCCTTGAAACTGTTAATACTGAGCTACTTTATCCAGACCTAAATATACAGCTATCCCACCTAAATACACAATATTTTTACAAAAAGCTCATTATAAAATACAGTTAAGATTTAGCAAATCGGGACATATTAGATATATTTAGCATTTTTTTAGTAAAATATCTGTTATCTATAATTCAAGATTTGCCATTGGCACTAGCTGAAGATGTCATTGACATGGGAATTGGGAGCTGGCAACCTTGACCCAAGGGAACAAATATGTTCTTAATTTGAAAGAGCTTAAAACAAGATCAGATGGAGCAGTAGATATTGCATAATAAAGGACAAATCATGTTAGCAGGCAGACTATCAGTCTGTACTGTATCTATACTGTACATTATTGTAATCTGTTCTCTTCCTAATCTTTTGTTTCATCCATACTACGTGTCCTACCACTGTGAGGAGGAAACCATATTGCATGATTTTTCCAAGCCTTGGTTCTTAACATGAACTTGTCACCCCATACCTGGATACCTGCTCCCCTGGATTAAGTGTCCAGTTCAAAGTATGTGATTTCAAAGCTGAAGAGAAACTTACCCTTCTAGAAATACTGTATCAACCATAGTCCTCATTATTTCTCCCCCAAGATATAATCAAATAATACCTTTGAAAAGTTAACTTTAAGGCTTATTGATAAAAGTACCATCAGATTTGGGGGAAAAAAATCAAAAACTTGCAAATTGAAACCAGCCTAGTATATTTCCACTACTGAGTTAAACCAAATGGAAATCCCTGTGGATTAAGTTTTTTTTTAATGGACCTCTAGATATACCACACAGTTGTGGAAGTTTAAAACATCTGGCTGTACAGTCCTGGTGTTGTTTCTTGCTTTGTAAGCTTACTTCTGCTTGGAAGTCATCAAAAAACAGAAGCACCAATTCTATCCATCATAAGTTAGAAAATTCTAGGTTTGTTTTATACCCAGTGATCAAAATGAAGAGAAAATGAATACTGATTTTGGTTTTTTTCCCTGGACATGGTACATCTTGCTCTGGAAGAGATCTAAGTCACATCAGGAATGCTCATCTCACAGTTTGAGAGCTCTTGATCCATGCAAGTGAAAATACTGACATATAGTGTGGTTACAATGAAGAAAAAAATATATACAGTTCATTCTACATCTAAAAACATTGCCAAATTGCAAAATAAAAAGTCTTGCAATGTACCTAACATACAATAAAAACAATAGAAAATAGTCTGGGAGAGTATCAGCTGTTTTGCATGTAATCAAAATTGCTGTATTTCTCCCTTGGTAGCTGTAGAAATGTTCAGTAATTATAGAGAGGAAGGGAATGTTAATGTATAGCTATCTTCATATATTCAAAACTACTGAACATTATAGTAAATTGAAAACTAGACTGGTTTTCTGATAAAATTTCCTGGAAATTCGTTGTGACTTTTTCCCTCAAACAGTATCAATTTTCATAGTAAGTCTTTTGCTCTTAAGCTTACTGAGTTGGTGAACTTTTTAGTAAAAATAATTTTCAAGAGTTTAGGCCTATTTTCTCAGGCAGAGGAAGAAACAAACCTTGTAGAAATCTAGTGGTATGTATTCCAAGGTATTTGAAGTTGCTCTCATTTTTAGTGCTAAAGTGTTCTGAGATTCCTTCAGGTAATATGCACATGAGGAAACAAAGTGTAGTGCTTCAGACGACCCACCAAAACAAGTTCTTAATAGGAAACAAACCCCAGCCAAGCAGAGAAGTGGGAGCTGGCTGAGAAGGATGTCAGGTACTAATAGAAACAGTGGTAGCTGAGAGAGGTTTAGACATGCTCAAATTCTTTCCAAGTAAAGGCTTACTGCAGTCACTTGTCATGAACAGTTTTCTCCTTGGTGAAAGGTGAATCCCAATGTGCCAGCACATCTAAAATCCCTATCAATTATTGTTAATAGGAGTTTAAGAAATTAAAATATGTAAACTTCAAAAGTTTGACTATTTGTGTATTATGTTAAAAAATGTGGGACCGTGGTTAACCATGCAATTCAAATATACCTTAGATACATGACCCAAATATTTATGCAGTGTTGTCTTGATACTGTAAAGTTATTCACATATATAAGTTAACCTGGAAATAATCCTACTACCTCTGAGGAATTATTCAAAGTTAATACAATGGAGAATGATTTGTCATGTTGCAAGCATGAGGTACTAAGATGGCATGTGAGCTGGAAAGCTGAAGTATGGGGAGGGACCATTTTGATGCTTCTTAACTTGCATCAGCAAAAGGTTTAGAACCTACACCTGAGTGTTTGAAGTTCAGTCTGTGAAAATCAATGCAAACAGATGCTTGACTGATTGACTGACTGATATGATATACTTTGACCTTTAAGTCTCAGTGAACATTTACAGACATTTGGCATGTGGCTCATGCTTCCTGCTTTTGAGCACAGATGTAGAGCTAGGCTTTGAAAGAAAACAACATTTTTATTTATTGTATTATTTTAAAGCCCCTTTTCATGATTCACAGCACTGTCTCTCATCTCTAAATTCTGCCTTGTGAACTGGGCTCTTGTTTCAGTTCAGGATCATGAATTAGGTTTGTAGAAATGGATAACCACTTTCTCCTCAAAAGCATTGTTTTCCGAAAGTTAATGAGTTTGAAATTAAATTCTCTACTGAACATTTACTGCCATGTCACCAGTTTTTCAGAACTTCAGCATGCAGATTCTTTGACAGTGGGGAAGACCCTCAAAAAGTGAGCACACTTTTTAAGAAAGAGACCTATCTGCAAAAATCACTGTCTTTTTCTTCTTGTACTGCAAAATATTCAGGCATAGTTTGACTTTCTTCAAATCTAAATGTCTTTTTTACCTATAAAATATTGTTGAGGAGATACAGATACAAAATTAAACATTCAGAATTATGATTTATACCTAGTTATTCCCAGGTAAATATGGATATGTTACAATTATCTGTAAATGCAGGCTTGCCACATATGGTAGATTTAGTGTTGATGGTAGTGTTCATCAGAATTATGTTATGCTTGATAACACAACTAAATTGAAATTGGAGCAGAAGTAGGCTAATATTTGGGTCTCTGACTGAAACAAAAGCATCACATAATCTGGCATGCCCTTTCAGTGCTCTTTTCTCTTTATTTCTGTGCTGCTGGATTTTTCTTCTAGCCTAAAGTAAAGTAATTGACTCATATACTAGTTTCAAAGTCAAAGAATTTTAGTCAGCAACCATGATACTTTGTAGGGTTACTAAAATATCAGAAATGTGGGTTAGGGTTTCTTTTAGTCATTAACATATATTTTGTTGTTGGGGCGGAAGAAGACTGTGAGGCACAGAGCTACTGTAATTTGGAAAATCTCTAAGAAAGTGAGGCATATGAAATTAAGCAATGAAAAAGCACCTTTATCATGAGAGAGAAAGATAAGTTTGTTTCTAGAGTGGTACTGGGAAATGACTGCTGAATGATACTTTTATAAAAGTTAAATGTTTCCTGTATAGGACTTTGTCTTTAGGCCCAGAAGTTAATTCATATGACCACAGGGTGGCAAGTCCTGCCAGCAAACCTGTTCCAGCATGGGCTCCTCTCTCCATGAAGCCACAAGTCCTGCCAGGAGGCTGCTTCAGCATGGGCTTTCCATGGGGTCACAGCCTCCTCTCAGCATCCCCCTGCTCTGGTGTGGGATCCTTTACGGGCTGCAGGTGGATCACTGCATCCTCATGGATTTTCATGGGCTGCAGGGGCACAGCTACCTCACCATGGGTTGCACCAGGGACTGCAGAGGAATCTCTCCTCTGGTGCCTGGAGCACCTCCTGCCCCTCCTTTGTTGCTGTTAGTTGTTCTTCTCACATATTCTCGCCCCTCACTTGTCTGGCCACAACTATTTCCACACACTAATTTTTTTCCCCTTCTTAACTATCTTATCCCAGCCAGTTGCACTATCACAGATGGGATCAGCTTTTACCAGTGGTGGATCCATATGGAATTGGCACTGTCAGACACTGGGGAAGCCTCAGGCTGCTTCTAAAAGCAGCTCCTACTGTAGCCTCCTGCTTCCAAAACCTAGCTTTGCAAACCCAGTACAGTAGAGGTTAGTAGACTTCTATTTTTCATCAAGTTATATCAGTTACAGAAGTTTTTCTGTGTAGTTCCTGTTCACTGAACACTGGAGAATATTACCCCCTCTCATAAACTCTGCCCAAAAATGATGAAGCAACTATCAGATGCTACTATAAATTAGCTGTTAGGATACAAAGTTAGTGTATTGATTTTTTTTCCATCTAGTACATGCCCTTTTTATGAACAAACTTGATCATGTGCCTATTGATATATTGCAGATGTAAATTTTATTAGAAAATGGACTGGAAAGTAATAAAAGCTTTGAACAGGCAATCCTTATCAGAAAATTCCATTAGTAAACAGATAAATTTTAAAACAAGCTTATTGTTTTTTAAAGAGGTTTTGATTATTCCAGGATGCTAAAATTGACTGATTCAAGATGGTTCCCAATCATTTTAAAATATAAAGCAAAACCTTTTCAGTGAGTGGTGGAGAATGGAAAGGTTTCCATACATGCTGATTTTACATGTATCCTGATTCACAAGCAAAGCAATGAGAACAAGACATAATAAGCTATAAGTAACCCAGGCAGTTTCTGTGGCAAGTGTCAGTCTTTGTTTGAAGCTGGATCGTGAATTCACCCTCAACAGCACTGTTTGAAAACACACTGTGATGATGCCTTCAAATGCTGGCAAAATGCCAGGACTTCTTAATCTCTTCTTAGGGAAGTGAATTTATTGAGCCCTACTGTAGGTAAATGAGATAACTGGGTACTGAAAGCAAATAACCAGTAAGACAAGAAGGAAAGAGGGTGGATGCTGAGGTAAATTCTCAGCACAGACTGGGTGGGTGAGAATTATAATCATCAGCATCACTGTCTCACCTGTGCTGTTACTGCAGCTAGCTGTAGTTAATGAAGTAATGTATTCTGGAGATGCAAAACAGGATGGAAACATTATTGCTTGTTTTTCCTTAAGGCTCAGGTACCTGGTTCTGCTCTCTGCTATCTGCACAGTACTACCAACAGCTCACATTATAGCAGAACCATTGTTTTGATGAATTGCTTATTGTTGTAATAAGGGCGCATACAACCTCCCTTTTGTGAGAGTACTATAAAATGAGGTGGGTTTTTTTGAAATCCCACACATTTCTATTTTAAAAGCTTTTGTAAATCAATTTAGCTATGTCAGAGAATTTCACTGGAAACGTGAAAATAACTCTTTTACAGAGCTAAGCTTTCAAAGGGCAGTATGCTATGATTTTACACCCTAGTACTTTCCATTTTCCATTTCTGAGATCTGTGTCTCAGCTCGGATGATAAGTATTTTTGCACCATTGTTAGGTGCAGGAGAGTTTACCTTACATATGGATGTAGGGGTCCTGAGGGCATGGACAGTCCTTGACAGCCCTAACTAGCCTCACCTGGGACCTCTCCACACCTCTGACTGAGGGTTCCATTTAAGCCTAGTCCAGGACCACTAGTCCCTGTCCGAGCCCCGTTGTAGGGGCATCTGTTCCTAAGAAATGGCATGGATTTCCTGGCTTTACCTTGCTGCTGACTTGCTGCCTTGTGGTTGCCTGATGACCACTGGGCTGTTGACAGGACCCTGTGCTGTCACCCCCCTGCCCTGCTCTCCCTGTGTCAGTGGCACTGCACCCTATAGGTGTAGGACTGTGGCCCCTGGCTCTCCTCACCTGGAGCTATTCCTGATCTTGCTGGGCCCTTGTGATGAGCTGCATTCATCACATTAAACAAAGTATGATGTTGCCAGAGCTTTTGGAGTAGCTGTGTGTGTGTGTACTGCAAGGCTGCAGAGCTTTGGGGTCATGGGGAGGATGCAGCTCCAATCAGAACCTGCTTCAAACAGACGATGCTGTTGGTTGAGCCCTTTACATGTGGCATTAGCAATGTGTGGCTTGTGACAAGCAGAAATTTCTCACTCTGTGCAGGATTTTGAAAACCTGTCTAAGAGGCATTCCTACATAAGATTCTCCGCAGGCACGTGGATTTTGCGTGTTTTCAAGTCCTGCTGTTTATAGTAGCAGAGAAAATGTATTGCTGCTCTGGCACTTGTGATTATGCCAACCTCCATTTAACAGACCCTAGCTAATCTGCAGTAGTCATGTTGCTAAATCACAGAGAGATCTGATGGCAGAGGAAAGGACACGAAGTTTCAGAAGCACTATTGTTGTGGTTTGACTAAACCGCTGCAGCTATTGAACTCACCAAGCAGTTTCTTTTTAGTAGAATAGATCAGAGTACTTTAGGTGCCTAAAGCCTGTGTAGAAAATTAGAAAATCCTGTTCCTTCCTGCCCATTTTGGGAAGTAGGCAGGATTCTCTTCTGCAAACTGATGGAGTTTGTTTCTGTACTTTTCATAACATGGAAGAATGCCCTAATACATGCTGGGTACTCCGATGTGGGAAACTCTGATGTATCCTGATGGCAGTGCACCATTGTGTAAATAATTGATTATTTTGTAGGTCAGAGACAGGAATCCAGCTGAGTTATTTCCTAATATGACAGTTCAAATAATAATCTAGAAGATGGAATCATGATAATCAAGAGCTAGTTTGGGCCTGTTAGCAAAAAAATGAATGGCAGAAGTAACACACCTCATGAGAATGTTTAACCTAGTTGGAGGTCTCCCTGTATTTTAACCTTTCATGACATCCTGCAGTCATTAATTGTACAGTTACATTTTATTTTATTTTATTTTATTTTATTTTATTTTATTTTATTTTATTTTATTTTATTTTATTTTATTTTATTTTAATTTCTTGTTTGATTTACACTTACTGCCTGATTATTTCCTGGAATGTTCTCTATTTGTCTTGCTATGATTCATGAAGACATATCTTTCTTCCTTTTGTATGTCAATGGATATTTCCTGTAAAATTATCATATTTCTTTTCCCTGCTGAAATCTATGTAATTTCTTGTCATGCACAAAATGTTCTATAACTGTGTTCATCTAGGATACCTTTTTGCAATAGTTTGTCCAGGTCTTTATGAAATTCTTCAGTGGAAACTGTGGGTTCAAAAAGTGTTGCAATGATTTCATGCAGCTTGTTCTCAGTTTGTTCTGGAATGACCCTTGACATCCAATTGCTACCTGAATTCCTGGTTGGGTGTTTTCCTGACATTTTCAGAGGGCTATCCAGAGCAGTTCTCATAGGTTTTTTTAGCAAAGATGGTTGGAGTCCTCAGCATCCATCAATAATATTTTTCCCTTGCATTTCTTTTCACTTTGCTGTTGAATTTCAACAGCTATTTTATCACTTGGTTGCTGAGGTTTGCTAAACAGAATATGACAAGAAGAAGAAGAAGAAGAACTAATTTATTATAGCTGGAAAAAAATGGTCATCAAACAATGACTTTTCAAATGATTCTTACCTTGCAGTGATACTTTTGTGCTAAAGCTTTGTCAGGAGCTGTCACTAGGTCAGCTGCTGTCATAGGACCAATCAAGTTTTGGAGAAGAAGTGTTTTGAGGTGTCCTTGCCAGGAATAATTATGCTGTTACAAAAATATCCACAGACATCTACAAGAGCCCTGTCTTGGAAAAGGAGATACTATGAGTTTTTCACAGCAGTTTTCAGAGGAAGATCCTTAAATTCCAGCATAACCTTGTCTCCTTTCACAAATCTGTTGGTCCTGACTTATCAGGGTTTTAAGGGGCTCTTACAAATTCTGATTTTTTTCCTGAAATAGCAAGAAAACAGGGCTTATATTTGAATCTGACCACTGGATTTGTCTACAGACAGATTAAATAAATGAAACAAAGAGGAAGGAATAAAGATTTAATTAATTTTAAAGAAGATTTAATTTATGCTCTTGTTCTGTCACATTTTATTGCCTTCATTATTAACTACCCCCCTTTTCAAGAAAAAAAAATCCCAGTGAAAATATTTTCACAAAGGATTAACCTTGGTAGAATTACTTTCTGCATTGAAAGCTGTTTCCATTTCAATTTTTCTGGACATTTCAAGCATTCAGCATGAGGAACAACAGAATTAACACCCCCGTTTAAAAAAGTAGGTGATATTTTCAGAGTGTCCAGTGAAGAATATGGAAATATGTAAATTACTTGTTTAAAACATAAAAATAAAAAAAAAATCAGGTCAAAGTGAGTGTTCTATAATAAAATAGACGTATTTTTGAGTTATAACTGCATTAGACAGAAAAGAAGTTAATTTTTCTTTTCCCCAATAACCTAATACATCGAAAATACTCCTAAGAAGCCTAGGAAAAGTGGACTTAGGGATAGGAAATATTGTTGAATAAAATAACTGGTGTGTTTCCTGGAATACTGGTTTTGGATTGGTAGAGTTAAACCACAGTAGGTATTACAGGGCTGTGTTTTGAATTTGTGCTCAAAACAGTGTTAATCCCACAGGGATGTTTTGGTCCTTGCTGAGCAGGGCTTGCAGAGTCAAGGCTGTTTCTGCCTCTCACCCCAGCCCACCACTGAAAAGACTGGGGGGGTGGTGACAGTTGTCTTGGGGTGACAACAATGAATTGGTCTTAATTTTATTGTCCCTTTTTTCGTCTCTCACTGATGCTCTGTAACACACTTGGAATTTATTTTATGATGAATTACAAGATTAAATTAAAATTTGCATCTCTGAAGATTCTGGTTTATCTGTAAATATCCAATTGTATTTTTTCCTTTACCCTAAAAGTATTTATGTATCAGTGAACTGCTGAAGTAGAAGTTATGAACAGATTCTCCTGTTCTTACAGCAATTAAGTTCTGAAAATTCCTTTTGTAATAGTTTTATTCTTTTTAAACTTATAAGAATTCTCCCAGCATCATCTTCTCTGTAGATTGGTTATATGTTTATATGACATGCAGAACTCCTAAACATCTGTAATCTAAGGTTGCTGTTATTTTGGGACAGGAAGAGAGAAGTTAGGTGCAGGAGTAATGTAGGTAATTGTTATTTTTTTCTGTTTCAGTCAGCACATTAGGCAACTCCTGTGAAAACCATGCAGTATTTTGTGGATTACTGCATTCAATAGAAGAATTGTCTTCACAAAAAATGCAAATGACATTCAGACATAGGCTATTTATGAACTAAGTTACTGCACTGCTGGAGCAAGTCTGGAAGAAAAAGATTTAAGAATATAACTTATACTTTTGTAGAAGCCTCCTGTCGTGTGAAATGGAGGTTTTCCTAGTACTCCTGTAGCTGACCTTTCAATAAAATATTTGTTGAATAAGGCTAGACGTTTTCTGCAACAAAGACTTGCATGAATAGTTCTGTTTGCAGCAGAGATCCCTTTCCTGGGGAAATGGTAATAATAATTAAGAGATTGGCAGGTTTTATTCTGATTTTTTTTCCCCTTGACCTAAACTTATGGAGTTTCCCCAGAAAACTCCAGGAAATTAACACTTGGTCTACGTCTTGTATTTTCCCATTTAGGAAATTGTATACGATTGAATAGCTTTAAATGACCTTTTGAGGTGTCATGGTGCATGTTTCAATTTATTTCTGCCTATTCCTCACTGTCCACAAAGCCTTAGCTTCAGCAGTGTCGCCAAGGGGAGGAAATAAGCCTTTCAAAAGATGGAACAATTTTCCCCTTAGCATAGGAGGCAGTGCACATGCAGGTGAGTCCTGTCCCTGGTCTTACACTCATCCGTGTTTCTCCAGTGCTCCTTGGTGTCTGCAGGGCCGAGAGCTGCTGTAGCACTCAAGAAGTGGGTGCTCCCTCTATATGTGCATTGTGCTGGGCACATCTCTCCCTGTGAACAGGTGCATACAGGCAGCTCCCAGACATACTACACTCTCTGCTTTATCTTTTTTCTGGTTTATTCTGAGTCATCCTGCAGCTATTAACAGAACAAAATCTAGCAGATGACTTTTTCTTCAAGATTAAGGAGCACCACTAACATATTTAGATTGTTAATAAGATTATTTTCTTCAGTTTAGATTTATTTTCCACAGCTTTTGCATTTTATTGGGAATCATTTTAGACCTTAGATTACGTTCATTTGGCAATTGCAAGAATAAAAAAGCAAGTGGAAGCTGCTGACTGTATTTTCTTCCAAGCTTGTGTTTAAAAATTTAGCAGATGTTCTGGAATATACAGTTGAGTGTCTTGTCTGGATCAATTCTTTCAATTCCAAAACAGAGAAAGTGTGGAAGATGTGTCACCTGAATTATGGCAGTATTATATTTTTCTAGCTGAGATTTTTTTTTCTTTAAATCCAATTTGCACAGTAAAATTAGCATAAAAGTATTGGCACTCTTCTGGAAATCCATTAAAAGAGTATATCTGATCAAGTCAAGTGCTGAAGAGTCCCAATATAGCAAGTGTTGGGATGCCATGGTGATTGTGTCTATAAAAATCTATACCCTGTCAAATTTCAGGGATTAAGAGCAAACACATTCTGCATATCCCTTATGAAAAGTCATTAGTAGAAAAAAAAGACTACAGCACATAAGTACTGTGATTTTCTTCACATATCTGAACTCAATCCACCATGCCAGCTGTTTTGAGTGTCACCAGAGTTTGACAGTAGATATGAAAAGCTGAACAGAAACTCCAACAAACCTATACTAATTTCTGGAAGGTTTATAATGCAGTGCTGGGGAATAAGGCTAATTTTTTCTATGTGTCTGATCTGTCATTTCATCAAGGTTCATTGCTGTGAAACTCAATGAATTCCTTGACACAACATGAAGTGTGGCAGCTGCAAGAAAGCCCTGACCTTTAAACTCAAGCTCCCTGCTATCAGTGAGCTGACCTGATCAGGGCCATATAAAATTTAGATATGGGTTCCCCTTTGTGTACCAGGTCAACCAAAAGCTTGTTTCCGAAGCTCACGTCTCTCATAAAACAATCCTTCCTTTAATTTTCAACTTAAATTTATTTCAGTCTGGTTTACATTTTTTTTGTGTGTGTTAGTCTCTCTTGCAGTTTATGTGGTTCTTCTACCTCCACACTGGTTCTCTTTCCTTCTGACACCATCCTACTTCATCTTCCTACACCATCCCTTAGTTCCTCCGTTCTGTAAAAAAATCACTTGTAATTCCTTTCCACATCACAGCATTCATTTTGGTAAAATGAGAAAGTCATGCTCTTTGAGTGCTATCTGTAAAGCCAACCTTTCTCATTTCCCTGTTCGTGCTAGGAAATTTTCTCTCCTGCTTTTGCAATTTTAACTCCTCTTCTTTTTGAGTGAGAATAGCTAGAACTTTATGGAGTTTCCAGATGAAATCTTCTGAGTACATTATAAAATGGCATTAATATTTCCTGAGCCTCTGCAAATACTTTTATTGATACACTCTACCACTGTACAATTATTTCTTTTTTTTTTTTTTTATTTAATGTTATATCTCTTGGGTGAGAGAGATTGTAACATCTGTCATTTGCCTCCATTTGAGTTACATCCAGTTCAGTAGGTGCTTAGGCCCTACTGTAAAGTTTAATAATAAGTTTTATTAGAAGCATCAATGAAATGCATCTCTCATTACCTGAGAATATTGGTGATAGGCTTTATTAATCCTTGGTTACCTCATTTCTCTCTGTATTTTCAGTTCATTTGCTTCTTCTTGCATGTGTTCATTTTAGTGTTTTTACTTCTCTGCTGTGGCTACCCTTCAGGAAATACAAAACAATTTACAAATCTTACTGTTGCATTTTTAAATCTTGGTGCAATGTAACTGTGAGGGTTACTCTCCACTTAATAAAATATACAGACTTTTTACAGTAAAGCTAGAAACAGTAGTCAGCATTTAGTAAACTATTAATAGAATTATAGAACTGTAGAATTGTTTAGGTAGGAAAAGACTTCTAAGATCATCAAGTTCAACCATTAGCTAATCAGCATCACCACATTCACTATTAAACCATGTCCTCAAGTGTCATATCCACATGTTTTTTGAATGCTTCCAGGAATGGTGAACCACTTCCCTGTATAGTCTGTTCCAATGCTTGACAACCCTTTGTGTGGAAAAGATTTTTCTTATTATCTAATCTAAATCTCCCCAGGTGCAACTTGAGGCCATTTCCTCTCATTCTATTACTTTTTACCTGTGACAAGAGACTATGATCTCCTTTCAGGTACTTGCAGAGAGCATAGGGACCTCCTTTAATCTCTATTTCTCCAGGCTAAACAGCCCCAGCTCCCTCAGCTGCTCCTCACAGGACTTGTGCTCCAGCCCCTTCCCCAGCTCCGCTGCCCTTCTCTGGACACGCTCCAGCCCCTCAGTGTCTTTCTGGCAGTGAGGGGCCCAGAGCTGAGCACAGCATTGGAGCTGTGGCCTCAGCAGTGCCCAGTGCAGGGGGACAGTCACTGCCCTGGTCCTGCTGGCCACACCATTGCTGGTACAGGGCAGGTGCCATTGGCCTTAATAAAAGTAATATTCATAATAAACTCTAATGAGGCTGCTGTTTAGATGACAACATATTCCTTAGACCCAATATAATTTAATTTATGCAATGACTCATAAAGAAACTTGTCTATATTTTTATATAGACTGTATAGACTGTGACAGTATACAAAAAGGAAAAGAGAGAAGAAAATCAGAATCTTACTAGATGTTCTGACATAATAAAACAGACTTTTATTGTATCTAAAGTGTGCTTTTATGACTTTAAATTCAAGATGATTGAAGACTGAGACATATAAATGCATACGTTTTATTTTATACAGTGTGATTTAATGATTGTAAGTTGCATAGTGTTACTCAGTTTACTTAATATATGTTATGTATAAAGAAAACATTTACCTAACTTGAAAAGAAATAAGTCTCAAAATCGATTGCTGCATTTAACATTTGAATCACAATTGTTTCTAGAACCTTACACTAACCTAACCCTAGCAGAACAGGGACCTCGTTTTAAGGGAACTAAATGCAGGAAAGATCAAGACTGGAGTCTATATGGTATGAATGCTCTTCTGGCCATTGCAAAGCTAGAGAACTGAGCATTACTGACTTCACAGGGTTTCTCAAAGAAGATCATAGAATCATGGAATGGTTTGGGCTGGAAGTGACCTAAAATATCATGTTCCAAACCCCCTGCCATGGGCAGGGACACCTTCCAGTAGACCAGGTTGCTCAAAGCCTCAGCCAACCTGGCCTTGAGCCCTTCCACGGATGAGGCCTCCACAACTTTTCTGGGCAACCTGTTCCAGTACATCATTACCCTCTGAGTGAATTCTTCCCAACATCTAATCTAAATTTCTCCTCATTTGAAATCATTACTCATTGTCCTGTCACTATCTGCCCATGTAAAAAGCCACTCCCCCTCTATTTTATAAGCTCTGTTCAGGTACTGGAGAGATATAATCTGGTGTTCCTGAAGCGTTCTCTCCTCTGTCCCAAACAATCTCAGCTCTCTCAACTTGTCTTCATAGGCGAGGTCTCATAGGAGGCTCCAACATCTCCATGTCCTCCCTGTGCTGGGACCCCAGAGCTGGATGCAGCCCTGCAGGTGGGGTCTCAGCAGAGCAGAGGGGCAGAATCCCCTCCCTGGCCCTGCTGCCCACGCTGCTCTGGATGCAGCCCAGGGCACCATTGGTTTTCTGAGCTGTCAGTGCACACTTTTGGTTCATGTCCAGCCTCTCATCCACCGGCAACCCCAAGTGCTTCTCTGCAACGCTGGTCTCAATGAGTTCTTCTTGCAGGCTGTGGTCATTACAGCTTGTGTAGTCATCACAGCCATCTTTTAATGAGGTTAATGAGACCCTTATGCAGAATTTCTGAACTTTGGGGGAAGTAATTTACAAATTTCAGCTTTTTAAAAATCGTGGCTACTGAGGCTATTTGGTGGACCAGTACAAATATTAGCCAGTTAAATTTTCCACCTACAAGTTTCTCCTTGAAAAAAATGTGACTGTTAAAACTCCTAAAAATGAAAAAAGGAAATCTTGTGGCCACAGATAAGTGATTATAGTAACAAATTTAAATGAATCTGCCGGTTTGTTTATTATTCATGTGTAGCTTTTTCATCTTAGAAGTAGATTAAAAGCAGTCTCAGGGGAACTAAGTTTTTGTTTGGTTTTGTATAATGCATAGCACAGAAAGATCTCTATAGAACTGCATAACTAGCCTGGATTGTTGCCTGGACTAGGAATAAGTTGGTAGTAAAACATATTTTCCGTTCATCTTTTGCCCTTTGTCAGCCAGCATAGTGTTGCCTTTAAAAACGTATGTCTTTGAAGAATATGTCCCAGGTCTTTAAATAATTGTTGTGTGGGAAAGAGGAAAAAAATAAAAATTTATCACTAAATAACTGAAAAAGAAGTTCCAAATTCAACACAGAGACTTATAAACCAATATTTTGTCATAAATATGGTAGCTGCAGTCATTGATGTGGTGATCTGGGGTCATCATCAATATTTTATTTTAGTGTGCACCTATAAAATTTAGAGGTATAATTAAACAGCAGTCTAATTCATGTCAGACTGATCTAGAAGAGAAATATCTGCAAATACATAATTTCACAGGTTACCTGTATGAGAACTACAAAAGCACAAAGCAAATCCAAATTTTATTCTGGAATATGTCAGTTGAATGTTATTTAGAGAAATAGTGGCTGTGACTGCTATGCATCCAGAGTAGAGTCTGACTGGAAAAATATTCAGTCAGAGGTTTTTTTGGGTTGTCAGAACCTAAAGGAATTTTCCTGTAATTGTTCCAATTTTGGGTATTTTTAGGTGAGTGTGTCTAGGCTGTACTGTGTGGTAGCTCATGAACTTATAGCAGAACCCACCTCGGAGGAATTGAACACTTCTCTGGAACTGCTGCATTATTGCCTTTCATTTAATACAGGTGTTCTTAAATTTGCAGCCAGTAAGGACAAAATCAAAACATAAAACATCTCAGTAAGCACTGAAGGGGAATTCTTTCCCTCTTCTGGTCTATGAAAAGTAAAACAATACATATTCATATAATGACAGTGAAGGCAAAATTTCCTAGCACTATGAATAAGATGCAAATTGAGTCGGCTGTCATGACAATTTGATTTGGGATGAAATGACAACATGATCAACCCATCATTTGTGAAGGAAGCTTGAATTTCTTCTCAAACATCATACTGTTGGGACACAGGGCCATGAGCTTAGGGGCTTTACTTATTCTAGGTATAATAGTGCATACATAGTTAGGTGTTAAATATGTGTTAAATTTTTACATGCCCTCTTAGAAAATGAACAGAATTTTTCTGTGGTGGGAGATGTTATTGCATTTTCTGTCACTACAGCAAATTTCTCTATAATTTGTTTCTTAATCATTGTTCCTCACATTGTTTATAAAAAATAGATGTAAAATTTTCCAGTGTTGTTAAATTACTCTGATAGAGACTGATTCATGATGAACAAATTCAAAATCATCTCAACAGGTTTTTTGACAAGTAAAATGTTTTTAAGACCTCTGAATGCTCATATTCTACATAGAATTTCAGCATGTGAGCTATCTTAAGTGGCTTCAAAAGCTGACTGCTCTAATATGCATTCCTGAAGCCAGTTACAGAATAAGAGTTTCTCTGAAAGGCAACAATTTAGAGAATGACAATTACATGGCCCCTTGTGCTAATGCACACTATTGACTTATGGAATATTTGGTAACAGGGATTTTGACTGAAAATGGGGAAAAATGCTTCTGAGAGGAGGATAAATATTTAACTTTTAGACTCAAGTGTGTAATACCGAGTCATAGGGAACTTTATGTTCACATTAACTGCATCTAATAGAATTCAGGTCAGCAAGGCAAAAAAGGAACTAGGCAGAAAGAGAGGTTAGATAACATAGGTGGCCAAACTGTTTGGATACAGCAAACATAAACCTTTGTACAGGCTTTATAAAACGTCCTGCTCAGTATTAACTTACTGGAAAGATGAAAAGTAGTGAGAAAGTTGAATGTGCGTTGTCTGTGAATGCAGCTGTCAACAATCTGAAGATTTAAAAAGGGATGAAGAGTAGGTTTGATAATGTAATGTGGAAAGAGAAATTTTGCTAGCAAAGAAGGTTAAAATTGATTCATTACATTTGCATTGCATTTCAGCAATATGTAGGAATTAATGTCCAGAGAGATACAAAACTTTGCAATCAGAGATATAGTCGTGAAAACACAGGTACCTTCTGTTCTTCATGACATTGACACTGCAACTTTGCTGTTATTGAAATGACAGAAAATTATCTGGTTGAAAAATTCATGAGAATTTTTCTGCAATAACTGTCAACAGTTTTTCTATATTGTTAAATATCTTTGTTGTTTTCTGACCTCAGTACAGTTTGTCCAAATGTGAAGCTTCATCCAGGTAAGAACTTTGTAAAGGACTTTTTTTTGGTCATTAATATGATGTTATATGGATTTTTGAATTAAAAAAATGAATGATAGAGTAGCCATTAAATGTGTGTATATCACCAAAGAATGAAAGAAATTTCAAAACCCTCAGTCCACAATACTGGCTTATGAAGTAGCAAGTATTGTGCTGGTTAACTCAGAGCTCAGTAAATATTCAAGGGACACAGTCGCAGTCAGCAAAATGATCTGGCTGCTTCCTTCCTTGGGATTAATACAGAGCCAAGGGAAGGTTATCAGTCACCATAAAATACTGATTCAGAAGTTTTCCAAATGAACAGCAATGAGATAAAACACTTTATACTTATAACACTTTAAACAACTAATTTATAAACTAAAATTATTTCATATATTCAGGAAAACATTAAGGATATGATTTTAAAATCAAGGATCAATGTTTCTTAAGAGTGATCAATCATCTTAGTTTCATTTCATGATCACTTTGCTATCAATCAGGACACCACACAGGAACTCAGGTCATGCCTTATGATCATCAGAGACTGGGGTGGTGAAGATGAAGAAAGACAAAGCATACAAAAAAGCAGATATGATAAGACACAGCAATAGCTGGAAAGGAATGAAGCCAAAAAGTCAATTCTTTTAGTGAAAAATGTAGGCATATTACAAGAAGCGTCATCATCACTGTCAGTAATTACACATATATTTAGCTAGGTTACCAGACACTTCCCATTATCTTTTGTCATTTGTGTTGAAACTTTAATCACTTGGGCTGGAATTTTCTACACCATGACAGTAGCTTTAGGCCGTATAGATTTGTATCATCCTTAAATGTCAGGTAACACCACTGGAGAGTTTCTTTAAATAAAAACAAGTGGGAGAAAAGAAACAGTAAGTTTTTTATTATGTTTTAAAAAATAAGAACTACTGTTCTTAGGAACTGCTGAAGTTTTGAAGCTAAAACTTATAATCTGTTATATTAGATGAGTTCTTATTTGGTTGAGGATTATTCCAGGTAGATTACCAATATAGGAAAGATTTAAGATTTAAAAAACAGAAGTTCTTTCAAAAGTTCCTTCTGAGATAGATGGAAATAGAGGTTTCTTTAAGTATTTCAAGGGGTCTTTAAGTATTCTTTAAGTATTGCAAGTTTACTCTTAATAATATTTTTTTCTTCCAGCATGAATTGAATCCCCGAAGGAATTTCTGCAGAAGTTTAAAACCCTCAGAGCCGTGAAGAGTACGGCATGAATGAGAATATGACCAGGTTTCATATAGCATTCACAACTATGAAATGTAAGACAAAACATACCATCTCCCTCATTTTTTTGATAAAGATATTTTATCATCAGGAGTGAATAGAAATTCCATTTAGCCTGTCCAAAAATATCTGTCTGAAGAGTGAAGGAAGATATCAGAGAGGAGGAAGTTTTCAGAGGCTTCTCTGGATCAAGTTTTATTTCTATGTCTGAAATTGTTTTTGATAAGAAATATGGGATGTATGGGAGATTTTATATTTAACTTAGATGATACACAATTTTTTTTACATTCTTTTTGTGATATATGATGATATATGATTTATGACACCTTACAAGATTTTGAGACTGTGTATTGATTGTTACAGAGAAGTGGAAAGTTATACGGAAATAGCAATATTCCCTTTCTGAAGAGGGATAGTAAGTGAAACTTGGAAAGAATAATGAATATCAGAGGTATTATTGTCACAGAAAAATCATCCAAGTTGGATTAAAGCAGTTACTCCATCTGTACCTGATTTGGGAGGAAGTAGAATAAAGGAAGAATTCCAGCTCTGATGCAGTGAAGTGAGGATGACATGGGAATATGTGGTCAAAAGCCTTCTGACTTGAAAGTGCCCCAGAAAAGACATTTTGCATAGCATGTCCTCAAATATGTTGTGATTGCATATTTCAGTTTCACTTATAACCTCTTTATTGCCTAACTCATACCCATTCCTGTCCAAAACTTTTCCTAAAACACTTACAAATACACCAGGACTCAGCTGTACTGAACAACCTAATACCATAGGACAAGGTTGATGAGGAGGAAAACAGAGATCTGAAGATAAAGTGTTGCAAGGAAACAGCAGATGAATATACAGAAAGAAATATTGTCATTCTGGAGATAATACAGCTTCAAAGATGGGCTTGTAGAGCTCAGAGTCTGGGAAAGAAGGCGTTGACTGAAATTTAGTGATCCATAGTCTGCAAAGACATGTCTGGATGCTTGAGGCACAAAGCACATGGAGTAAAGGAAGGGAAAGACTTCGCTGTGTGTGCTCAATTCTGAAGTTGCTTACAGACATTGCTCTGAATTCCAAGGGTGCAGTACACTTGTTTTTCTATTAAACTAAGTGAATTGGTCAAGCAGCTGAAAAAGAGATCCCTGATTTCTACTTCCAAATCAAATCCTTCACAATAGGTGAAAACAGTCATTTTAGTATAGGTTTTTGGCAGTTTTGTTCTTCAACTCTAAAATGAAGTAGATCCTACAGTCTAAACTCACAGGTATTCTGTGAAGCTAAATTGGCTTATACCTTTGAAATCCTTACATGGTGAAAAAAAAACCAGGAAGAAAATAATTGTTTGTAATACAAATTCTGAAAATTGGTTAAACAAACATATTAATACACATTGGGTTGAAAGATCAAAGTGGTTATTGAGAAGATACTAATGAATAAGGAACTGTGAGAAAACAAATGAAAAATATCTGTGTCAGGTCTGTATCAAAAGTGAGCATAAAGAGGTGAATTAGGAAGAAGTGTTATATATACAGTTATAGTTACCTCCCGTATTCTATTCTGTTGGATTTAAGGCAAAAGTACTTAAAAACACACAGGCCCTTCTTTTTTGTGTGAAATCAAATGCTCTTCTGGAACCAAATTCCAAAATTTTATCTATTAATAAAAATTGAATAAGAGAGAATATGCTCCCCCAAAACCACCAGAACAGGTGGAGATGCCTGAAGGAAGCTGCAGGGATGGGGAGGAGTTGGAAGTGTCAGAAATGAAGGAGTGAAGTTGAGCCTGGAAAGAAGAGGGAGTGGGAGGAATATGCTTTTGGGTTTGGGGCTTTTTTTTCTGGGTTTTGGCACAGAGGGTTTTTTGGTTTTGTTTAGTTTTGGGGTGTTTTTTTGGGGGTGGTTAGTTGGTTGGTTAGGGGTTTGGGTTTTTTTTTTTAGTTCTTTTTTCCTCAGTATCATTCTCTATTTGTAATAGATTAACTTAATCTTTTCCAAGCTGAGTCTGCTTTACTTTTGATGATAATTAGTGGGTGATGTCTGTGTTCTTATCTCATCCCGTGAATTTTTTTAGTGTAATATTTTCCCCTTGTTCTGTTGAGGAGGGGAAACAAGGGAGTGGTTTGGTGGGCATCTGACAGCCAGCCAAGGTTGTCACCACAAAAGGTCTGAGCTTTTTCTCTCAAAGAAGGGATTGATTTTGCCTAATTCAACTTTGGAAAAAGATGGTATGCATTACTGAAACAAAATATTTTTACTTGAAACATCAAAAATGTTGAAACATCTGCTATATAGGTATTGTATCTATTGAGATCAGAAATGTGGGTCTACAGTGGAACTGGAAGACTCTAAAAAGTCAATGTGTACAGATATTCTGTCTCTTGAAAGCAGGTAAATTACAAATTAATGTGTATAGTACTATTAAGTAAATTATTTAAAACAGCCACGACTTAATGAAGAGCAGGTTAGGAGGAAGATGTATCCCTTTTGCACGCTATTCCACACTTCCTTGAATTTCTCCTTTGTTGTTTGCCAGATACCAGTGAATAGCTCTACCCATTTTCTTGAGAATGAAAACTACCTTGTGAAAGTTTAGAACCAAGTTTGAGAAATGTTTACAATAAATGGAATAATTTCTCTGTCACATTTATGAAAGGATAGCAGAGTATGAGGATGCATCATCACAAATACTACTTTAGCATTTTATTCAGACACAGGATTTTCACAGTTTGCAGAAACAGGACTAGAGCAAAATGATGTCAAAAGTTTCCCAGAACCTCTAGAGGGATGGATTGGTGTCACTAGCATATTAAGGAAAATATCTCAGAATCCAGAAGCAGTATCCCTCTATGGTGGATGAAACATTACAAAAGAAGGCTGCAAAATATCTCCATCTAAGGTGACCACCAACAATAATAATGCATTATTAGCAATGAAGAAAGATAGAATTTCTAAAGGTGGATAAATTAATGTTTTTTTTCTGATAGAAGCTTTTAGATGGAACACTTGACAGCTTTCTGATGAAGGAATAGTACTTACAGGTGTTTAAGGGCATACCCAGTCTATATTTGCTAAATTGCAGGCACAGTGTTAAAAATCGCTCCAAGTGGGAGAGAAAATGTAGTTTGATGCATTGTGAGAAATGTATTTAGTCATTTGATATGAATTTGCTAGCTTTTGAGTGGTGATCATAGAAAATTATTTTTGGGAGTGCAGAGCAGTCAGTCAGTCAGAAATAAGGATCAGAGACGCCTAAGAAGAAAAATTCTCTATTGGTGGCAAATTTTGTCACTGTTAGGTTTCTTTCATTTCTTGTAAATACTCTCTGCAAGAGAAAAAATCAATTCTTTGAAAATATTTTCTACCACGTTTTACATTTAAATCTTTTTAGTGAGGCTAGTGAAGTTTATCCCAAAAAACTCCAGGATATTATTTCTCCCAGGAATTTTTTGTGGTGGCAGTGTTTTTGTGTTGTTGTTGGGGTTGTTTGGTTGGGGGTTTTTTTGGTTTCTTTTTTTTTTTTTTTTATTTTTGTTTGTTTGTTTTTGTTTTTGAGGTTTTTTTGTTTATTTGGGTTTTTTGGTTTTTGGGGTTTTTTTGCTTAAACGTTATGGAAAGCCTGCAAAAAAGTGCTAATGGATGTTGAATATGTATTTCCTTTTTCAGGTGCAGGGACCAGAAAGAGCATCTATCCTGTCCTGTGAACTGTGTATTACAAGAGGTGTCTGTTTCTATATATTATATTATTTTTGATAAAAGAAGACTTAAAAAGTGGTTGCATATGTTCTTATAAAACTATATGTTCCATTTTGTTTTGCAAGGAACATTTTCCTTGCTAGGTTTTGTTCAGCATTTTCAATCTCATTTTGTCTCCAGTTTGAACAAAAAAATGCTGGCAGAGAGTAAAGCATCTTGGTAGTTACAGTTCAGGAATCTCACAGAATCTCAAAATGGGTCAGACTGGAAGGGACCACAGGGGGTCATCTGGTCCACCCTCCCCACTCAAGCTGGGCCATCCTAGAGCACAGGGCACAGGATTGTGTTCAGATGGTTGCTGATTAACTCCAGTGAGGGAGACTCCACAACCTCTCTGGGCAGCTGTTCCAGGGTTCAGTCACCCACAGAGTGAAAAAGTTCTTCCTCATGTTCAGGTGAAACTTCAGTGAATCGGTTTCTACCCATTGCCTCTTGTCCCATTTGCTTGGCACCACTAAGAAGAGCCTGGCTCCATCCTCTTGATACCCTCTCTGAATACTTGTACACACTGATAAGTGTGTACTCACTAATACGTGAGTCATCTCTTCTTGCGGCTGAACAGGCCCAGCTCCCTCAGCCCGTCCTCATAGCAGAGATGCTCCAAGCCCTCAATCATCTTGCCCTCCGCTAGCTGCATGCACTGAGGAGCCCAGCACTGGACACAGCACTGCAGATGTGCCTCACCAGGGCTGAGCAGGATCACCTCCATCAATCTGCTGGCAAAGCTCTTCCTAATGCACCCCAGGACATCATTGGCCTTTTTGGCTACAAGGACCCTGTTGGCTCATGGTCTACCAGGACACTCAGGTCCTTCTCTGCAGAGCTGCTTTCCAGCAGGTCAGACCCTAGCCATTGCTGGTGCCTGGGGTTATTATTCTCCAGGTGCAGGAGCCTGCATTTGCCTTTGCTGAACTATATTAGGTTTCCCTCTGCTCAAATCTTGAGCCTGCCCAAGTTAAATTTCATGTGCCGTCACATGCAGAAATCGCGGTGTTCAAACCTTAAGGGTAAGTCAAGCCCAGACCAGTGAAATCTCAGAGCACCAACAGAAAATATTTTATAATAGAAAGGTCACTGAAAGGTATATGCTTCTTCACAGGCCCCAGAAAGACTATCATGTTATAATATCATGTTACTAGATTTATTTCTTCTTTGTCAATTAAGCCCAGTAATGGAAAACTTTAGCTCAAAGAAGTTAAGCAACTGCAAAGTGATCAAAACAGTCCAGGTAAAACCTGCAGTTTTCTTCCTAGAAACTTGTTGTTTACTCAGTTCATCACAAAAGTGGTTGTCTGTCACGTATGTCACATAGGTGAAGGTACTGATTGTGGTGCTCTAGGCTAAATAAACACAAGCATAGAGCAGAATGTCACCAGCAGAATAGATAGAATTCAACTCTCTTTCAATATAGAATCAAATCTCAAGACACAGATGATGAAAAAAATAATTGAAAAATAAAAAAGACATGTTCTGGTGCAGGAGTGGCAGGAGGTACTTTTCTTTTTCCTCTGCAAGAAGAAGTAAAATACATTTCAGAAATATCCCAGTTCAACAAAGGGATAAACCCAAGTTTTTTTATAAATAAAAATAATTGCAACGTAGACCTGACATGCTAGATTAATTTGGAGTGTATATTCACCTTGAGTGTCTGAAATCCAAATAGATATTGCAAGTATTTTGTTGGGCTAGTTTAAACCCTTCATCTTGGCCCTATTGGTCCCTTTGGGGTGGTGTTTTCAGACTCTCTTTAAGCAGTACAAGTGCTCACTGCAGCAGAGGTTTGTTCAGTTACTGAACATTCGTGGTTTCAACCAACCCTACTGTAAGCTCTGTCCCCAAAGAAGGAGCTTTGGATAACTTTGAAATTTGTATAAATTATTTTTTTAGGCAGAAACAGAAAAAACGTTGCTGGAAAGTAACTGACATTGTCCCTCTGAAAGTGAAGTTTGAAACTTTCAGTTCAAGTGACTAGAAGAGCCATTATAGACAAGAATTTTAGCTATACATATTCTACAGATGGACCTCATATAGAAACAGAATGACATGCATTAGTAAAAAACTATTTTCTTTATGACGTCTCACACAAATCCGTGTTTTACTACACAGAAAACAACCTTAAATAAGACAAACACCTTATATGGAAGTTCTATTTTACTTTATTTTCATGAAATGAGGGGGTTTTTTACTTGCTTATACTCAGATGCCTCTGTTATTCAAACTGTTTGTAAGCCAAAAATAGTAGAATCTGAAACAAACAAGAAATAGGAAAATCAAAAGGAAAACAATATAAAAGAAAACTTCCACACAATGCTGTCTTAATTATGTTTTTTCTAACAGTAGAGATGATCTTACCACTCAGTTCAAAGGAATCAGGATTAGGAACAGTTTAAGAGTCCTTGAAAATCCCAGGTTATGGACACTACTGTTGATTTCTACCCAGATCAAGAAATACATGTTTTTTAGGGAATAGGCAGCAAAGCAGGAAACACACAATCAAAAAGTGCTAATATCTGCTGAAGTCTTTAACATTCCTCGGAGGTTAAATTTATGAGTGAAAAAACCCCATATTATCTACACAAAGAATTACATTTTATTAGCATGCATAAATATATTCTTCTTGCTACAGAATAAATCCTAAATCCTTGGGAAAATGCAGTGTGTCAAAAC
Source organism: Lanius collurio (assembly GCA_020086605.1). Lineage (NCBI taxonomy): Eukaryota > Metazoa > Chordata > Aves > Passeriformes > Laniidae > Lanius > Lanius collurio. The sequence goes on from JACBWW010000006.1 coordinate 17,188,924, forward strand.
CAGATGTGCTGCTTTGCAAGAGTAATATTTTTTTTTGTTCTCATAGCACACTTCCTTTCCCTTTATCAGCTTTTTTTTTGGCTGGGTATTGTATTTTGCTTTATTTTTCCTTGCCTTTTTGATTCCTTGGATCGGAATAAAATAAAGCCAGTCCATGCTGTACTTGAATGCTGAGCTCCATGGACTGTTCCAGCAGTCTATCTTTGATGCCCTATTTACATAGTATTGCCATTGATTGCTCTAATTGTTTGATCCTGGCACATCCATTTTAGGTTTAGCAAGTGAAGACTTTATTCCCCATTCATAGTAACTGAATTCAGTTCATTTAATTTATAACTCTAAGGGCTCGGTGTGTTCCATATGCACATAAAATGCCTTTGTGTATTATGACTGTTGCATTCTTAGGGAATTCTGATGCATTCTTAGGCTCACTACCAGTGAGCCATGGTAGTTTTCAGACTATTGCCATTGTGATAAGGGAGATCATACACAGAGGTAGCTGGGATGGATCCTTAGGGATCAAGCTAATAGTAGGTCAGTAGCTCGTGTCTAACACATCACATGATGTGATGTGATGGCTGTGTTTCACAAGCAAGTTGTTGGCAACTGATTCCTCACAGAACAAAGCAGAAACAAGAGCTGAACAGGCACAGAGGACCTCTGAAGATCACTGGAAACCAAATACTATTGGAAGCCTGTGAAATCCAGTGTAGATTGTGTTGAATAAATTTCTTTAAAACAGCATTTTTTATACCTTTTCACATCAAGAACAACCCATGCACCCTCCCTAGAGGGTTTAATTTCATTTTTGATAAGAGCCACTGCAAGCTGTAGTTATAGCTAAGGACCTTCACCAGAAAAGTAAAATTATTGTAACAGCTTTTAAAGCCAGTTTTGCACTTCAGAAAAATAGATGCTGTGGCATCTGATAGGGGATACATCAGAGAAATTTTTAGTAACATTTGTTCCATGAAGATAACAGTAGCACAGCACTTCCTGGTCTAATTGCATTTGTGATATATATTTAAACCCAACGTGTATTTATAGATCTTACACAATGGCATTCCACCCTCCCTCTTGATGTTTTATCCTTAACCAATGAAGTCTTCTCTGCAGCAAAATTTACCAGAAAAAAAAAATTAAGTCTGGTTTTTCAGTTCTGAACTAAATAAAGGAAACCAACTTCCCCACCTGCTGCGGCTGGCTGAATACAGAGAGAAAAGCAGTGTTAATTCAAAACAAAATCACACAGTGAAATCCATTCACAGCTATTCTCATGTTATACTTGCTTTCCACAAGGAACTAAAAACATCTGTCTGAAGCAAATTTTCTTTCCAAGGGATGCCTTTTTAAACGTGTTTTCATTAGGAACACACTTGCCATTCAGTGAACAAATACGTACTCTGACCTCCCATGGATCTTGCCTTCCACCATGGCCTCCAAAATATCTGGGGTGTGTGTCAACTCTTCATATTACTAAATCCTCACTAGGGCATGTCAGATGAACCAAATAATCTTTTTGTAATGCTAGAAATCTCTGCTTGCTAGCATAAAGCTACGATTATCCTATATAAAGAGGCTGATTTTCCACAATTTTTTATCCATTTTCAAGTAACTGCATTGCCTCACATTTCCATGTGAGGCAAGAACTCGCAGATGCTGATTTATAAACACTGTGACATTCAGAATGAAAGGTAAGACTACTGCTACTGACCCAAATGATAATTTTTCTGATTTCTGTGAAGTCCAGTTCAATTATTTTAAGGATCAATAGCCCCATTAACAGCAGGGAGAAAGAGCAGCTGGAGATTATGATTATTTTTAACTCTCTGTCTTATACATAATAAGTGTGGCAAAACATGAGATAACTTTGACCTTTCACCTGATACTTCAAAGCATTCTTCAGGCTTCTTAGAATTTGAATTCTCCACACTTAAACTTGAAATAAAAAACTTTATTATGTCTTTTGTATATATTTCAAACTTGATCTTTGACGCTGAAAATAAGAATTACAGAAGTGTGTGTCTTCATGGAGGTAATGCCTATAAACCTCACAATTTTACCCCAGAAAGCTTTAGTTCTTTCTTTTTTTTAAAATCATGAAAAAAATTATTATTGTCTGTAAAGATGAGATTTCACCTTATATCAAAGCTTTAAATGACAACAAAAATCTTCTAAAATGTCTTCATAAATATCACTTTAATGAAGCATCCACATATTTATATCCTTTTCCCACATCTTCCAGAAACAGTGGTTGAGGATAGACTGCCATAACCTCAGACTGTAGTTTGATGTTCTTTCTGAATGTGGACACATCCCCTGTTTTCATGTGCAGTTCTACTTCTCCATTTTTGGAGAAATGACAGAAAACAGAAACTTCTCCATTTTTGCATTTAACTGCTAAATCTGTTTTTCTAGTGGCATATCTTAGGATCTTTTATACGTAGGTATCGTGCCCAAACACCTCAGATCTTCAAAGTGAAAATCTTAGTCTCACAATGCTGCAGTGATGAATTGATGAATTATACTCATTTTGATAGAAAAGGGAATAAGAAGTGCAAAATGTAAGTACATTTTACAAGATAATATCAAATGAACCTGTAACCCAGGAAAAACAAAACCTCAGTTCTCACTAATCTGTGCCTATCATCAGGGTCACAGGATGATGACTGAAGCTGCAGGCAAACTGCTGCTCAAGATTACTGATCCTAGGGAATGTCTAAATAATGTGCTCACTTGCAAGATTACTTTACCATCAGAGCTCTGGTAAACTGTAAATAAAAAACATTTTCATGGAGTTCCACCTCTGTTTTTGATCCATGACTACATTATCCCAAGCTGATCATATTACACTTCAGTCAAGACATTGAACTGTTCAGTGACGGGAAACCATTTCCAGTGATTGCTTCCTGAGACACCAGTCTGCAGCCAGTGAGATACTAATAAAGGGAAGGCAGGAACCAAGTGGGTTCTAGGTGCATTGCTCATCTTCTTATTGCAGGCTGTATCTGGGTGATGCTGTTGCAAGAAGGTAGAAGCAAAAAAAATTAAAAGATGGACCCCTGCCATTTCCCTTTGTTGTATTTGCCTCTGGCTTTGCACAGCATTTGGATAGGAGTGGTAATGCACGTGATCGAAGATGAAGAGGTGAGATAGTGACAAGAAACAATCAGCAGGAGAAACAAGAAGGGAAGGTGGATTGACACTCTACAATTTTCTTTTCATCATTTTAAGTGATAATGATATTGGGCATAGCAATCTTTCTGAAAATACCTTGCTTTTGGTTATCCTGGTGCACTTTCAGCGCATGCTGTCTGTGATTTTCTAGAAATCTATCTGTGAATGTGGACAGAGATTTAAATGTTTCTACTGAAAAAAGAAAATAAAGAAAAAAAGAGGAAAAAAAGGTAAAAAAAAAGAATAAAAAATTAAAAGAGGTGTTCATAACACATAAGAAACTAGTTTACACTCTTATCTGACATATTTAGGTCAGACACAAAATTTTAACATCCCAAATCAAAGGCACTAAATGCAGTGAAATATTTTCTTATTCTTTGCTTTTCTTCTCCTTCTTTTGTGATATTCCACATATCTATGCCATAGCTCTTTCTATACATAATTCTAGCCCATAGTTGTTTTACTATCATTCCTACAGGTACACTCATAATATCTGTCAATTTTAAGATCAGTAGAGTAACAGAACAGGAAAAAAAGAAATGCGCCATTCGATCTATTCACTTGAAAACAGACATCATCTTTTCCTAAAGACACTTTTCTGGTCTGTTTGGGTATGCCACATTTAAGGGGTTAAAGGCCTCTGCATACAAGCTGGGAAAGCAGAAATATGTAGCTCCATGCTGGAAGGAGATAAGGGAGAGTGTGAAATGCTAGACAAGAGAGAAAGAAATTTTAGCTGGGAGTAGGTCACTCTTCTTTCATAGAGCAAGGGCTATTAATAATTTTCTGCAGCTTACATTTCCCTCTCAGCAGAGTATTTATCTTTCCAGGTTACTGCTGTATAATAGTAAATTCTTACGTTTTGCTTTTCTATTAGGTCAAAAAGTGCCAGATAGCTTTACAGCATGTCCAAATAATTCAACATCACACACACAAAAAAAAAGGTTGTAGCAGCTATTAATATGTGTGGCCCTCAAGGCTAACATAGGAAAACTGGAGCCTTTATTATTTTTTCATTAATTTCTAAAATGCAGGTTTGCTGAGATGTGAGTGCAGGATGGTGTAAATTTTTAAACAGTGGCACTCTCAGCAGTTATGCAGAGTTCTGTAAATACAGCTTGTCTCAGAGGACTGTAGTACCTGAACAGTGCTCTCCATTGGAACAGCACAAGAGAACTTTCTATTAATTTGTTGTGCTTAGGGGTGTTCACACCCCTAAGGTGCTCCCACCTTCCATAAGAAATCCAGAAGCAAGCCTAGCATCAGCCATCTGCCACACTGGGGATGGTCAGATGGGGTTATCCCTGAAATGAAAAAATTGTATCTAGGCAGTTTTGGCTGCTCCTCCTTGCTCCCCTCAGCCCCCACCTCCTGTCCATGAAGGAAAGAGTTAAGACGTATTCTTGTGTTTCTTAAGCTGAGCAAGACTGAGTTATTTGAAACAGACTATCTGAATGCTGTCACAGGATGGGAACCAACAAGCATTTTCAGTACTACGGTGCATTATGGACTTAAAGTCCTGTTGATTGCATTCCTGAGCTGATTCCTCTGCTCCTTTAGGTAGGGAGTGAGGAACAACTTGGTCTGAGAAACTCCTACGTGAAAATCACTTTGAAAATCCTGTATGTGTTACACCTTTTAAGAAGTATGTGATACTAGCATTCTCCACATCTTACATATAGCATGAGTTTAGTTTATGGACAATACATCTGGGTGCTCAGTTTATCCCTCACACTCAGAGTCAGCAGCAAGGACTGGAAAACTCATGTAGAAAGGTAAGTTTCATTTGGCTGCAAATTTGGCTGTTGTAGAAGTTCCTCATATTTTTTAATAACAGATTATATGTGCTAAGAGCTGTAATATTGTTCTACAGAAGAAAAAACAAACAGGAAGAAAATGAAGGTAGAAGTAGGGCTGAGAAGTGTGATAGGACAGGGAAGGGACAGAGCAAATCTAATAAATCTCAATATAAAGTAATTGGCTAGTCACAATTTTTTATTGAAGATGTGATGCTGCCTACCTGCTGTGGGAAATAAGAGAGTAGAAATGGAACCCATTCAATAAGATTCAAATAAATTCAACAAGATATAATTGTCTTGGGGACAAATAATTTTGAAATAGGTGACATTTTAAGTCATGAATCTGGTGGTAAGGATTTGGGACATTAGTAAAATCAGGCAAGATAGAAGGAAAGGTAGAGTTGAAGGGTGCAGGAGAAAAATATTGTATGGTAAATGAATACATGTTAAGATTGTGGAATTGTGATGTGAACAACTGGAAGCTTTGAAGAAAAAATGAGAAAAAAATGAAATGGGATAATAAAGAATAGGTTTCAGAAAAAAAGAAGATTAAGCTAGACTGAAAAGCTATCTTTCTTTCAAAAGATAATTGGGTTTTGTAGCAGAAATATCTTAAAAGATCTAATTGTTCTAGATCATTGCATAATTCACCTTTTAATAAAACTCACATAATTCCATATGGAGATTTTCTAGGAAAAATTGAGATAAACATAAAAGGCTTAAAGTGCATACAGCTTACAGGAAAAAAAATAAATGGATAATGCTGAACTGTAAAGTCTTAAGCTTAAGTGCAAAGGGTGCAAATATCAGAGTCATTTTCAAGATGCAGATCCTTTGATGTTGTGATTAATAAACTACACTCAAAAAGTAGAAATGTTCTAATGAGATGTGTTGAGTATTTGAAAATGGCAGGTGGTGTTACTATGGAGTAGTAAAAGGACGTTCCTCAGAGGTAGTTGGCTTTAGGATTGATGTAATGTAAATAGAATAGCATATAACATTATGGAGTATGAAGGACTTTAATTATTAAAGGCTAATAAATGAAATCAAGCAAAGCCCTTGTAATAATCTCAGAGCTTATCAATGGGCAGGAAGTGTATCTGAGTGCATTCATCAATCACAGGATAATTTGTGTGCTGCCATTGTAAAGTGATGGTGAAAAAAGCTAGTAAAAGACTGGGATATGTCAGGGGAGACATTTCCAGCGGAGGAAGGGAGAATATTAATGCGACTGTGGCAGCCTTGGATGAGACCTGGTCTGGAATATTGTGTTCAATTCCTCATTCATAGTCAGGCGAGGTGAATTTGAAAAAGTGCAAGAAACAGGCTGTTATGATTCTCAGGGGAAGGAAGAGTCTATTTCATGAAAGGACACTGAAAGAGCTTAGAATTTTAGCAGAACAAAAGCAGAGAAGGGATAAGATTGCTGTCTTTAAATACATCAGGATGGTAAAGCCGGAGACAGGAAGGAAGTGTTTAAGTTAAAGAAGAGTATTGGCTCAGGAACAAGTGGGAACAAACTGTCCATGAATAAATTTAAGCTGGAAAGGAAATGTGGGCAAAATGCTCTGGTTTTCAGCAGAATAATTTTTGAATTTTTTTTTATATTATATTATGTTTTTTATGTTTATTATTTTATAGCATAGCATAGCATAGCATGATAAGATTGCTTTCTACGACAGTGTCACAGGAATTTTGCTCCAGTTCTGTTTCTCATTTTGTGTGAATGTGTAAATACCTGCATGTATAAATATTTAATTTGCAGTAAAACTGGAGGTCATCTGGGATTATTTAAACAGAGATGCAAAAGGCAGGCCAACTCTATGTATTTACACAATAGTTGGAGTCAGGGATTTTCTGAGTAGATACACTTACTACTCTGAAATAAGGTAAATGTTGTTGTAGAAAACATGTATCTAAGCATAATACCTATAATATTTAGATAAAGTTGTGGATTAAACTGTTCACATTCTGTTCCTATCATCAAACCAATTTTGTTGGCTTAGCCAAAGCACAGAAAGAGAGATTAAAACTGATAACAAGTAAGGATACAAATATACCTTTGTGGTTCCATAATTTGGTTTTTGTCCTGTAAAGAAAAGAAAAGCATCTCTCTCTCTGACTGGTTAGGGTTAAGAATTTCTTCATTTGTGGTTTTGTTTTTTTTTTTTCCTCTGTAAGATTAACTTTTTATGAGTAAATGGATTTGAGTGGAAAGATGGTAAAGGAGCATATTATTCTAGTCTAGAAATGATACAACCTTCCTAGAAGATAGTGTGGGAGAGTACGTGGTCAGTTTTGGGGGAGAAATACCTCAAAGAATTGTGTTTGATATTAAGCACTCTCAAAAGAATACCCAGAGTATGGAATTGAGATAAGGAGAGTGTGAATTACAGGAATCTTAATGTAAAAGTGGTAACCTTATAAGATAGGCCACAAAATTAAGTGATGGAGGAAAAACATCTGCAAAGCCTTCAGAGGCTCAGATGCTGGTTTTGAATATGCTGTTTGATAAGGTTTGAGGTGAGCTTGAAATGTTGAGGCAGGTTTTTCACATTTCCAGTGAAAAAGCTGTGAAGTTCACAGAAATATGTGTTCAGAGATGGGTCAGGTTTTGGTCTTTTGTAGTGTAACAGAAGTTGATTTTTTGAGAAAGTGTCCCAGAAAGATTGTCTGATTTTGTCCTCCCATTAAAGATGAAAAATATTTTGTGATGCTTTAGCTGCTTCAACACAATACTGCTCCTTGGACATGTGTGTTAAACAGAAAGAACATCCTCAGGAGAGTTTAGCATTAAACAGTTGCATAGTCTACCACCTGGTGAGCTGACCTGCTTTTTCTGAATGCTGATGCTCAGAGACACAGCAGAAATGCAGATCATTGTTTGTGCTCTTCTTTCTCTGCCCTTGAATTGGCTTTTGGTCTCCTTTTGTTTATTCATGTCTCCATTCCTCACTGTTTTGTTATATACAAACAGTATCTTAATTTGCTCTTTCAAAATGATCATGCCTCAGTTTTAAATTTTAAATAAAATCAATTTACTTTGCCACCAGTTTTCAATATCATTAACTTTAGCTACTTACTTAAGTCCTTGTTTCTGTGAAATTTACCATTTTCTGAGATAGTGTCATTTTTCTGAGTATTTTCTTCAGCATTGTTTCTGATTGCTCTCAGGCTGCCAAAACTACTATCAGAAATGGATAGAAAAGCTACAGCCATAGTTCTTAGAAAAAAATGTTAGGACAGGTCATGGTGTTCTATTAGTTAAAGTTGAAATTGGCCTATTCACCATTTACTGCAATACTTTTTGCATGGGTATGATTGGAGACAGTTTATGTACATTCTTTGACAACCAGACAAGACCATATTAAAGAGCTCCCCAACCAAGCCCTAGTTTTACCTTTTCTGTTACTTGACTTTGAAAATGTATGCCAGTGAAAAGAGGAGATGGGAAGTGGCCCCTTCAGTACAGACACACCACACAAGAGTTTTACCATGTGCCAACCTGCTCATGGTTCATTCTATCACCATCATTTTGTATCAGAGATTTTATTGAATCAGAATAAAATTCTAGCAATCTTAATTTGCAAGTTTCATTAATAATTTCATGTGAAAATAAAGCCACCACATTTTGGGTTTAGCTGTATGGTTTGATCTCGTTTGCTTTTAACATGTCTAACACTGTGTGAGTTCAATGCCCTTGGTCTTGCATTTCTTTCTTCCTAAGAAAACTCATAAGTTAAAAGTGAAAATAATCCCCAAACTACAGCCTGAATTTGAATTAGTGTGGTAGTTTTCTTATATGAGTCTGCCAATAGTTGATATTATAAGTAGGAAAACCATGACCTTCAATGAGATGGCAAATGAGAAATTTCCAAGAAGTGACCTTTCAGTACTGAATTGACTAAATATTTCAATGTCGTTGAGCTACAGAGCTGATCTGCTATTTGGGGTGTACATTAGGGACCAAGTGCAGGTACCACTTGTCAAATTATTTTGAAATAATGTGGTTTATTTTCAGAAGTGCAAGTTTCTCTCTGTTTTCATTTCTTCATGAACAAAGAAATCTTTCAGGCATGGGTGGCAGAGATAGTGATTGTTCTCAACACTAGTTTAATTTGAATCTCTGAATGGAGAGTTAAGGACTTGTGCATTACAGGAAGTCTGGGTTACCTACTTCTCTCTGTGGCATCTAATTTGCGTGGAGGTAAGAAACCCCCCATGTCTCATTGCCTCCTCTGATTCTAAGGAGAACAGGATGTCCAATTCCTTCTCACTCAGTATTATATTATCTTGAGTTAGAAAGATATGAGCAAAGCAGGAGAAATGGTCATGGCAGTAGCTGAATTCAATATGAAAACAACTCAAGAAATTGTACTGAAGCAATGTATTTATGGATCAGATATTTAAATGTCTCTTCATAACAGTTTTTATTTATTCTCTGAAATGTCTTAACTGTCATAACATAGGGGAAGGGAAAAGTAATTTTGAAGCTGGATAAGTTCTTATTTAACTCCTATAATCACAGAAATTTTCCTTGATTTTCTTTTTCTTTTCTAAATTATTTCTTACACACAGTAGTTAATATGCATTTGTACAATACATTAGTGGCCCCATTACCCTGACAAAATTCATTGGTTTTAAATTAACCTGAATGTAGAAGGTAGAATTCCATATGAAAGAATTAATATAATGTCTCTGGAAGTTGTAAAGCACTCAGAAAACCCCCAAAAATATAAAACATATGCTGGTTCTAGAGGGTTGGTTTTCCCTTCTGGTTTATTAGGAAGAACTCCCATTGCTTCACAAGTTTTAAGGCCTGTTTCTGGACTTTGTTGCAGGGCTGCCTGAAGAAGATATAGGACAATGCTTGCTCTTTTTGACCTTGGTTTGTTGGGAAAACTTCTTAGTGTAGTGAAATGGGAAGCTGTATTCTCCTTTAAACAACAATCTGACCATTTCACAGGAAACCCCATAAACTTCTTTATGTTCAAATTTTACTGTAGTTCTTTCACCAGCTGTTACCCAAGGTGGGATTCATTCCAGATGCTCCTAGATTTCTACATATTAAATGTTTAGAATGCATCCAAACTAGGCAACATTTGCTCCCTTCTAGTACTGGAGAGAAACAGGCACTTTAAGGGCTGTTCATGTGACCTAATTTAGTTGCTTGCTTTCAGATGAGATGAATCAGAATACACATTTCATCAGTCTGAGTCACCCTGTTTCAAATAAAGTGTACTTGGTCCGTTAATAGCTCTCCTGTGTGACTCCTGGGAGCCCATAAGGGTTTCTTTCCCTGGGACAGTGCTGGTCACCACGTTGACTCCTCAGTGCTGAGGTCAGCTCCGCGTGCTCCGGAGGCAGCCGTCCCATTGGGACAGATGTTACAGAATGGGGAACATTTCTCTGTTCTTGGTAGTCTTGAACCTGTATCTTTTGCATAAAAAGCAAGCAAACTTACCAAGGAAGTAAAAAGTATCATTGATGCTGAGATGAAACCTGTAATAAATAAATAAAATAACGTTTTTCAGCTTTTGGACTCACCTGTGCATTGTTTTATTTTAACTGTGGTAGTAACTCCCGTGATTTCCAAAAATGTAATTTAGTGATTAAAATAATTACTCTGTCTCATCTAATTTATACCATCATTGTATTCCACCCAGAGTTCCCGGGTGTTTCATAATGTTCTCAGCATAGATAGTACAAATGGGGTGTGTCAGCATTCTTTGAAAGGGGGTACAAATGAGGCTGGTGAACTCACATAACAGTTCTTAGGTAAAAGAAGGGGAAGATTTCTTCCCTCACTTCCCCCATCCATCCCTGATTTATCTATGTACTTCCTCCTTTGGAGTACCTGTGTAGTCTTGATCATATTTTTTTCTCTGAGAAAATGCAACTCACCAATACAAGAGAAATCTCTGTCTGGTTTAATTTTTCTGCTGGGTTAGGTGATGGAATTTGCACCCTGAGAGGCTGTATGAGCAGCAGAGCTGGCTCAGAGGAGTTGCCTTTCAAAAGCAGCTATTAGACTAGTTAAATCTTTCTTGTCTGACTGCACCCTGCATCACACCAAGAACCACATGGTAAAACTCTTCTATACTGTGAAAAAGCTGAGTTAAACCTTCTCCATTTACCTCAAGCCATCTTTGCTTCTGTGATGCTGGCAAAGAACTCTGTGTGATCAATGGCTGAGCTGTGACTTGCTTTGCACAGTCCACTTGTGATGCTGCAGAGCAAGAAGTAACTCTGGCAATGCTTATAATATGGATTGGTTATTTTGATGTTTTTAGATCTTTATGCCTGTTACATTTGGACCAAAATTTTAAAATGCAGCATAAGTTCTGGGGTCTCAAATTGGCGTTTGTCAGTCAGAAACAGAGAGTGCCTATTTTTTCAAAGTATTAGTAGATATGTACATCTCCTCTAGCTACACTGGGATGGGGGAAGAAGTCCAGAAAATAATGAGGGTGAGGGAAGGATGATTTAATTTCATTTGTATGCAGGTGGGCTTGAAGTCACAGAAACCTGCAGGAGACCACCATATCTGAAAATTTGATGTTGGGCAAAGACTAGGAAAGGATTTTAATCTGACAAGTTAATTTGCAGTCTGGAAACTCTACCAAACACAAATTAGAAGCAGTGATTACCGCTATGAAACTAGTTTGCAGGCTGCCAAAGATGCTGACTGTTAATGACCAGCTCTAATCTGATGGACATATTTACTCAGAAGAATATTACTGAGATTTACCAGTTTGAGAACTGTGTCAATTCAGAAAAACTCTCACAGAGCTGTGAGATGGCCAAAAAAGCAATTCAGAGGATGAAAAATCTGCTAAATGAACAATCATGGTGAATACACAATATTATGACAGTGTAGAAATGTATAATTATATGGATAGACTTTCCCAGGATAGATTATTTTTTTTTGCAAGTTAATTTGAACATGTAGTTGATGTTTGACCTTACTGAGAAGAGCAACAGAACATCTATGTCTAGTATTTTAATAGTTATTACAAAATAGAAGACTGGTACACCTGAAAGTAGAGTTGGATTGAGTTTCAGAGCTGCGTTGGATACAGGCAACTGGACACGTTGTTCTTTTTCTGTTTCATTGCTATTGTTCCATGCTGTCCATGAGGTAGTGCTAAACAAGGACTTAAGAAGTAAAACCTTTGAATTACAATTTTAAACTGTGCGATTTATGGAATTTTAAAAGGTAATAAAAAGAATTTTTTTGCTTTGAAAAGTTTATTTAAAAATTAAGAAAGTAAAGTTGATGATGATCTGCTTTTCTCGATGGAGGATTCTGAAAAATAGAAAAATTATAATTTTTGCTTTCCCTTTATTTTTTTTCACAAAGAAGTTTAATGAAAACCAAGCAAATATAATTGTAATGTCATAAGGTGTGTAACACTAACAAATGCTACAAAGTATGCAACCAGACCCTTCAAAGGTCAAGGTTTTAGGAAGCATATCTAACTAATCATACCCTTAAAACTGTTCTGAGTTGTGCAAGTTTCTTTTTACCATTTTTGGAAAGTCAAGTCATTTTAACCTTAGTGAGTATGCAAGATTCTGAGTTCACAGCTTTTATTTTATAGTTATGTTTAAAAATTTAAGCCTAAAATGTCCTTCTCTCACGCAAACAGCAACAGATCTTATTCTAGTGGTGGGTCCTCACCCCTACATTCTTCCCAGTTTCTTACATCTGAGGGACATATCCAATGCAGCATATATATGGAAAACATTTATGGAATAATGACAGAATTACTGTAGTCATCAGTTATAATCATAATTTTATCAAAAGTAAAAATGTTCCAAAATAACTCTAGGAAGCTAAAAGTTAGGGTTATTTATAATAGTTATTTTCAAACTGGTCATGGACTACATTTGCAGTTTTAAACCAGGAAGAACTGCAGAGTGAGGTGGATTTCTGCTCCAGAGGTCATTGGATAAGGTTGGGAACAGACAGGTGTTAGAGCCCATGGTACCTCTTCTTACCAATCAGCTTAGCAGCTCAGACCTTCCCGCGTCTTCAGGGGCTTTGACCCCAGCTGCTCACCTGAATAATTATGTTGAAGATATTGCTTCCATTCACATCAGAGAATACACTTTTGCCTGTGCTTTGAAACTTTCCTGAAATTTGGAAGTACTTGAAACTTCCCTGGCTTTGGGGCTCAGAGACCCGCTAGCAGCACCAGCTGCAGTGCCTAAGTTCCTAGACCTTCTGCACTTCTCTCCTGTGCGTTTATTAACAGCAAGTAGTCTGGAAGGAGAAATATTAAGAGGTTTAAAATTGGTCAGATGGACCTCTCCTTACTATATGCATATTTTTATACCTTTCCCCCCATTTATCTTTATTCATCCTGGAGTTAGTCACTCCAACATCTGACTTGTAGGTATGTAAAAATAGGAGAGACAAATCTCATGTTTTCTTTGAAAATGATTCTTGGATTGCAGGTGACTCCAGTACAAGATAATGACAGAGAACCAGTGGGGTGGTTCTTGTGGTGTAGTTTGATTCAGGACAAGCTGCCATCTGACACCAAGTAGACCAAATGCTCTTTTATTACCTTTGCCATTTTTCAGTGGCAATTTTCCTTTCCTTAAAGGGAATAATAGAATCTCTATAATGCCCAAATTTCATTTAGACCTCCAAATTAAATTCACTAAATTAAAAAGAAAAAAGGTAGTGATGATAAAAAGCTTTAGCAAAAACTTTGATTCATAAAGATAAGTTTAGCATAACATGGTACGGATATGGACATTAAAGGAGTCTCTTCTTTCAGATATTTTTTGCAGCATTTACGTTTTATGCATCTTAATCGCATGATGTTATGCAGTCAAAATAATCAAAAGTCTCAGGATGAGTGTAGAATAAATTATTGCTCTTGTAAGTTGCAGTTAGTGATGGATCATTTAGGACACCTATGGTACAACCATTTAAAAAGATGTTAACATGGAAGAAATTTATTAGAAATACACTTTTCTAGTACAAGGAAAAATAGACGAGTTTTCCTGGGAAAAGAAAACAGTATCAGCCTTCTCAATCTTATAATAAACTGGAAAATCGGCACACATCAAAAGACAAATTAAAATCAAAGAAATTTTATTAACTTCTTTAGAATTCATGATCTGAAAAACCCAGTCTTTGATTTAAAATTGTGAATGGGTTTTCTTTTCCTTCTTCAGTGTGTTTTGACAGATATTTTGTCCTCTCCTCTTTGCAAACTGATTTTTTAAAAATATGAATTTAATTATTTTTGTTTTTCTTCACTCTTCTCTGCTCTCAGAGCATATATTTGATATTTTCAGCATGCAGTTGTTAGGAAACTGAAGTTAGTGATATAATTGTCTGTAATTTCAACAAGACTTATGTACAGATCACATTGTATATATTTGGAGCCTCAGATTTCTGTTATTTATAAAATTGATGTATCTGCTTCTTCAGTAGAGTACTTATGACCAAAAATCTAGACAGTTATTTTTAGGACCTGATTTTGTTAACATTTACACATTGCACGATTTTATTTGTTTGCTTTTTTTAATCTATAAAAAAGGAGTTGAAACTTCTAGGAAAAAAACAGGAGACCAATCTTGAACCTGCTTGTGGAAATCAATATTCTCAGGCCTAAAACGAATCCTCTATATGAAGTCCTCAGCAACCACTTTTGATGCTGAATGCACGTGCAACAATCAACACCTGCTCCTGCATTGCTTCTAAGAGGCTGTATTTATCTCTTGTTTCCAAAACAGGTAATCTTGATGATTCCTCATATATTTTTCTATTTTCCTTCCCCACATGTGAAATGCATGAAAAACAGCAAAGAAGCTTCACTGATTGTGAGCGGGAGAAAGCCTTTGTTATAAGATCTTGGGCTATATAAGCCAAGTAAATGACCATTGCTTTTTGTGTATGTATGTATGCATGTATGTTTGTATGCATGTATATGCCTGTCTTGGAAGATCCAGAATTTGTCTGCTCATACAAGCTGCACAGTTGAAGTACACACCAGCCAGCCAAAATACTTCCTTGTAGTACTGTAAATATCAAGCCTATCATGTTCTCATAATCTCTAAAATGATCTTAACCTCATCTTCTTCCTACCTTTTGCTGTATTTAAAGCTGCATCAACCTGCCTTATTTACACACTCTACTCGCCAGCCAAGTGTATTTAAAAAAGAAAAAATTGCTATATCCCTTTTTGAGAAAGGCTTGCTGCCACTGTCACAGATGAACGAATTTGTATAGAGAGTGAGAAGGCAGGCAGTGGATGTGAGGGGAATCCACAACACCTGTTCTAAGCCTTCCTTTCCCACTGTGCATTTTCCTGCCTGGAGCAGGATCAATATTATCATATATTTACACAACAGTGCATCAAGGTCCTTGGAAAAGCTGTGTTTTGGATGATAAAATAACTGCAAAGTAAAATTCTCTGAGAAATATTTTCCATTGAGCTGGGATTAAAACAGTCATAATAACAGGAACTGTTCTGGTCAAATAATTTTGAAGTTTTTTGTATTAAGACAGCATGAAATGCACAGTGCTAACTTCATTTTACCCTCCCTCCAGTGTGTATAGCTGACAGGCAAAAACCAGGATATGACTATCTTAGAAAAAATGGTTGTGGAGATCTTAAATCTATGTGTTCCAAAGAGTAAAACTCACCAGGTATTGCCTGTAAAACCAATTTGTACTCCAACTGGGAAAGCTCTGTCTGCTGTCTTTGTCAAGTACTGTGGATCCAAAGGTAGAAATAGATCCTAGAAGCAGAGCAGGAAAGTCTTCTGAGGTGTGAATTGCTTACCTAGGTAGAAAGGGTGAAAATTATTTGATGCCATGAAGTGATTTGTTTGTTTATTCTCTGGATTTATTACCTAAGAAGAATTCTTTAGGTTCTCTGAAGAGAGTGCTGGGGAAAGTGGTGGGAGCTGAGGGATAACTATTTTGTATAGAGCTGAGATGAGGTGGCTCCAGAAGATGAGGGCAGGGCTGACTGATTTACTGAGATTCCTGATAGGTGTAGAAGCAGGACTATGGTTGAAATGCATCAGTTTAAGTGTTTTTCTCAATCAACTGTGGCACAATGAGAGATGAATTAGGGAGCTGGTGAGCTACAGAGAGAAAGAGAGATTTAGTGAGAGAGCATGTAACAAGAGGCCAGAGAGGGAGAATTTATTTCCAGCAAAGGAATATATTTTTCTGGAACACACTTTGTTGTTACAGAGAAAAAAAACATCTCCTCATCCAGACAGAACAGTGCTGCAGCTGAATCTACTCTCTCCTCTGGCTAATACTGTGTATTTCTGAAAAAAATTGCTTTGATGTCAGACTTAATTGCTTTGGTGGAAGGAATTAAAAAGCCCCCAGAAACAAAAACACTTGAAACACTGGAGATTTTACATGGATATTACTATTAACTCTGAACCACTAAATGTGTCCTATAGTTCAGTGGGGCTTTATTTCCTTCAGTGGCAGACTGATGACAATGATGCAATTCATGCAAACTTAGTTCTAAGAAGGGAAAACTTTGGAAAATGTTAACTGCATGCAAGTATTTCTTCTCTTTAGTGTTTCTTCACATTTCTCTGACAGTATAACCTGTGGAGGTATAAGGGCTCTCTACTGACCTGATTCTTGGGGTCTGTATCGCAAAGCCACTGAGCTCTGAAACAACTTTGCACAGGGCCAAAACTAAGGCTTTTAGAAGGTCTCTGTTTTGCACTCCTTCTATAATGAGCTTCAAACAAACTGCTATTTAAAACATGAAACAGAGAAACTATGATGAAGCTTATACCACTTGTAATTTTCATTGACTTTTAACCTAATTTACAGTGACTGCTGCTTAGTCCAGGTAGGTACTAAAGAGCAGCTGTTTTTTACATATTATTCTGTGAACCTTCTGGAGTCACTTCTAATTCGTTTACCTTCCTTTTAAAGCACCAGTTCTTTGTTAGGAAAATCAAAAAGAAAAATAAATAATTTGCTATTGTTAACCTAGTGTTTAGTTAAGAAGGATACATGGAATGATTCAGCTTTGAATTTCTTTTACTATGAAATATTTCTGCAATAGAATATGCTGGTTTTATCTTTAATTGGCACTGAAGAGCCATGCTTGGTTTGCCTCTGTGTTACTTTGGAATGTAAAAATCTAAAGAAAGGGGTCAAGTTCTCTACTGTTACCTGGCAGCACAATAAGATCTTGTGAAATAGAATGGTCTTTCTTAAAGAAGAATGTAGATAATACCCCAAAGGGGTTCATTTCACTCCAGGGGTGAAGCAACGTGATGAACCAATGAATATGGGAATTTTAATTGAGCTGCAATGAGTAAATGAAATACAGCATGAAATACAGACTTCGTATCATAATGATATGATATGACACAGATTCAATTGTCTTCAGAGAGTTGATTTTAAGGCTGTGACTGCTTTCTTGACCAATGAATTTTGTTTCTGAGACTCAGTTAGCTCACATCATCCAAAAAACATGGTGTAAAAACCCACTTCACCGACTTAATCTTGCAAGCAATAACAGGGATTGGTATAACAGTATAAGTAAACTCATTACTACATGAGAAAGTATCTGAGGAAACTGGCATCTGAACAACATTTGCCATCTGAACAGATAATTAAGAAAGAAGGAACCAGAAAGGGAATAAAAAATTCAAATGTATAGACCATTTAAAATCAATACATGTTCAGCTTGGCTTGTTTATTTATTTGAATGTTTTCTATTCGCCTTAAAGCTCTAGATATGTAAGGAAAAGTTTGGGACTGTTTATGAAGAATACTGCTAAGAGGTTTTTAGGGGAAGAGCCAAGGGCATTACATAAATTAGCAAATTACATAAACCATCATATAAATCACTAAGAAATGAGAAAAAAATTTCTACCAAATGGTTATTTCCAGACAGAGAGAAATTTTTTTGCCACTTCCATACAAGTGCAACTGAAATATGCCTGAATTTGTATTCAAAGATTACTAAGGTTTTGTCCACAGAGAAAAACCCCAAGTTTGGTACTTGGTTTTCAAAGACAAGTTGAATTGCTACAGCATAAACATCATTGAAAATGTATTGGTTCTTCCAGCCTCCTTTAAAATTAAACATAATTATGTCCTTCCTCTCTATCCAACTCTTACAGATGTAATGTGTAATACTAGAGAAGAAAGTGAAAGCAGGAGAAATGTGAATAGTCTTGACGATAATGAGCTGAGGTTGTGGTGACTTTGAGTGGAATGTGGCAGTGCAGCCTGGACCTAAGTTGCGCAAGTTTATTAAGAAAGGCACAGAAATATGTGGGATGAGAAAAACATCTTGAAGGGAATATTTAAGCCTAATCATCATTGAAAAACTGGTATAAATTTAAAAAAATCAAATGTGTTTTAGAGCAGCTGGATAAGAGCCTAGAAAGAGAATGCTAAATTGTACAAAATGGAACATGGTCCAATCCTTGTTATACCGTTAAATGTGGGTAAGATTTCAGATGACAGGCTAATAAATCTGTGACACACCATATTCCTGAGATATTTTCACACAGTTAAACAATAGATCAACAGTTAGAAGTGCTTTTAGACAGTTAAACGGCAAAGGGAATGCGTGGTGTATTTCGTGCGCACATCGCAAAGGACTGTGAGTTATCTGAAATCCGCAAATCCAAGACTGCTTGGGACATTTTGAATCATACTGTTGGTCCTGTTGGTACTTTGGATGTTGCAAGTATGGTAAAAAGATCCATATATTAAGTTGCAGTTTCATTTGGATATGAATACAAATAAGAAAAAACACTTCTTTTTATTTTTATGCAACATGCATTTGCTCCCGTTTCTACAGACGACTTTTCTTATGCTGCATGCATACTACAGGTGCTCACCACAACAGGTAGTTGTTAAAAATTGGTAATGATAATTATTCTCAAAAGCTAGGAGAATTATGTGAAATAATTATTTTAATTTATTGACTGACACAGCAGAGCTATAAATAATATTTCATGATATCCAGCCATGGGTTACCAGAGCATATGAGATCCCTTAAAGACAAATACATCTTGTGAGAAAAATAAAGAGTGGCTTATTCATCCTACTTTTTGACAGCTAGCTCTTTCTGTGGTACAATGTCTTTTTTTTTTTTTTTTCTCCCCTATTTTTCTGTATTTTATTATTTTCCAAAGATAAGCAGGAAAAGAAAGTTTTAAAAGCTAAATGGAAATAGACAAAAGGCTTGGTTGCTTTGACTTTTTCACTGGAAAAAAAATTGGAAAGCAAAAAATATTTTTTAAAAAAGTGGGAGTAGAAAGGAAAAAAGAAAAACATCCATGTGTTTTAATTTCCACAAGGATACATAAACCTTTTTTTAAGCATATAGTGTTAGCAAATAGTTTTCACCTGCATATTCTCCACTTTTTTTTACTTGTCTTTGTTAAAAATAAAGGCTGGAGAAGGCAAAAATTCCAAATGGAACTTCTAGTTCTATTTTCCTTTAAAAGTAGGGAATGAATAAATTTTAAATTGTTGAATATTATTTTAATGAAACAAAAAAAAAGCCCACAAAAAGCTAATATTTGAATAAAGTACTTCTCCAAATAACCATTAATAAAAGTAAATGTTTTGGAAAAAAATGTTTGACAGTCATCCTTATTAAATATAGTATTTGTAACAACTTTTTCTTTTAATTTGGAACATAATTTGGCTTTCATTTCCTTTTTTTTATTAATAATTAATGCTTTCAGGAATAAAAAAACCTGGATCTTATTTGTGAAGTTTACTTTTGTCAACAAAGCCTTCCTCTTTGTTTTGTTCTTCAAATGGAAAAGAAGTGCCTCTATCTGCAATCAGCTGTTCTCACAGGTGTAGTCCTCACTGAGTTTCCTTTGCTTTACTTTGTCATACTTGGATTTAATGGAACTCACATGTGTGAGTTTGCTTTGGTGAGTATCTGCTTTGGTATTTCGCAGAACTGAAGCATAAATAAATGGTATTGACAACAGTAGATTAAAGAGAATAATTAATGAAAATCATGCTTACACAAGTAATAGAGAAAGGGAATGTTTCTGGGTCTAAAGGTGAAATATTTATGTATTATAACTGCAAGAAAAACCTAAAGTTTTTTGTAAGAATAAAACATACTAAAATTGTATTTTGACCAAATAATCATAGGTCTTTGCATGAATATACCGAAAATTTGTGAGCTTAAATTGTTAAAATTCAGCTTAGGACAATGTGGATAAATCCAACCACATACGTTGCAGGTGCACATTAAAGAGAATACAAGAGTCGTGTTCTCATAGTTCTAACCCTGATCCTTATAATGTCCACTTTGAAGTGCAAGAGAAGATGTAGATATAGACAAGAAAAAGATCACAGATATGAAGAGAAGGTGAGAGATAAAGAAAATATTGGTCATTCGTTGAAATACGGGTCTGGTTTTCTATATCTAGCACTTATGCTTGACTTCTTTTGGGCCTTATTAGCAAAACAGCTAACGAGGATGGATCAAAGATAATAATTACTATAAGAAGAGGTTTTGTTTTGATAATTGTTTTTCTTTTAATTTCTTTTTAAAAGCTGATTTCAGAAATTTTAAGAACTGATATACTATCTCTGGTGATATATTCCTTTTTTTTTTCATTTCACCTAGAAAATATGGAGGTCAAATGGCTTAACTTTCCCTCAACTTCACATCTATTTGGCAATTTTTTTTCCAATTTGTAAACACATTTGTAACCTAGAGTCCTGATTTAAACCTAGCTGGAAACTAAGTACCACACAGCTGCTTGCTCACTCCCCTGTTCCCAGTGGGACAGAGAAAAGAATCTGGGGAAAAGAAGATAAATCTCATGGCTTGAAATAAAAACAGTTTAGCAATTGAAATAAAATACAATAATAGTGATGGTTGTGATTAGGATGGTGATGAAAAGGAGACAACCAAAAGAGAGAGAGAGAGAGGAACAAAACCCAGGGGAAGCAAGTGATGCACAATGCAGTTGTTCAGCACCCACTGACTGATGCCCAGCCTGCCCCCAGCAGCGATCGGTGCCTCCCGGCCAACTCCCCCCACTTTATACACTGAGCATGATGCTCTGTGGTGTGGAATATCCCTCTGGCCAGTTCAGGTCAGCTGCCCTGGCCGTGCTCCCTCCCAGCTTCTTGTGCCTCTGCTCACTGGCAGAGCATGGGAAACTGGAAAGTCCTCACTTATGGTAAGCACTACTTAGTAACAACTAAAACATAAGTGTGTTACCAACATTATTCTGGTACTAAATCCCACACCCACAGCCCTATACTAGCTACTAGAAACAAAATTTACTTTAACCCAGACAAAAACAGAACACCTAGAAATTTCATTTTCTAATAAGCATTTTTCCTGAATACACACAAAATTACACTACTTATCTCTTTAATGTATACACAAGCTCTGAAAACTTGTAGAATTTGCCATAGTTATACAATTCCAGGACGTAAAGAGCCACAGAAGAATTTATAACACTGCTTGCCTCAATCCATTTTAAACTCTTAGAAATATGTTTCAAAGGTAATGAGTGGATTTAACACCATTTGACTTAAAAAACTGGCAGCAGATTGTTTGTCTCAGGAAAATCAGATTTAGTACAGTCTTATTTAAGTCTGAGCTGGGGAGACATATTATAGTCAGGAAGATTTGAAATAGTTTGGTCTTCATTTGTAGCAGAGCAGCAAACGTTGTTAACAATGTAGTACATCATGACAAGTAAATTGAAGGTAAAGTAAAACCAGAAAAACTCAATCTATATTGAGTGCAGAATTCAAGTTCACCAGAAGGTCATACCGAGATAAGATAAAAAAAGCCATCGCACAGACACATAATGCTGCCTTTACTCTTTCTGTTTATATTCTGATAGTTTGGGGATAAAGCTGAGCAGATATGTCAGGATGAATGATTTTTGGATTTTGATTTCAAGAACATGCCCTTGTGGGAATCTGCACAGCAGTACATTAATGGAAGGAGAGGTTTGAAGATGCTAAAGCATCCTAGGTCTGAATTTTGTAGTTACACTTTAAAGGGTCACTTATGACTTTCCTCAGTGAAGACTTCAGTACACGTATACAGTTTACTTTTTAATTGCATTGGAAGAATTTGTAGATTACTGCAAAGCCATTTATCACCTAATCAGAATTTTCAAAACTAATTTAAATGTGTTTCAAATCTTTGAGATGCCTTTTCTCAAATGAACTATTTACTGTCCCATGTCTTGGTCTTGAAGCAAAAGACACTTGATTTCAATATATATGGTTATGATGTACTGAAACACTCTGATAATATTTCAAAGAATTTATGCCCCTTCTAGAGTCAGGAAAATACTTTTATACCCAAATGTTTTACACAGAGATATAGAGCATAAAATCACATATAGTCTCTTTTAGTTTATTTACCATGAAGATGCAAACAATTTTTCTTTTTTTTTTTTTCCCCCTTAGGAAGTATTAGTCTACTATTCGCATACTTGTTCATAAAACTGGTTGTGAGAATATTTTTTCCAGAGATATCCTGGGTTGTTTCTTTCTCACCCAGCTTCATGTGTCTGCAGTTTATATGTGTACACACTAGCTAGTAACCCAGTGCTCTCTTCAAGGTCAATAGAGAGCAATATGTAATGATTCATCTGACCTATTTTAATCATCTATTTTAGGATGAGATGACTCATGCTTTGAAAGTGCCAATTTTGCTCCACTCACTGTGCAAAAGTCTTGACAACTAGCTAACATGAAAATATCTGTGCTGCTGATGTCTATATTTGTGATTTCACAAATGCCATTCTCTGTGCTATCTTCAGAACTCTCTGATTTCCCCATCCTTTATTTATAAAAATTCTAGCCATCCAATCAGTGAGCCAAAATAGAATTGTATAGCACTGCTGAATATGCATATACCATAAGTATCAACTAGTAAGTAGCATATTTTAAACAATCTCCATGAAATAAATTCACATGGTGCACTAGATTCAGAAAGTCATTTTTTCAGAGTGAAAGAGCTTCAGAAACAATTCTTCTATTTCTTGGCTAACAGAAATTTCACTCAGGAGAAAATATTTTGGTAAAGGATACAATTGGTGCTAATGTAACTAAAAAGGTGCTCCCCTGTCTTTCATATAATTGGATGCAGTCAAGTTGTTGTGAAAATATTGAAAAAGCAGCATGCACACCACTTCCAATGTTTTCAAAAGGCTAAGAGATTTTGCACTTTTTTAATCCCATCTTAACAGTGAAAACAGTGTTTTCTGTAAAGCCCATCCTGAATACAGTAATATTCATATTTAATGTGTGATGAGGACCAAAGTTTTTTGACAATTTGTAAAAAGATGCAGTTGTTAAACATTACGAGAGTTGGGCATATACAGTAAAAGGTGGAACCCTGCAGAAGAACTGATCTTCTTCAGTACCCTCTTTTCTGCATATAATGAATTTGGCATTTAGTATAATGATATCACTTATCTTTTTGGACACTACCAGAAATAAGAATTTTCATTTTCAATGTGGAAAACTGGTGAAAAGATTTCTAAACCTAACATCTTACTCTGTGCATTGAAATCATACGTCAATGCCTCAGATATTGTATAAACAAACCTACTTCTCATAAGGTATCCTAGGTTTGCTGTATTTTGGCAATTTATTCTTATTCCTTATAAAACCCCCTCATTTTGATAAGCATAGATGCTGATCCCTAAATGTCAAAAGTCAGTAAGAGTTGAAACTCACTTTGGTATTTTTTGAACCATAATCCCAGCACTTAACAGTGTTAAACTCTACTGAAATTTGTATTAGCATATGAGTAGAGAGTTTCTGAAAGCAGTCATTGTCTCAGGCTTCACTGTAAATGTAACCAACCAACTAACTGTAAATTAATGATAGCTGCCAATATTGAAGGGGTTTCGAAGTGTGATATAGGATTATAACATATAGCAATTAATTCTAGAAACAAGCAAATTTTGTCCTGCACTTCATTGGTCATTTTACAGGACAAATAGGTTAATTACCTTAGGTTGGTTAAGGAAAGGCAAAATTATAAATATCTCAATATAAATGAATTGTGTTTTTAGAGGAGCTATCAACATCACAAGCCAAGCCTGGCAGTGGTAGAATATGGATGAAAGAGATCTGGCTCTTCAGTCTGTGTTGGCCAGCGTAGACACTTGCCAAGTGTTCTGTCTTAGAAATTGTAGCTTACTATACTGGTCCACTGAATTCACTGTCTGTATGGGCTGCCTTGCAATTTCAGCCTTTGATTGTCTTAAATTAAGTAGTTAAATGCTTTGCTAAATTTCCTGTCATTTTGGCAGAAGGCTGAAGAAAGTGTTATTGAGTGTATCTTCAGTTTGCTGTAGGATGGAGTTGGGTACGTTTTTTCATGCACTGGTCTGCTATTGGATTTATAATCTAAGTCTTTGCTTTCCTTGTGTGCAATGGGCTTTTCAGCACTCTAGATGCATGGTGACCTTCTTGAACTGTTTTCAAAAACTGGGTCTGTGAAACTGCTGGAAATTCTTTACTTGTCTTTTGTGAGTTTTTTACTCCTGTCTCAATCCTGCAAAGAGTTGGGAAACCCAAGAAATGCTGAGCATGTCTAAGGTCTATAAAAATTAGTGGTGCTGGAGGTCACTCACTGGATTATGGTATCATACAAAATGAGATACTCAGTGACTCATGGTCTTTCCATTTAAATCAGATACACTTGTGAAACTTAATATCCTCTGCCTTATTTAGATAGCTTTGGATATACACAGATAGTGTACAACAGCATCATGTATAAAATACATATGCATAATTTATCTTGATTTCCTGCATGTAAATATTAAATCCCATGTTCTGTTATTCTTCTTATTGTTGAGTAGCAGCTTAATTGAATTCAGCAGGCAAAAGAGACAAGAAATTTAAGGATGGCAAAGCTACACTGTTAAGTGCTTTGTAACAATGAATTAAAGAATTGCACATCTCAAAAGCAATGTTACTTAAGAAGAAATGCAAATATGTCTAAGATGTTATTAAGTGTCTAATTTATGATGTTTTTCTCAGCTTTAATTGCACTCTAATTCTGTAATTAATTTTAGAAGGAATATTTGGAGGGATACCTATTTGTTTGTGAATTTTAAGATGTATAACTTGTCCTTGAGTAACCAGTGCAAAATCTTTGAAAAACCCCTGAGCACAGTGTTATAACTAATTGTATGTTTAAACAACAACAAAACATGATTTTTTAGTCGCATACAGATGTGCTTTTTCTTTTTTTTTTAGAGAATATGTTCTCTGAAACATTAACAAAATGTAAGCATCTTAAAATAATTCACTGACATTTTATCTGTCAAAGTAAAAGTTTTCAAGCTGAGGAATATGTTGCATATTTGTTTCCAGAATTGTGTTAGAATGCATAGGAAATGACAGACATTTGATATCAAAAGAAGTCAACAATTTAGCAGAAGCAGTACTAAATTTGAAAGTTATTCAGAGTTAGAAGCAGCAAAGTATTTTCATTACCTTTTGAGAAGAAAAGATTTGAAAAATGAGAGTTCACTCAAGTAGTGCACACTGAAAAATATATGGACACATAAACAGAAATACACATATATGCATGATTATGTTTATTTCAGATGCAGTTAACTTTATTAATGATCAGATGGTTATTTAATGACAGAGAATTCCAGTCATGTCTCCAAGAAAATGAAAATTATAAAGTTTTGGTCAAAAATAAGAATGGAAAATTTATGACCATTGATAGTTGTTAAGGTTACATGTAAGACCAAATTGATACAGAGATATTTCGGTTATATCAGTTCTCTTTTGTAATTCTCAAACCTTGTAATAGTATAAATTCTTAAATGGCTTTAATTTTTTCCTATACCAATTTATCTTTTAATAAAGTCCAAAATTCATCTGGTCATATGATGATATCTACACATGAACTGGTCGTCTTTATCTGAAAAGAAAGAGAAAATTACCCTATGCCATCTCATAACATTTACCACTATAAGACTGATACCTCTTTATGATCAGAAATGTGTTCTTGCATTTACATTTTTATGACAAAAACTTCACTTTCCCTCAACAACTTTACTCATGGATTTACTCACTGCATACTTATGAACACTTACACTACTGATACTATGCATTTGTTTAAATTTTCAAATAATTTATTCCACTTAATTTTCTTGAAATAATTTTTAATTGCAAGAGCAAGTAAATATTTTAATATGTTGCAGAACTTTGTTTAAAAAAAATTATAACTGTTCTGGAAATCAAATATAGATTTTTCTGAAGAAATAATAATCCCTGAAAAGCATCCTGAAGAATCTTAGTCAAGTGACATTTAAAGAAACTTACATGCTGTTGATTGTAATTGCCAAAACTGAGGCTTCAGGACTGAGAGCCCTAAGTTGCGCAAAATTACTATAATTTTATTTTAATAACACTATTTCAAACTCTTTTTTATAAGAAAACAGATTAATAACCTCTCAAATGACTTTTATGCAAATATCTGTTTTATTTTTTGAGCACTCCTATTTCAATTAATTAAAAAACTTCAAACTTTTCTAAAAATGTTCAATATTTTAGAGCAACAGACTGTAGCTGAATGTTTTCCTGTTTTTATTTTTTTTCTTATGACTATTTAAAAATGCATGGGAATTTTTATTGTCTAACATCATCTACCACTATTACAGTACTAAATAGATACCGTACCACGCATATGCGAATTATTTTGGCCTCTATATCACCTTTGTTTCTTTCTTTCCTATTAAAAAATTAACAAAAATAATTTTATTAACTTCAGTCTTCTCTCAAACAGTCATTTTAATCTTCATATGCTTCCCTAAGGAAAAAAAAATCATAACTCTTGAGAACCTAGTGCATTGATGTTCTATTAAGAAAGTAACAAAATCAGCAAAATGCTATGCAAAAAATTGGTCAACCAAAATTATTACAACATTAACCAAATATAGAAAAATATTAAACAATTAAATAAGGTTATTTTTTGGAGGGCTTTCATTAGTGAGTTTAGCACAAGAAAAACAAAGAAATCACATTGTTCAACCCAATTATAAAATTTAATGACCTTTGTGTTCCTCAGCTTATAAAACGTTGTTCCCAAATACAGTCTAATCTTAAAAGACTCAATGTTTTTCACATTTTCATAACTATCATAAAACATCTGCAGCAACATTCATGTGTTCCTAGGATGTGCTCTTTTATCTACTTTAAATAGATGGTCTGTTTAGGGTCTGGCTCTGCTTCTGTGGCTTCTTGTTGAAGAGCAGAAGATAAGACCCAGCAGGATAAAGTTATTCCTCATTTCTGTTGCTTAAAAGAAGCAAGTTCTTGCCAAGAGACTTTTGGAAAGAAGTGACTTCTACTTTTTACACCTTATGTCTGATAGTTTGACCCCATATACATATCCTAGAACACCATGCCAAAAATCCATGAATGTAGAGGTCTCATAAAGTTTTTCCTTCACCATGTACCATCTTTTGAAAGAATAGATGATACAGAATATAAAAGTTTAAGTCAACAGCTAACTTGCTTTTGGGGTCTGCGTTGTTATTTCTTTCCCCCTTTGTACATGTCAAATTAGTTCAGAAGCTTCCTGGACTACAGATTTTATATTTCATTCTCTTACTTTAAAATAAAAATACAGGTTCATGAATTCTGAAAATTTGTGGAGCAGTTTTGAGAAAAGTTTTTTCCTTGAAGAAACATAAAAGTTTTATTTTCTGTTATTCATGGGATCGTGTACTTAGAGGTGACCTGAAGTAACAGGAAGGTACATGAGCATCTGCTAAAAACTGTGAATTAAATTTGGAAAAAAGAATACAAATCTGCAAAACAGCAGAGCAAGCAAAATTGCAAATGCACAGTTTCAGAAATGAGGAAAATCAAGAAAGAATGAAGGAGGTTGTTGCACAGCAGAACATGCTGAGACCAGTAGAGAAAAGCACCTGAGCTCATCTCTTAGCACAGAGACCAGCCTAAGAAACGGAATAAAAAGAAATCATCCTGCAGACCGGATCCACCCTGTAGGGCTTCCTGTAAGCACAACCTTGTCATTGCTGCCATACTTAGTGCTCAGGGTGATGGTTTCCTCACATGCTGAGGAGAGGAACTGGCTGCTGCTGTGACAACCATTTGCCTTAACAGGAGGCAAAAGAGGCAGTAAAAGGTGGTAAACCCTACACCTTTTTCCTGCATACATCATCTGTGTGTCAAAGCACTCTGAGTGCCCTGAAAGAGCAGGGCCAATAAAGCTGTAGAAATGCACGAGCATATGTCACTTTTCTGGGCACTGGTGATAAAGGCACAAGCAAGCCTTCTGGCACACATTGGTAACTGGTCAGCTCTTCTGTTCTCCTGGGAAGAAAGTGAATCTGGGGAAAAATGAGGCTTTTCAAATTGTTTTTTTTACTGTTCTTGGGTTATATTATCCAAACAAATTTGTTTATTATTTTTATTGTACTTCCTTCTTATAGCAAGTGTTAGCCCAGGCACAAAATCCCTTCCTTGTCTTTGCTGCTGTTCAAACACAGCCAAAACATTCTCACTGGCACACATTCCTTAGAAACAGGTCATGACAGCAAAACATCTCCTTTATCTAAAGTTATCACCTGGTCTTTACAGCAATGTATTGGCTGCTGGCTCCACTATTGGAACAAGGGACTCTTGGGCTGTGACGTCTAACAGCAGTGAAGACAAAATGTAAAACGTAGCTCTTGCAGCTTGCCCTTACACCTTATTCAGAACCAAATCAGTAAGGGATGCTAACTTCACACCCCTGTTTCTAAGAATCAGAGAAACATTACAGACACATTTTCATTTCCTGAGAAGATGATAAATTGTGGCCATGTTCCTTAATGATTCTGTCCTTTTTCTTGCACTTTTCCTTCACCATAGAAAGAAATTCTGGGACAAAAAAGAGAGAGGAGGTGGGCTGACCAGAGGTGAAGCTATGAATCCGTGTCTCCTACTTTTCAAGCTCTGAAAATCTCATGTGAAAGTTCTGAAAGTCAGGACCATTTCAGTTCTGCACATCAACCAAAGATATAAATACTCAAACCACTTCTCTCAGCATGATATGGTGGAGGTAAAAATGTCAGAAGTAATGAAGAACATGGGCATATGACAGTCTTGACAAAAGAGAGCATAACCAGAGTGGATTTGAGGGGAAATACATATTATAATGAAATTATGAACTTTTCCCCAATGAATGTAGAAAGTCCAGCAGTCAAATACTGTTAGCCTTTATTTTTATTTATTTTATTTATTTAGTGCATCAAACAAACAGCATATAAATATTGGATCAGATTAGAATTTATAGATTAAATAATTGGCACAGAAGAAAGTGAATGGTAATCTTAATTTCTAATTCTAAGGCAAGAAAGAGAAATAATTTATGGTAATTAGGATACCATTGAAATTTTAAAGGACAACACTAAAGACTTAGAAGACTGTTGAGAAGAAAATTTCAGAATCAAAAATGTAGCTGGCTTCTTTTTTTGACATTTTTCTTTCTTTTTTTTTGCTCTTCAGAACCCTGACCAAAGGCAACCTTAACTGCAGCAAAGTTGTGGTGTATTTTCCAAAATTTATCATCTCTGAGTACTGCAGCAACTAGTATTATGCAGTTAATGGAAAGTGTCATCACACAGCAATGAATCCATGTGACCTTATGTTCTGGGACTGACTTAGATTTAAAGACCACTGGAGCTGACAGGACTTAGCTGTATGGTTGAAAAGGAAAGCCTATTGATTAAATTTCTATTTTCTGCAAATGCTGTGCAGACAACATTCACTTATTTCATAAAAGTTTTGCCATGGAGTACATCAGTCAGGAATGCAACATTTGTTCTAGATGCCGGTAGTACCAATTACTCTTCTCTAGGAAAACTCCACTAGGTTGATAAAATCTCTTTATCCAGTTTAATTGAAGGTTTAATCTGACAATCTTAGGTAATTGAAATGCTTTGCTAATTGCTACTTGAACAAAATGAACTATTTACAAATTATTCTTGAAGGAAGCAAGGAAATTGCAACTATCTGCTCAAATTTTCATTCGCACAAATGCTTAGTTGAGATCTTGCTAAACATTGAAGTGTGTATTTATAAGTAAATCTAACAGCAGTTAGAGACTTACAAGACTTAATCTCAAGAAGATTTAATGTGAGAATATATTATTAAAGTAGAATTAATATCACCTAACTTCAGTGATGTGAATGTTCTATATCTAGAAAGTCAGTTCTCTGTTTTTTTCTGTAATCAATGGCAATGGACAAGCAAGTCCTAGGGCTATTAGCCCTGACTGCATTAGACACTTTAGGTTAGAAAATGCTTCTCTGAAATCGTCTCCAAAGGCAGTCCAGATAATGAACTTAGACTTGATGCCCGACTCTTATAAAACTAAATGAAATGAATCTCATCCTTCATTTCCAGATAATAATAGATGCAATCATTACAGTAGCTCCATTTTCACAAACATCCACAGTTCATTACAAGACTAAGGCATAAGCATGATATTATTAACATAATTATTCTGGATAAAACACAACTATGTACTTCAAATAAATGGGAGCAGCTTATTTTATCATCCTTTTTTTTTTTTTTTTAATTGCAGTCCTAATGTACTTAACTATTCCTCATTTTAACATGAGAATATTATGTATTAGGTCGTCTCTGCTTGAAATACTACTTGTTCCTGCTTTTCATTATGTTCTTCACCACTATTTGTTCTCTTATCAGTAAAATTGTTTTGCTTCTTTCCTTAAGAGCAAGGATACATCTTTCCATAGCCCACTGCTATGTCCTGGAGTTGCATTCTGCCTTCTTGGAGTGTATCCACATTGCTGCTTAGTTGCTTATAATTGTTAGTAAAATATCATCAACACCACTTTTGTTGAAATCTTCTTTTGCTGTAGAAGTCACTCGAAAAATTTCACTTGAAAAAGTCTTCAATGGGACAATATGTACCTCTCTTTGTGAAGAGATTCATCTGAAAAATTTAGCCTTCTACAAACCACTCAACCAGTCTGAATTTTTCTCTTTAGAATACTAAGGTATTATGCTACCCAGGGCACCCAAAACTTCATCTACTTGTCAGGGTTTAACTCAAACAGGAAGAAAACATGCATTTGGTTACTCTGGTAATGAGCATCTTGGTGATATAAACAACAAAATATAAGTTATTACCTGAGTAATTTTTTCTTTTCTTAGCTAGTCTAAGTCTATAATATCAAAGCAATCTTATTCACATATTTCATATTTTGCTCTGAACATCTTTTGCTACATAAGTGCATAACTAATTACAGTTAAAGCAATATTATTCTACAGTAACATGGAAATTCAAAGATTTAAAAAAAACCCCACAATATTTTCCAAGTCTTCTAATGATGGCTCTCTCTCTTCATTCCTTCATCATTGTCCCGACAATAGAATTTGCTGAGCTTAGGACATTCTTGTTTTCAAAGGCACAGCTGTTCAGCTTTCCACGAGAAGGCTATGGTTACCCTGTTTGCACCTCAGTTTTCACCTTTAAAAAATGAAGACTCTGAAGGCTTCTCCACTTTGCAATAATTCATTTGTGCAAAGCTAAATTACTTAACAACAGCAAAATATGCTGAGATCCTGTTGTAAAGAAGTTATTATATGAAAACTGCAAAATGATTTTATAATGCTTACAAATGCAGAGAACTGGGTATGGGAACAGAATCAGCAGTTTGGGTGACAGGTCATTTGCAAACAGAATGTGAGGGAGAACGAGGTTTCCAGGGAATAATTAATTCATTGTCTGAAGATTTATACCTGCTGGTCTTGCCAGCTGAGCAGGATTTTTCCATACTAAAATACAAGTTGATCTATTATATGACTTTTTAAAATTCTTTCAAGTCTTTATTTCAGAGAGAGATGTTATCTGGTTAATGTACATGCTGTTGTAGCAGGATGGAGTGGTGCATTTGAAATATACCAGTTTAGGTCAATTGAACCCTTATTGTGGAAAGTTCTTGCACAGACACATTATTGTGGCATCATTAATAATGACTGCTACAATAATACCTTTTTTTTGGATGTGAACCATAGGATTTTGAACTGGATGTCATGCAAGGGCTTCTACAGAAGATAAAAATCAAACCAACAGAAAGTCTTGAAGAGATGCCTCATGATTTATTCCGTCTCTGAATGCTTACATTCTTATATATGTTGGCAGATTTTCATGATCATTCTAATGGTTCTGAAAGAATTTTTCAAATTATCTTAATGATCTAATAATAAAGTATTTTAATAAG
This sequence comes from Lanius collurio, assembly GCA_020086605.1. Lineage (NCBI taxonomy): Eukaryota > Metazoa > Chordata > Aves > Passeriformes > Laniidae > Lanius > Lanius collurio. Next base: position 17,221,191 of record JACBWW010000006.1, read on the forward strand.
ATTTTTTTCTTCCTGTCATTCAGCATTTTTTCTCTTGCTCTTGATAAAAATATAACACTGAAAATAAGCCTTTTCTGAGTTTTTTTGTACATTTCAGTGTTTAATATTGTATGAAAAACACTCTCCAATGTAATTGTGCAGAAAATGTGTCTTCCTATTAATATGAACTCTATAAAATTTCCTGACTTATTCTTGCACAGCTCAATTTTATATTAAACAACCTGATTTTCTCATAAAGAGGATTTGTGGAACTAAACTTCTCACTAATTCTCATAGTGCCACTACTCTCTGGAGAGTTGCAGCTGCCACTCTGAAGCAAAAAGGTTGCATGACAATCCCCAAAACTGCATTTTAAACATTATGTAAAAGATATACTTTGTCCATTACTTGGCAGAGTTCTTTCTCTCTGTCTTATCAGTGGCAAGTCTCTCCCTTTCTATCTCGGTTTAGTTGAAGAGTTCCCTTTGATTGAAAAGGGATTATGTAATGTGAGTAACAGAGAAAAGGAAATTGGAAAAGGACACCAGCTCATCCTTATCTTTTAAAACAAACAAAATATAAAGATTGGATCAGATTAGAATTTATAGATTAAGTGATTGCACAGAAGAAAGTGAATGGTAATCTTAGCTTCTAATTCCAGGGCAGGAAAGTGAAATATTTTATGGTAATTAGGATATCAATTTCAATTAGGATTGAAATTTTAAAGGACAACACTAAAGGCTCAGAGGACTGTTGAGAAGAAAATTTCAGAATCAAAAATGTAGCTGGCTTTTTTTTTTTGGCATTTTTCTTTCTTTTTTTTTTTTTTAACTAATTTGTACAAAAGTGCCTGCAATATATTAGAAAATATATGTCCAAGAATTTTCTAGTGATGTGGAAAATTGCAATGAAAATGTTTCTACCAGTATTAATTGATAGGAAATAGGAACACAAGTGTACGAAACAGCAAGAGGATGAGAGCTATAAAAATGGCTGACACCTACAGGAGCAGGCCCTCAAGAGCCTACCACACACCTGCCTCCAGTTCTTCAGGACAAACAAGACCAGAGACAGTGAATAAATCCTGATGGCTCACAGAGGTGAGATGGTTGGCTCCTGATACATCCATGACACCTATCCACCACCAACTCCCTCCTAATATAAACCTTGAAGTGCAGAGAGAGATTGGAAAACTGGTGCTGCTTGTCATCGCAAGCCATCCTGGACAGCCTCCCTGGATACCTGCCAGACTACTTACATGCATTTTGGTGCTTATGTGTATTAAGATGTGAATATTACAGGCTGAATCTGTTGTATTTTAAAATAAATTAGTATTTCCATTCCATGAGATGGTGCCCCTGAGATATTACCCTGCCCTTCATCCTTGCCACTGATGTAAGGATGAGGAAGCGCACACAGCCCCATCTGTACTGTGCCATTTTCTCACAGGCAGCTGGAAGCTTCCTGCAGCTGTGGACAAGGGCAGCTCTGCATCATCTGCCCTATCTGTCTGAAACTGACCTGGAAATTAAATATTCTGGTTTGTGAACCACTGGCTAGTTCTTTTGTTTTGTGTAGTCGTGTGGGGGAAATGTCTTGGGTCTTTTCCTTATTTGTCCTCATTACACAGATGGTCTTTATATATATCTATAGATAAAAATATAGATATCTGTAGATATACATATATATATGCATATCTGTATCTTCCTTATGGGAAGGAAATGGGGAGTCAATTACAGGCTGGTCTCAGATCTTCTGGGTGTGATGCTTTCCACTCACAAAAACCAGCCTGTTACAGAGCAGTATGAAAACATTTGTGGTGTGAGCCAAAAGCCACGTCCTTGAATCAGTCAGATGAGGCAGGAGGCAGAGTTCAGCCTGCTGCACATGGGCTTCCTGCAGACCTCAGGATGGGGTCATTTGTTTCCAAGAGCACAGCTGGGATGTTCTGCACCCTGACTCTAAGAATTTTCACCATCAAAGGAAAACATTTCACTTTCTTTCCTATTTTCTCTTAGAAAATACCAATTAGCCATTGAATGCTCTATGGATTCACAGAAAGACAAATATTTTTCCTATTAACTATTTATTGATTTAAATATTTTTTATACATTGCATCAAACCCAGGAAAGATTTTACTAAAGATTTTTTCCAATACTTCATTAAAAGGGTTTTATTAAAAAATCCTCAAATTCTCTGAACTTCATATATATAAATCAATGTCAATAAGACAATACTGTTATCTTATTTTTATCTTGAGAACTTCTCCAAATCATGTTGGATTCTTAGCTTAGCCAAGGATATAAGCAAGTTTCAAAGATTCAGATGTCTCCGTATTGCTCTCATGACAGTCTAGTCACAGAACTCTTAATTCCTTCTTAGTGGAATCTTGTGGAATGCTGCCTGTGCACAATTCTTTTTATTATTATTTGAGTCAATGAGATTGCTAATCAGGTAATATGAAGCAACTAACAGGAAGAGGCTAATGTCTAAAGGCGACTAAGGGCCTTATATTCATTTAGAATTTAACATCTGTGGTGTTCTTTCCTTGCTATCTGCTCTCATTCTTCAAGCCACACTGCTCTGAGAAATGTCAATGCATAGAAAGGAACTGCATAAAAGTCTAGTTTTACAAAACCAAATACCACATCCTCATGATGCTCAAAGTGTTGAGAAAAGATACTGGTGCAAAATGGGAGCGCAATAAGAAATAAAAAGATCTGTCATGATAAATATTAGTTATGTTGCAACACATCACTTGGAGGTGTTGAACTCTAGGACAGATGCAGTGCACAGCTCAGTGGATTAGATGGGTCTATGCTAGATGGAAAGCTGCCTGGCCCCACTCTGTCCCCTAAGGACAAAGAGTGAAAAAGAGTTTTGAGTTCACTTTGAAAAACAAAGTCCTTCCCCAAAGCTGAATTCTAATTCAAGTCCCATACAGTTCATGGTTAAGGTACCTCTCATGCATGATGATTTACTGACCTGTGATGCATAAGGTGCCAAAACAACTCATATTTGTCTCTGCTCAATTACTTCTTAAAACTAATGAAATCAGGTCTCTTAATTACATTAAAAACACCTTATCACTGAGTTTTAATTATCCTGTATGGTTTGCAAAATTGATGTCTAGTATTTTGGTGGTACAAAGTTGGGATTTTGCAGTTCTTGTATGACATCTGAACACTCTTTTCTGTACTGCTGATCAATGTTCACGTTTTACTCTTGTACTAAATGCCTCATGAGATCTGTAGGTCTTCTTCACAGACCATTGAGGGTCGAATGGTAAATTCTGAAGAGGGTTTTCTTTTACAAATCATTTCAGTGGACCTTATCTTCTATGGCCTACCATAGTACAAATGCTCATTTCTGTGGGTTGTGCTAGTGAATTTATATTTATTCCATTATGCATCTGTTAGAAATATTAGTTAACCAGCACAGAATGAACCAAACTGTTGTTAGAGGGGAGAATCATCTAACCTCTTTGTGCTACATATGATGGAAATTTCTCACCTTCTGAAGTCAGCTTCCTTTTTAGCCACCGGAGAGAAACAGGTGCTTTTAGGGATCATGCATTTGACCTGCTTCAGACACAAATTTAGGAGCAAATGATTTTATATCTTAAAAGGTAGGGTTTGTTTGTTTGGTTTTTTTTCTAATTACTATGGAGTGAGTCTTGGGTGTAACTCAGCTATAACTATGGAAGAGTGAAGTTCAGTGAGATGCAAATCTTCCCAGCAGACTATGAGTGATATGAAGGACTCTATGTTGCACATGCTTATGCCATCTTCATTTATTCTGTCTATGTTTCTGTTGTGGTTCAGAAAAATTCTTTGTCTGTTTTATATTGAACTATAGGTTATCCTAATGAAAACCACTGCTCGATGCAAAATTCAGTTAAACAATACTGAGCCAAATATTGAACCTTGGGAGACACTAATGGGCATGGGCCTCCAATTTAACCCAGTGCCACTGATTATGAGCCTCTGGGATCTGCTCTACAGCCAGTTCTCAATCTACCTCACTGTCTGCCTATCCAGTCCACATGTCCTGAGTTTATTTATAAGGACATTCTTGTCCTTTGGGAAGACTGGGATGATATTTGCTTTCTTCCAGTCCTTGGGCATCTCTCCTGATGACACCAACCTTTCAAATATGGTTGCAAGCAACCTATTTATGGTATCCATCAGCTCTCTCAGCACTCATGGATGCATCTTTTCAGGGTTCATGGACTTATGGATGTTAAGTCTCTGACCCAATAATCCATGACCAATGTTCCTTTACCCTATTCTCCTGGATAAGAGGTTCCTGAGGTCTGGTCTTGTTGGTGAAGATCAATGGAAAGAAGGCATCATTTGAAAAGAATCTCTTATAGTATTGTGTTGTTGTTCCCTGGGAGGAAACAAAGTCTGTTTCACACAAATAAAATGTTGTGGGTCCCAAACTCCAACTCAAGTGTCCCTTGGGATTCACAGAATATTTAAGTCACACATTTAGAAATCTGTACCTTATTGCTGACTATGTTGTCATGCTGACTCCCTTTCTCTATTAGTATGATGAGAATGGCTCTAGAGGTCCTCAGCACCTCATAACACATTTCTAAATGGTCAGCAATGCTCTTGGCAGTATAGAGTCTGGAAATCATGTCTGTCAGTACTCTGTCAGAAGGGTGGTGGTGCAAAGCAGAGCTTGTTTGGGAAATTGACCATCAGACCAGTTTTCAGTTTTGCAAGACACAGTCCTTGAAACCTCAATATTGTGTGACACTTGAAATACAGACTTCTCTTGTTGAAAAGAAAGTTGCAGAAGTTCAGCTGTCTTTTTGCCCTTGTTGCATACTTTGCAAATTCATACTGGTCAAGTTTTTACGCTTTTTTTCTCTTCAGTGTAAGAATGTGAGGGAAATGAACTAATGCTGAGCTAATTTCTTCACCTCTGGTGAATGTACTTAAAGAAAATAAACATAATTAGCCATCTTTTACATAATGAGATATTCAGGTGTACCTCCCTCAGCAGCATTTGAATAGAGTATATTGCTAATTAGCTAAGTTAGTACCTTTCTATGAAAGCAAACCGTCTCAAAAGGAGATGATGTTTTTGTCTCAAATATTCATATTTAATTTTCAGTGTGGACTTTCTAATCTCATAGACAAGCCCTGAACCAAAGCCCACAGAAGGGATTTTAAAAGTGTCATTCAGTATTTTTGAGACAGCCTCATAAAACTCATTTTACTGGCAGATAAGCATGATTACAGCAAGTAAAGCTAGCACATGAGCAACAAGCTTCTGAGCGCTAGACACAAAGGTATTCAGAGAAAGAACCAGTAGTTACATCCAGTAAATTTGCTACAAGTATCAAACTTTTTTAGTGTGTGGAGGGCAGAGTTTACTATGTCTTTGTGTGTATAGATGGTTAGAAACCAAAATGTTGAATTTATATCACTTTCAGCGATTTGAAGCTTTATGAAGTGAGCAAAGCACTTGTAGCTACTTTACTGGGAGCCAATAAAGCGATAAAAGAAAACCAAGGATTCTTAAGGTAGGGATTCTAGAGAACAGTAAACCTTAAGAGTATGAGTAGTGAGATTTCTGAGGCAAGAATCAAAGGAGCCATTAACTGACTGTGTGGTCTTTATCCTTCATCTTTTCTCATGCCTGTCACATTGACTCGTGAACCTTCTTTCAGACTGAGATTGAGACATTTTCTGTGGATCAGGCAACAGTGCCCAGTACTTCTTCTGTGAGGTGTCCTGATTCTCATTTGAACTTCTACACACAGCTGTAATATTAATAAACCAGGTTCATCATCTGCTTTGCTGACAGTTGTATCAGTATAAAAGTGAATAAACAATGCAAAGTAATGGATATTTAAATTATCATATAATTTGCAGATAATTTTTTGGCTGTGATGCTGATAATTGTAAAATCCATATGGCTTTTTTGCACACATTATATCAAATGTTTCTTAATGACAACTCACTTTTCTTTATGTATATCCTTGTCATTGCACATTACAACTGATGCCAATAGTCAGTTAGCCTTCCTATGCTAGCAAGTAAGGAAACACAGATCCAGAGAAGTCTTCAAAGAAAGACAGAGGGTAGATTCAAAACACAGAATTTGTAAAGGAATTTAACATGTGTGGTTAATTTGTTTAATCTTGTGACAAAATTTGCTGAAATGTTTGCTTACCTCAGAAGAGCTTCCACAACAGTGACTTAATGTGATATGTATGATGGAAAGCACTAAATAATTCAAACAATTATTAATACTAGTACATCACTCAGAGGCTTCTTGACAGAAGGGATGGTTGCTTTTATTTCAAACAGTTCTTTATAGCTTTTTAGAGCAGTGACTGTGTGCACAAACCAACATACTACATGTTAGTGACTAAACCCACTTTTGTAGATTATGAATAGATTATTTTATTTTCATTATATATTTTATTAAT
>JACBWW010000006.1:17228018-17314809 GCA_020086605.1 Lanius collurio
GGGGGACGGTCACTGCCCTGGTCCTGCTGGCCACACCATTGCTGGTACAAGCTTGGATGGCTACAAGGGGACACTGCTGGCTCATATCCAGCCACTGCTGGCCAACACACCCATCTTTAGGCTGGACAATACTCTAGGGCATCTACAGTGTCACCAGACACCTGTACTTATGTAGCTTAACCCCTCACCAAGCACACCATGAAAAGCTAGTGAGATTTTTGTGGTCTTGGGGCATAATTTCCAACACTATGTGCATGTGCCATACACAAAGTCACCAGGAATCAATGTTTAGAGATTTGGATATCTCCGTTTTCAATAGCGAACAAGGCAAGAAAATAAACAGCAGCTAAGGGCCTTGGGCAAAGCCCAGTATTTTTCTCATTCCATAATCTTTCTGGGATGTCCTTTTTTTCTTCTCACAATCTGTCTGGAAGCCATAATGCACCAGAGAATTCCATGAAGGGACGTATTTTAATCTAAATCTTGACCTTGATTTTTAACTTTTTACTGTGATTTTGCTCTCGACAGGATGAGAATGTGTTTCTAAGGAAAAGAAAACAGTCAAAAATACTGAAGAGGCATGTAGCAACAATATTACAATGTGACTGCCAACAGCTTTTGACCTGGAAAAACTGAAACAACAATGCTCCTATGAAAAACTTCAGTTTAGATAAACTATCCTTACTTTTTAGGAGCAGCTATAAAACATTTGCATGGACAATTTTCATTCAGTGCCTGAGCAATGTTCTGATGGATATCTGCCAAAAGTAATTTCTTCCTGTTGCAGGACATTCATGGCTCAGGGATCCTGAATGACCCCATGGCTGAGCAGTCCTAACTGTTTTCCAGTGCAGAGCAATGACACAAGGTTAGAATGGGAGAATCAAAGTGGCTAAGTAATTCAAAAAATACGACATTTTATAGACACTCTTTCCATGCATATGCCTTAGCAGGATAGTTCGGGCATATATATGATGCAGATAATGTATGGTCGTTTATGGGGTCTGCACATAGGTCTTGTATAGTTAAAAAATGCTCTTTTCTTCTGAATTTAGGCCTCCAGTTTGCTAGTGCCTCAGGTAAGGCTGCTCAAAGAAATGTGTACTTTTATATTTGAGTGAAAAAGGCCTAAGTTATTTAATACATATTGCTGCAGAATGAAGAGAGGTTATGCTTCTTCAGAAAGCAGGAATAAAACTCTTGGGTGGGACTTCTTTTTTCTTTTACTCTTTTCATTTTCTACATTAATTTAAATTAAATGAATCCAAAATCTTATTTACAGTGATCAAAATGAGAAAAGGTGTTGGTTGCTTTTAACATGAAATGTCTCAATATTATTAGTGTTTGCTTTCCCTCCTTTTTAACTGAATAGCTGCATGGATGCTTGAATTCATTACAGACCTAGTTAAATTCATCTTTTTGCCTGATGCAAATTTAGAATTTAGAGGAAAAGATCATCATATGATTTTGAAAAGGACTTAAAAATCACCCATCTCTGTCTTTGCCATAGATAGAGAAGCTCCTTACAAACGTAGGTGTCTGTCATGTAGGCACTGAAAGAAAAGAGAGAGTACAAAGTGGTAATTATTTCTTAATGCTTTGAAACTCTCACTGCTAGCAATATACAGGCTTCCTCTTGTTATTAACATGTCTGCCTCTTTTTGTTTGAACAGTTTGTTTTACAGGAATAGATCTAGGCTCACAGCATATTTCTTAATAGCCTCTCATTCTCAATACATGTTAACACCAAGTCAGACACTCTATTGCGTCATTTATAATACCATAAAACATTTATGCAGAAATTATGAATCAGAGAAAAAGAGGTTGTATGATTTGATGTTTGTATAAAGGAAACTTGTGCTTTATCAGACATGCTTCCAAGACAGATATTTTTCACATCTCTTTAATTTTGTGGCATCATTCTTCTCTGACAATGAAATGTTATAGTTTTCTTATAATGAACAATTAAAATGGAATCCAAGTGTGGTAGGAATGAGCACTGTGGGTAGCTGAGGCTATAGAAATGAAAAGGAGCTGATCACCTATCCCATGAAAATTTGTGTTGGTAAGCCAGTGTCTTTTCATTAATGACTGAGATGGCCTCCAAACAGCATTTACAGTTTTATTATGAGATGAGAAAATAGTGAGCAATATTTAGGCTAAAATAATAGAGAAAATCAGAAGGTGGCATATGCTGAAGTAATTGTTGAAGCTGGTAAGCATTTCAGAGCTCCATTTGTCTACAAGAATCAACAAACAGCTTTAAAGGACAGTAACATCTAAGCATTCAGGGAATGCACTCCAGGTATGAAAAAGCAGATATTAATAGAGTTTTCCAGTTCCTATTGCATTTTTATCTGCTCCATACTGCAAATATATACCCTTCCAGTACTTGCCATTTGAGAAATAAAACAGTGAGGCAGAAAAGGCAGTGCATTTCATCGGAGCATGAAAATTAAAATCAGATGCTCCAACACTCTCTCAGACTGATTTACCTCTACAGTTCTGTGCAAATCATTACCATTTCATAGTGAGCCCACCAGTCCATAAAGACTGCAATATTTTCTCATTTCACAAAGATATTGCATGTATTCATTTGTATGTATAAAATATTTTTACAGATAGTGCAGATATTATCTTTGCTTAAAAATGAGCCTGATATTTAGCCTGCAGAAAGAAAAACCTTTCTGATTAAATATCTAGAGAAATTTTAAGTTTCTGGTCTTGTTTTACTGCTTTGATGCTTTCAGTGCCTTTTCTAAAGAATTAAAATATTATTAAGAAAAAAACCCACCTTCATCAGTCTGAAATGTTACCTACAGTCATGATTTGTTTGTGATGATCTCACAGACTAAATTTTTTATATTTTAAATGAGCACAGAGTTGATGTATTCTCTTAGAGTAAAACAGAGTAACTCTGATTATGGTTGCAAATAGCCAAAATTATAATACTTCTACAATCACTATCAACTAAATTTTGAAATTGTTTAATTCCTCATCTACATGCAAAATAAGATGACATAGTTGAAAATTATTCTGATAAAGAGATATTTACAAGCGGTCAGACATATTTTGTTTGATTCTATTATTGTTGGATTGGTGGACCTGATTGCTAAAATAAGTTGCAAGGTGTTTGGTATCTGGGTGTTTTCCCAGGCAAAGGTTACATTATGTAATTTCAAAATTTTAAGTATATCAGAAACATTTTTATTAAAAAAATCCCAACAAAACAAAACAAAAACCCAAATACCCAAACAAAAACCCCAACTTCAATAAACCAACTCAAGAAATAGAGGTTTTGTATTTGTGGTAATATTTTGGTCATTAGAAATGGGAAGAAACAGAAGTCAAAGAGATTTGTATCTAGAATAGAAACTCGTTAGCACTGATGACCTTATTTAGACTTCCATTTTACACCTGCATTAATATAAGAACAGGTAATTTTGCAGACAATTTACGTAGAGTTATAGATTTGCTGATTCACCAGAGAATTATTCTAGTGCTCTGTCAGTGTAACATGGTGTTGCAGAGGACTCAATATTTACCTTTTAACTGTAATCAAGCAGTTACATATCCAGATGAGATAAATGGCAAAAAAAATTCTTGTGGATGTAAAAACCTGTTAAGTTTGGATATGCAAATTTCTCTAAAAGGGTGTAGAAGATAGCCCATATTTAAATATCCATCTCTATCTTCTGTATTTATACTCAAACCCAGGGCTAGACAATAATTTACAGTTGCAAGACCACAAATCAGTTTTAAAAGTTTTGACTCTGGCCAAATGGTGGATACTCTTCTATATTATTTTAATAGAATGTTATCTGCTGAGTTGAGTTTCTGATGTGATACCAGAAACAATTCCCTAACACGGTGATGCTCAGAAACAAAGTATGGGGGTTTTTAATCTGATTATTTTCCTGAAGTGATAGGAAAATAGGACACAAATTAGCTATACTCATACTCCAGATAAAATTTCCCATATGCTGGATGATACCATGGAGAAGAGATTAAGAGAGGGCAGAAGGAAGGGAGGATTATTTGAAAAAAAAAGAGTTTTGACTCTGTTGAAGTCTATTCCCTAACAAAACTTTCCTTTATCCTCTTCAGTGAGAACATTTCAAACCTTCAGACAATTTCATGAACAGCAACTTCTGCCCACATATATAGGCAGAAGGTCTGGTGTTCACAAGCAAAGACCAGACCTTCCTGGAATGACATAAACTATTAGTAAAACAGCAGTGACAAATCAAAACCATGTAGTATTTTCTTGCTAGCTTATTAGCAATGAATTTGGACTATGAAAGAATACTTTGATAAGAATACAACTGTATTTGCATTAAATAAAAGTTTGTTGAAGAAACATTTTTGATGGTTTATAGTTTCATCAATATGTTAATAGAAAGTCAGCCAGGTGTACTATTATTCTTTCTATGGCCTTGAAAGTTATGCTTTATAGAACTTTGCTCAAATCAACACTTCCATTTGATACTTCAAAAGCATATAAAATTAGAAGAGAAGGAAGAGACAGAAAGCCTGTTTTATCCAGTTTACAAGAACATCTTGCCATTGATTTATGTCTCCGCCTTTTGAAAGTGTAGTTTAAGATCTGTCCTTGAAAACACAGATTGCATCACACTGCCAAGTATTTTCCAGACATTAAGAAATATGTCTTTTGCCACTTTTACAAAACTAGTTTGCATTTCCTGAGACAACTTATAGAAATATTCAATATTAGTATTGTTTAGGACATATAATCAGACTTGAAGTCTTCTATGACTTTTGCAAATTGTCTTACACTGTCACAAATTAGCTGCTGAATTCCTCATGAGGACCACTATTCCATCTTGAATTTCAACTCACAACAGACTTGCTTCTGGTATAATTTCCTGGGAGCAATATTTAGATATATAAATATTTCTGCATATGAAGAGACATACACACAGATATATATATATATATATATATATATATATATATATATATACACATATATACATATATATATATACATACACACTATAAAACTCTTAACGCTTTTGTCTCAAAGTATTTTCCAATTCAGTAGTTCTAGCTATGAAAATGAAAAGTATCTACCTTTTTCTAATCTGCACAGCTCCAGCTCAAGCTCCAGTAAGGTAGTCTCCAGGTCTCTTGAGCTAAATAATACTACAAAAACAACTGAAAAGATTCTGACAGGTTAAGTTTTATAGATAGTGATATAAATACATTTTTTGTCTCTGAGCAGAGTGTTTAAATATTGAAATAGCCTTCCTGTGGAAATTGCTAATCCTTTAACACCTGTGGGTTTTTTTTTTTTGATTGGGATAGCATGTTGTCATTATTATTTTTGCAGAAGTTTGTTTTTTTTTTCATTTTCGTTGCGTTATCATAAAACAGAAAATACAGAAAAAGGGTTAAATCTTGATGTTTGTGATTCTAGTAAAATACTTGGATATTTCCAAATTAGAGCATCTTAGGCTGAGATTAATAAATGTCTCCAAGACCCTATAATATAATTCTGATGACATATGCCTCTTCCTGGCTAAGTTTTGTTGCATATTATTTATTTTCAAGATTTAATCATATGATTTTCATCATGTGTTGTGTTGCAATTTCAAACATGAAAAAGCAATGATATGTCATGGGAAATACATTCCATTCACAGAGCTATTGCTGTTTGAGAGAGTGAGGAAGGGATGTGCTTGAGTTATAATCCCTCTGAGGTCCTGTAACAGCAAAACCCAGACTGAAGTTAATGCAGACTACAAAATAAAATAATTCCATTTGTTTCAAAAGACCCCAAACTTCTCTCATTCTGGTTGACCTGACCAGATTTTCTTTTCCTAACAGGAAAAATAGTTTTCTTGGAAAAATTACTTGTAAAAACTGCATTTTCCTGTTTTTAAAAAAAATGTTCATGACCAGATTTTTCTGTGAATAAGTAATAAACTAAAGCCTTAAAATAGTATTTAAAAGCACATTGGTGCTAGATGTTGAATATCCACATGAAATTTTATGGAGTCCCTATGGTTTATAACACCACAAACTTCAGGGGGATGCCAAGTGAACAGGAGATGAATGGACCTGCCTGGATGTGCAAAGGTGAGTGTAATGAAGTACAAAGTGAAGAGCAGCAGGCACAAGCTGTTTCTAAGTCCCTGAGCTTTATGTACAGCTAGGTACTGGACAAGATAATTGTGCCTGCCGTGCAGCTGGAGGTGGGATTTGCCAGCCCCCATGCACACAGCTGAGCGGTCAGCCCTTGCCCAGATGAGAGGTGTGGAACCTGAATGTTAATTACCAGATTTCAACTCACTGTTTCAACCTTGTATGACAGATCCCAGAAGGGACTAACGTATCCATGTACACCTCTCTCTTGATCTGAAGAAAAATATTTTTTCCCAGTTGTACAGACATATGGCAAGTCCTGGTTCATCATTCCCGCAAGGGCCCCTCTCCCAGAAGGGCCAGCACCTGTCCATGTCCCATGGAAAACAAAGAGGAGCCTGTACTGTGGGGAAACCGTGGCCAGGTCCAACCTACATCTGGGGATGGCTCTGCTGCAAGGCAGCCCTGCCTGGGCCTGACCACAGCCCTGCTAACCCAGAAGCTGATGTCCTGTTCCCATGCCCATGGTGCCATCCTGGGGCTGCCTGTCCTTGGTTCCCCTCACCCGGCCTTATCCTGATACACATTACACATTCATGGGAGCTCTTCCTGGTGCCCTGATGTCTGCCACCGTTTCCCAGGCAGCTGGAGCAAGCGTCTTAGAAGTATTAATGAACTCCTACACCTTCCTTTCTCCTCAACGTGAAAACCCAATGCTTTTTGTGTGCAGAAGTTTGATGGAATTTGATCCACCCAAGGGTACTGAGAGAACTGGCAGAAGTGTTCTCTTCCACTCTTGCCATCAGTTATCATCAGTCCTGGCCAACCAGGGAGGCCCCAGGTAACTGAAAGTGGTGCCCGTCTACAACCAGGGCTGAAGAGAGGATCCAGGGAACTACAGGCCTGTCAACCTGACCTTGGGCTGAGGAAAGTCATGGAGCAGATCATCCAAAGTGACCTCACATGGTATGTGCAGGACAACCAGGAGATCAGGCCCAGCCGGCATGGACTTGTGAAAGGCAGGTGATGCTTAAAGAGCTTGATCTCTTTTTACGACAAGTTGACGCACTTAGTAGACAAGGAAAAGGCTGTGGATATTATCTGCCTGGGGTTTAGTAATGCCTTTGGCACTTTTTTCCACAGCATTCTCCTGGAGAAACTGGTTGCTCGTGGCTTGGACAGGTGCACTGCTTCCTGGGAAAAAAAACTGACAGGATGGCTGATCCCAGAAAGTGGTGCTGAATGGTGTTACATACAGCTGGGTCAAAAGTGGGATTCCCTAGAGCTCAGTTTTGGGTCCAGATCTGTTAAATAACTTTATTGATGACTTGGATCAAATTCATCCTCAGCAAGTGTTCAGATGACACCAGAAGTGTCAATGTGCTGCAGGGTAGGAAGGCTCTGCAGGCTGGATGGATGTGTCAAGGTCAGTTGCAAGAGGTTCAACAAAGCCAAGTGTCAGGTCCTGCACTTGTGTCACAACAACCCCAGGCAGTGCAGAGAGGCTGAAAACCTGTTTGGTAGAAAAGGACCTTGGGGTGCTGGTCGAGAGCAGCTGAACATGATCCAATGTGTGCCTGTGTGGCCAAGAAGGCCAATGGCACCTGCCCTGTACCAGCAATGGTGTGGCCAGCAGGACCAGGGCAGTGACCGTCCCCCTGCACTGGGCACTGCTGAGGCCACAGCTCCAATGCTGTGCTCAGCTCTGGGCCCCTCAATGAAGGCCACAATTAGGTCACCCCAAAGCTTTCTCTTTTCCAGACTGAACAATTCCAAATCTCTCAGCCTTTCCTCATAGGAGAGGTGCTCCATACCTCTCATCAGCTTGGTGGCCCTTCTCTGGATTTGCCTCAACAGGTATGTGTCCTTCCCATATTGGGGACCTCAGAACTGGATCCAGTACTCAAGGTGGAATCTCACCAGAGAAGAATAGTGAGGTAGAATCACCTTCCTTGAACTGCTGGCCATGCTTTGTTTGATGCTAGGAAATTGAATTAAATGTTAGAAAACTTTTCTTCCCCAAAAGGGTTGTCACACATTGAAACAGGCTGCCTGGGGAAACATCGGAGTCTTCCTTCCTGGAGGTGCTAAAAATAAGTGTAGATGTGGTACTCAGGGGCATAGTTTAGTTGTGAACTTGACAGTGCTGGGTTAATGGCTGGTCTCAGTGATCTTAAAAGCATTTTCCAAGCTAATTGATTCCACGATTCCATGATTCTATGATTTGCATTTAAAACAATTCACAGCTTCAAGATGTTTCTCCCTTGAAATTTAGTTATGCAATTTGCATGCTTTTTCATGCCAGTTCCATAGGCCTACTGAATAGGATACGAGTAATGCCCACATATATTGTGTTGACCATGAAACAGAAAAAGCACTGTCCTATTCACTAAAACATATGGAATTCAAAGCCAGGATTTGCTTTTCTGAGTCCTGTATATGATGTGTCAATTTATCATTGAAGGTCTAATCTAACCTGAAATCAATCTCTTAAAATCACATGTAGCTGCGTAATGACTAGTTTACACAAGGTATTGTGCCATTTTTAAAGGTAGTTTACAAATTTAAAATATGAAGTGAGACGTTGATTCATATTTAAATGCTACAAAATCAAACAGTGTAAATGGCCTTAGTAAATATTTTAAGAAAGCAAAAAGGAGAAAGAAGACAAGTACTGACAACTGGTAAGAGCTTTTATACTACACTCGACATGTATTTGAATATCTTTCACATTTTCAGTGTTTAGAAACCACCTGTTAGTGGTTAATATTATAAATTATTCATTATGAACATGAAGAAAGAAAAGCACTTTGGATTTGTCAAATTGATTTTATAAGAGTTATGATTAGACAGGGAAATACTGCTGCTGTATTACTGGAAGGACCTAAGCAAGAAATGCTTATATGATTGAAATCTCGGTCTTATAGTCAGTCTCCAATGTGTTATATCAGTATTTAGAAGATTTATTTGTTCATATCTCTTCTGCATTTCTGGTTGTCTCCCACAGACTTTCCAAACCTCCTGGGCTTTGTCATGGTAACAGCTTAATTTATCTCACTTCAGCCTATGTGATGAAAATTTGTCAGAGAACTCTTTACAGTGCCCACAAACATTTGTTTGCTTTGGTATTCTGTGTTTGTACCTGAAAATATAGATAAATTTCAAGTTATTTTTTGACTAACAAACTGAATTAACAGGAAAAATGGTTAAAATTGACATTTTTAAGTAATTTTTCCCCATTTCCTTCTTAGATTGGGTAATATAAAGCCTATCATGGCACTTGGTACAGTATTTTGAAATAGAAATTTCCAATTTTTTCTTGCTCAACAAACAAGAGATGGACTTCAGCAGTCATTAAAAGTATACTGCAATAAGGAGGTAGCAGCCAAGCATAACAAATATCCAGATCCAGTCAAACTAAGCTCAGCTTGGGAAGGTGTAGCCAGCAAACTTTGGAAAATTAATATTTCTGTATGCCTTCAGTGTCCAACATTTGCAACAGACTTTGTTGTTGAATATTTCACTGAATTCCACCTAAAACCATATTTTAATTTTGCACATTATTACCGGAAAGTATTTTGAAAAAATATTTATGAACAAAGACATTTTAAACATTTATATTTGAAGAAAGATATGGGTAGTCCAACTGTTCCAGCAAAATTTTCCACATGAAAAAGTGACTTTTAAAATGGAGCCTGCTCTTTGACATTACAGAACTGGGCTAATACAATTACAGAACTGAGTTGGAAATACTCATTTGAATTATTTAATTGAGAATTATTGGAAAAAATCAGATTTTTGCAAAGATTGCTGGTTATTGGGGAAAGCCTACTGAGCTTGTCTATTCTTACCATGATGATTTCGTACAAGAATATCACTTAGATTAGTGGTTTTGATCTCACAGTGCCCACTGTGTGCTGTGCAACAAAACCCTGACAGGTCTAAAGACTGGAAAAGTTAGTGATTGTTTCCACGTGTTTGAATGAGAATGCAGATTACAAAACCTTCCTGCAGTCTCTGTCATTGGCTGTGCTTTGACAAGCATCTTCTTCAGAGAAGAAAGTCAGGCAAATTATTACAGGTGAAGTTTTATCACTGATGCAAACACACACTAGATAAGAGTCCTCATCTTTAGTCACCTTATTCCTTTTTTTTTGGGAGACAGTCATCAGCTGCTGCTGCAATGCGAGCTAGGTCAAAGATAAATCAAAGTCCGAGAAAAATATTCATCTTGGGGGGAGACAAGAAATCTGTTCAAAATTTGCAAACAAAAAAGAGCAAAATGTGTCATCGTACTTGATATAAAATGTTGTCCCACTCAGTACTTAGCACAGATGCTCCCTGAGTGAGTCATTTGTGCAATATATTATAAACACAAATCAGTTCGTTTCTTGGAAAAGGAAAACACAGAAAGAAACTTGATCTTGTTCATATTCTCAGAGCTATTCCATTTCTATTTTGAAAGTTTGGTCTGCATGATGTTAGCAGAATTAGGACCAAATTGTAAGAGTTGGTTTGTTATTAAAGTTTGTCTTCTCTTAGCTACTCAGATTTGAAAGATGTGCCAAATGATTTTTAAAGTATTGGATATATCTTTTAATTAAAATTTGTTCTGAGTCTTTTTCTGCTCACTTTTCTAGGCTTTGGTTCAGCAAAGCACTTAAACGTGTGCCTGGTCTCAATCCCATCAAGTAGTCTCATGGTAGCCAAGTGGAACAAGCATATGGTAATGAATATGCTTGAGAGGACGTGTGCAATTGGTTTGCCTATAAGCACACAGGATAGAGGAAATTATGTACCAATTTCTGTTTTAATGCATAGTGTTCTTCTGTTTTCTATCTTCCTTATGTTCTTTAATCATCCATTTAAAAATAGCTTATCAAAGTATGTTACAGAAATATGCGATCAGACTGCTGCCAAGTCAGTTTCAATTAGAAAAAGGAATTTTTACATTCAGCTGAAAACAAGACACTTGAATTTGTTGATAGTTTATTATTGTTTGTAAACAGTTTGTTCTGAAATTTGCACATGTACTTAGCAAGTTGTACATTATAAAAGTTGGAATGGTTTGGGGTTTTTATTAAATATTAATTAGATCTGCTAAATGGCTTGGAAAGAGTCAGCAGACTTCTGCATCCTCTGCTTACATCTTTGTGGTAACAAACTAGCTATTGCTAATTTTAAACAGGAATGACTGACCAGAAACTGCATTTGGAGAATCAAAATATTATTTTTCATAATATGGATAAAGCTTCTGGATAGTTGCTCCCACAGAAAATTAGCTCCCATTTTGTCTCATTTTGAAAATAAAAGCTCTTTATAGCACACAGATGTTTTACTCCTTCTAGGTAATACCTATGCTTACAGAATTTCTCAGGCACAAAAAAATAGAGGCAGTAATGTTTCAACCCCCTCCAATAAAAATTTCTAAAAACTCAAGTCTCTGAGAGGTTTCAAAGTTATTAAATTCTGTGCATGTAGGAAATTCACAGCTTTTTCCCCCTAAGCTCACTATACAAGCTGGGACATTATTGCATATTCTGTGTTGAATTTGTGTCAACTTCAGAGTGAAATCCCTTTGTAGGTTTTGCCCCACTCAGCACTGGAATCTGTCCATGCTATAACCCAGGGCCTGATCTTTTGAGCTTTGAGCTTTCTCAGTGATGAAGACATAACTAATTTTCACTCCAAGGCATCACCTTGTTTCGATGAGTGGGGAAAACACCAACTTGGGTGAAAGCTGGCCTGCTGTAAAAAGAAGCTTTTAGTCTCCTCAAAGAAGTGTCTCTGGCCTTGGAATTTGCTATATCAACCCTTGAATGAAACATCTGAGTATCTTTAGGGTGTGTTTTCTGTCCAAACCGTTGGTATATATATATATTTGTGCATTTGTGCATGTGTGTGAGTGCATGCTCAGTTACTGCAGAATGAATGGGTAGTTTAGATTCTTTGAGTTTGGGAATGCATAACTTTGAATCATGCTACTGTTTTTTAGGTCTGAATAAAGTTTTTACAGAATTATTATTTTAATGAGGTGACTGAGGGCCTTTCTACTAACTACTTTCTACTAAACTACTTTTAAACTACTAAAAAACCAGAAAACAAATAAATGCTAAAGTTTTCTCTAATTTCAGATCATCACATATTCTCATTGCTGCCTAATATAACTGCGATCCCTTTCTGCAAAACTAACATTCTAATATTGTTCACAGAATTAATTTCTCAAAAATAACCTATAAATGGTGTATGTTATATTTACTGTAGAAATTGAAATTGCAGAGGTTTCTGAATCTCCCAAAGCCTCACAATATTTATTTTCTTTCTTCTAGGTTGAAATACAGGAGATAATTTTCTAACATGCTATGACTGAGAAATACTCATGATGAAATAAGGTTATTATACTTACCTTCAGTCTTGGAGAATAGATTGCTGCTAAACATAGTGAAGGTCAGAACTGAAATGAAAGTATTTTGTTTCATATGAGTTGATACCAGCTCCTAGAAGTGTCACTTAATTGGCCACTGTTGATGGTATTGATAATGAATCAATGGCATTGTTGTAAGAGTGGAGAGCAGCAGGTAAGACTGAGGGGGTAGGAAATCTATACTATTTTTGTACCTTGAAGATGGTTGCTAAGCACTAGCATGATATGTAGAAGATATTTTATGCCATTCTGAGCAGAAGAAGAAAGAAATAAGAAATGGCATATTAAAGAAAAATGCAGCTGCTGTTTATAGAGTCACAATTATTGGAGATGATCTAAAGATACAATGCCTATAAGAGCTTGCTCAAAAAAGTAGATTGCAAGATAAAGAGAACAATTTCTTTACAGCATATTATAGCCCTCAGCAGTTCTCTGAATCTATGGCTAGAGTAAGGAGTGGTGGTAGAAATAATGAGCACAGTTAATTGCTGTTTAAATACAAGCCCTTATTGTGATTTGTACTTGATTGATGCTTCCCTTTCAGAGAAAGTCAGCCAGTATTTATCCTGTCTTGGGACAGGCTCCTGAGGTATAGCTTTGGAAAATCCAGAGAAGCAGTGTCATGATTGACCCTGTAAAAGGAGAATAGGAAACAACTATTCACTTTTTCTCACAGCACAGGAACTAACAGACATGAAATTAAATTATGGGGTAGCAGGCTTCAAGCAAACAAAATGAGCTAGTTTTGTGAGGTACTAATAATTAAGTTGTCTAACCTTCTGCCACATGGTGCTAGTGATGCCAGAGGCATTGATGAGTTCGAAAAGTAATAAAAGAAATTCAGAAAATAAAATCACATTAAGACCTATTAAAAAAAGTTCCTCTGAGTCTGGAATGACCTAATTCAAAGACAAGGAATTTATCTAAGGACTATCCATTATGGTTGTCCCATGCTTATTTTATTTATCTAGGTTTTTGTAAGCCTGTATCACAGAGGTTCCTGGACTAGGTGAAGCTTTGATTTGACAAGGCATAACCACACATATTTTCTTATATATTCTAAAAGTATTTATGTTAACTTATGACATGATAGGACAAAGGGACTCTTCAGGTTTGTTCTTGACTTCATATTGGTCTAATACTGCAATATGATTTTTACATACCCCACTGTTAATCCTGCAGACCTAGGTTTAAGAAAGTCCCAAGAAAATAATCCAGAACACTAAAAATTGTATCTTCTTTATAGGTTCATTTTATGGATTACCCAGCAAAAGCCCTTCTGTATAAAACAAGCAAATAAAATGCAGTTTCACCGCATTAGTGCCCTTATAATGTCACCTGAATAGACTGTTTTTTGACAGTCACAGATTACTTCCATTGGAAAAGCAGCACTTAATACAAGCTAAAGCTACATTTCGGAACCAGACCCCTCTAGATATGAAGAAACTAAGCCAAAACAGCAAAATTCAGTGAATTCCACAAGGTGACAATTAAAGGTATTGTTATATTTTCATGATTTTGTTTCTTAATAAGCATGGTGATTTAGCTCTGTGAGTGAGTACTAGGGTAGGAAGTGACAAAAGGCCCTACTTATTCTCTGTTCTTCCTCTTCCTTGATGAATTTATGCACGCGGTTGGCAGATACAGTAATGCCACTACTCTTTCCCATGTCCCAAATCTAAAAATCCAGCAAAAGTGCACAGGAATTTCATAAGATCGGATTTTTGGTTTTAACTACCTCACTGTGTTAGTATTATAAACTGGATTGGAATTTAAAAAAAAAAAAAAAAAAGTAAGAGAAACTATTACAAAATGGAAAAGAAGTAGTAAACTGGGTGTTGGTGATACTCTAAAGCACATCTGCTGGGTTTTCCTTGTATGCTAGTCCTTTTGTGTTTTTACAGCACATTTTCACTAAGCACACTTATTACTGCTGAATCTGTCTTTGATGTTTCTGGAATTCTTCACATTAGATGAGTTAAGGTTTCAAAGCTGTAGTTACCTACTGGTACAATTCATTTCATGCATTCACTTCTCAGTAGCACACGCACTAAGCAGTTTCTTGCACCTTCTATCTCGATAATGAACATTAAACCATCTCATCTACTCATAATAATATAATGGCTCCTGTGATAACAGACTCTGTTTGCACAGGAAGCAGATGTTTATGTTTACCTAGATGTAATTTGCAATGATGAGAGGTGGTGAGCTGAGATTTTTTCCTGCCAGAGCAATTCAGTCTATGATAAGCTTCTGTAAAATATTTTGCATGCCATTGTGGTCTCTCAGGTCAATATAGATATATATATTATCTCAGTGAATAATTGTGAATCTATATCAAGATATTAAATTATATATTTAAGAAAACCATTTATTTAAAGATCTATTTACCAAATCTCTGAAAGGTGGGGCCCAGAAAAATTGTGGGTAAACTTCAACCAAAGATGAAAATATTATTTGTTGGGGTCATAAATGGATTTCTGACAAATAAATGTGGTAGAAATTATTCAGAGAAAATGCCATGACTAGAAAATGGAATCAGTGACAGGTAAAGGTGAAATAAAGCACATTTATTTTACCAGAGGAGTGCCATACAAAACAATGAATTACAAAAGGATGATATTAATTCTCCATCATTTAGAGCCTTTAAATCTAGGCTGAAAGTCTTTCTAAAAAATACTCTTTACTTCAACTTGACAAAAA
Source organism: Lanius collurio (assembly GCA_020086605.1). NCBI lineage: Eukaryota > Metazoa > Chordata > Aves > Passeriformes > Laniidae > Lanius > Lanius collurio. Next base: position 17,243,254 of record JACBWW010000006.1, read on the forward strand.
TTGAATTATATTTTCTAACCAGTGTTATTCCAGAGGTATTAAAGAGCAACATTGGGATTTCTTTTGGTTTCAATATCTGTAAAATCTATGATATAATGAAATAAAATCAAATAACCACATCTATTTTACTCCTAAATTCTCTATATATTTTTTATTTTGGACATAATTTACAACGTTAGACAAACAAGGTCTCAGGAATTCCTCTTTTGAATTTGGAGCTGTTGTTCACTGTGTCCAGTTCTTTTGTCATCTCTTTCTAATCCTGAAATATGTTTTCTCATCTTCATACTTACATTTGGAATTTGGGAACTACCACTCTTTCTTGATGAACATCAATTTATTTTGCTAATTTCAGGCCCACTTCTCTGAATATCCTTTCTTGTTGTCAGCATATTGCAGGTATTTGATTTTTTCTATACTTTTCACTCCTTGGAATCCTGAAAATAGATCTTAATGAAATTTGTAGTAAGACATAAATCTATAGCTGTAAAGATCATGTCAGTGCTCTATACAGACAGCTTCAAAAGTCACCACTCATTTCTGAAAATATTCTCTCTGTTGAACAGAAAAGTGTAGATGGCATGTCCAGAAGCAATCTTTTCATTTGTTGTTTCCTAAATCATACCATTGGCTCCAGAGACAATAAAACCAGGCAAAATACAAATATTTTGTCTCTCCTTATTTTCATCAAAGTGAAAGTGGTACTGCTTTGCTAAAAGTGGTGTTCTGAATTTAAATCAGTTGCAGTTACAATGGATTTAGTTATATTTTTTTCAAAATTTTAGGGTTCCTTGTAGAGTCACAGTTGTCTAAACCTTAAAAAATTTAAATAGTCCAGGATGTAATGTTAACAGAGATGTGGTCTGATCACTTGCAGAAAACTGGCCTTAAAATTTCTATTTCAAAGCCATTTTGAATGATCTGGATTCCCAGATGCATTTATAAATATATCTACCTATACAGTTTTTTTTTCATTTTGGAAAGACAACACCTTTCCACTCTCTAAGGTCTTCCTTTGGGGGCTCTTTTTAAATTCATTCTCTTTTTTTCTTTTTCTAATTTTGTCCTGCTGCATCTCTTCTGTATCCTGAAAATGCTTTTCCCTCCTTGACATTTAGACTCTTCAAGTATTTATAGATTGTTACCATGTCCCCCTTTAGTCATTTCTTAGACAAACTATGCATATTTAGCACTTGTAATCAATCCTCATACATCAATCACTCCAGAAGTCTAATCATTTTTTGCAGCTTTCTTCAGATCTTCCTCCAATATGTGAATATCTTTCTAATAAGATGCCTAAAATTAAATACAATGGGTCATGTCTGCTGCTCATGTAAATCAGTGTAGCTCTGCTGAAGACTGTGTTGATTCATGCTGGCTAAAGTTAAAGAGCAACATTTCTAGTGCAAAGATATCAGAACTGTATATATTTTGTGAAGTGAGCCTGAAACCACACAGAGCCTTTTTCATAGTAAAGTTTCTTTGAATTAATTTCCATCACTTTGCTATACGTTTTGAATGATGAACTTCCAATTTGTTTCCTATAAAACCTCAAAATAATTTGCATTTTTGTACTTTTATTAGTGGTTTGAGGAGCTCCTTCAGCTTCTCTGACATACTTCCTTTCTGTCCTCAGCACAGCCGTGTGTCCCAGACCTCTAGCTGGAGGTTTCTGCTCACAGACCGTGGCCACGCAGAGGTGATGCAGGTTTAGGGTGGCTGTGGGAAGCATGGTACTAGCCCAGCAAGGTAAAGAGCATCAAAGCCTGGCACCCTCCCTATAGGGCTATCTCCTATGTGGAGAGAAAGAATTTAATCCACCTTGCAGCTGATCTTCCTTTGGAGTGTTGTTCATTGCTCTACTGGCTCCATCAAGCAGCCATCTCTCAGCAAGTTTAATCCAAAATCAGATCTTTGTATCATTAAAATGCAACAAAGGTCATGAAGACTGATAATGGAGAAAGATATGCTTATGTTTTAAAACTTTTTTTAAAACGAGCTGTGGCTAGAAGGCAAATGTAGCAGCCCTAATTAGTCTCCTAATAGCTCTAAGCCTCCTGTATTGTCAATGGTGATGAATAAACGTTTTTTTTCTGGATAATTAATACAGCATTTAGTGGAAAAAATTAGCACTGAAAATAAGTAAAAATGAAATTTATAAATAACTTACAAAATAGGGTATCACTGCTAAATGCAAAATGGTGACTTTCCATTAGAAATATTGTAAAAATTCTGTAATAATTATCACAGAATTAATCTCCTGTAATATATTAAAGAAAGCACACACTCACAGTTAGTGAAGAAACCTATTTCAGTATGTCACTGTGGTCAATTCTGTCCCAAATTGACACTGTTTAGGGGGAGAGGCATGGATTGTTGTTATTTCTGGACTGTTATTTTCCATAGTACCGAATTTACACACACACACACACACACACATATATATATATATATTTTTTTTTTTTTTTTTCTTTTTCTACTAACTTGAAATACAACTGACCATACTTTGGAGAAATCTGCTTTATTGCAAATGTTTTGTAGGTGATGTGGCACTTGGTTTCAAACCAAGGACAGCATCTTTTTTAGGAACCACATTGTTCAGATTAAAAATTTTTTGTTTGAAAAAGTACAGAAGCCAGGCCACTTTGTAATTGATAATCATAAAGGAAACCTATTGACCTATTGCTGTTTTAAAAAGTATTTTACTTTTGTATTTCCCCCCCCTCCATTGATCTTCAATTTACATAAATTTCTTTGGTATTTTCATTTTAAGTGAGGGTTTTCTGCTTGATTTCTTTCAGAACCACTTAGTACAACTTTTATTTCCACAGATTTATCATTCCACAGGGAAGAGTAAAACAAATGCCATCTAAGATATAAACTATATGTCTAAAGAACTTCCCATTCAAAAACAAGGGAGTATCCTGATAACATGGAAGTCCCATGTATTTCTTCAAATAATTAGGGTCACAAAACTGGGATAAGGAGGATTAAATTTTGTTGTTATATATATGTATATACAGAGAGAAAAAACAAAGCTTCAATGAGATGCACTATGTTTCACCACAGAGAAGTACATTAAGAAATACATTTTGAAATTTCACTCAGTGCTAATCAGCATGTGATCATAGTTCAAAGAGATTAGACTTTCAGATGCCAAGTAGTCTTCTGAGATAGACTGGCAACCAATTATAAAAGCTATGGAAATAAAAGTTTGGCAGAGAAAACAATAAGGTCATCTGCTGTGCTTGTCAATACAGGATGGTTCCTCCTCAGGATACTCTTGCATGTTGTGCACAGTACTTCCCTAACTACTTCTCACAAATTCTTTCTACCAGCTGTAGGGATTCATATTGCACTCTAACTGTAGATTACAGCTAGATCTCTTTTTCTAACCTTGTACTCCTCTTAAATGTTTTGCAAGGAATGGAGTGAAGGGAGTAGAAAATATTGATTTATGAGGTATGGTAAACTAGCAGGCTAATATTGAGCTGCCTCCTCTCTTACTTGAAAGCTCAAGGCTGCATTCTCAGAGGATTTATTGTGAATGACTTCAGAAAAAGAGGCTGCTCCAGTCACTGATGGTGAACCAGTAGCTACATGTACCAATTTTACATCAATGGCTCCTTGTCACAGTAGACAAAATAGAGGTTTTCTGTTCTAAGGATGAAGGAATGAATCTGAACTGTGCTACCTGTTGGAATTTGATGGGAAAAGAGAGAAAAATGGTGGGATGAAACAGCAAAAATAATTGAACAGTTTATTACCTAACCCTAACCTTGTCCCTTTGCCCATGCCTACATCTGACACTGTTTTCTAGGCAATCTTAGGACATCACATGTTAGCCTGTTTATCCTTTACACATAATTTGTAGTGCATCTTCAGGACTGGAATCAAGGAATAAACCTCCCTGCCTTGTATAAAAGCCTGGGGAGCCTGCATGTGAAGAGGAGCAGAGAAATCCTGGGATTGATAGTGTCACTCAGTAATTGACTGACAATAAAATGATCAATGAAATGAAATAAAAATGATCAATGAAATGAAATAAAAAATACTGCTCAATGGGAAAAGTAATCATATCTATGCAGATACAAATATAATTGTAAATTTTGTTATGATCAAAGGGATCACAGAACTGCTATGATTGTTCTTTGAAGAGAGCTTGATGCCTGTTAAGCCCAGAGAGGCAAAATATGATATTAGAAGTTGTTAGGGAAGGAAGGTTGAATGAAACAGAAAGCATCATTAAGGCAGCATATAAATCACTAGAACACTTATATTTTGTTTAGTAATACAGTATATTCTAATACTTTCATCTGAAAAGGGCGAGGCAGAAATAGAAAAGCAGGAAGGAATGTGACAAGGATGAGTGACAGTGCGGAACAGCTCTGGTTTTAAGGGAGATTAAACAGAATTAGATTTCTAATTTGGAAAAGCTGTGATATGGTACAAGTATACACAATCAGGAGTGATGATCATTCATTAGCTCTCAAAGAGAGCAAGAAGTTGTCAAGTGATATTTTTCAAGCAGCAGGTCTGAAACAAGTGAAGAACTTTTTTAACATGATTGCAATTAAAATTGGAACTCATTGCCACAGAATATTACGAAGAATAAAGGTAGAAATGGATTCAGACAAATTTACAGGAGGAATGAAAAATCCCTCCGGGGCGGTTAAATACAAATACCTGAAGCCATGCCTGATGTAAAAAAATCCTTAAACCAGTAATTAGCAGATACTTATAACATTTAAACTTGTCTTGTTTTTCTATAACTTCTTTAAGCATCCAGTGTCCACTGCTGTTCCCTCTCAGACAGTGCACTGTTTCAGGTCTTGCACCACAGTCCTTTCAAGTGCTCTTCTGTCATTGTCTGATAAATGACATGCCAGTGTTCAGAAGGAAAGAAGGCCACCTGTAGAGCCTGTTTTGGGGAGCTAGCTGGGCTATAAAACTGAAGAATTCCTGTGTTTTTCTAAATGTTACCTACAGAGCTTATGAAGGTAAATGAAGCTTTTCAGAGCTTCTGAAAGTAACATTTCTGTGCTTAGAAATGATCTGCATGCCTGTGAGACAGAGAGAATGAGTGTGTGCAGCATCTGTGTGACCTCCTCTCCTACGTGCTTTTGTCAATGTGCTTCCATTGCGACCTCCATCCTATAGGTACACTCAGGGAACAGTTCATACACCCAATTTGATCCTTGCTTTCGGCAAACATTGCTCTAAAATACGCCAGCAGCAGAGATTTATTTCTTGTGAGGCACCAGTGGCCAGACTGAAATTAAAATTTGTCATTCAACTGAACTTTTGGCTGTATTGGTCTGAAAACAGTTCAGGGAAATAGTCTTCTGGCTATAAGCTACGAAATACAGAAAAATATAAAGATTTAGATATATACCTCACTAAAATTTCCAAATATCTCTAAATTAATAATATTTTGTTCTATTTTAAATTCTGTCACATTTTTTTTGTCTTTTTAATTTACCAATTAAAGCAACAAGTTTTGACCGACCAGACAAAACTTTTTCTGAATTTTTTTTCCTTAATAATTTTCTAATTTTTCTGAACAGAAACTTGCAATGCTGCATTTCTGCCAAGATTTGTCACTGATGCGTGAGTCCAGAGATGTCATTGACTATGAAATTGTATCCTTCACAAATACTAGTAGTTTCTCCTTAATCTTTAGAGGACTAGAAAAACATTGAGGAACTGCTCTCACAAAGTGAATATAATCTGGTCCCTCTGCAGATCAAGACAAGGCTGTAGAAGAACTTGAGTCTGTAGCTTGAAGAACAAAGCTGGATTTTCCACATAGTCCTATCTGAAAATTACTTTTCTATTCTGCTCATTATAATTTAAGGAAAGAACACTCCTGGTCTAAGGCTTCAAAATGTTTCTCCTCTCTGTTCTCTCTGTTTTGGTGGGTTTTATAGCCATTCAGTAGTAACAATGCCCTTAACTACAGATAGTGTCCATCTAGTGTCCATCTTCTGTGCAGGAAGTAACAATTTATTTTTCTTTCAAAATTAAGTTTTGGTACAAAAGAATCTGATTTCTAGACAATATTATTTTAGGAAAGGAAGATTTTCCTAAAATGTAATTTCAGGGATTTTTGGTTGCTTGAAGTTGACAATATAGAAAAACAGACAACTTCACTATTTCCATTTTTTGGTAGCCCTTGGGAAATGGGAAATTTAAAAACAAGAAAGGAGGAAGTAACGTCTTACCTTTTAAAACTAATTTGTTTCACATTGTTAAGCAGAACTTTCACTTTTACATGTTTATTCACTTCAAAGCATGACCATGCAACTTCATCTCCAAAGAACGATTTTAGCACTCTACTCTTTTAACACAGTTAAGCTGGAAGGCAGTCAAGGGATGTGAGGAAGTCATTTGTTGTACATTTAATGGTGTGAAGTATCCACCAGGGAAAACTTAAAAGACTTTTCTGTTTCCTCACAAAAGTGTCCATGAGTGAAATTCCAATTTCCTGAGTAGTTCTCTGATTAGCTTTTCACAAGTAAGACAATTGGCAAGAAAACAACGATCAGGCTTTTGTTGATATTTATGAATATTTCACCTTTATCATCATCCCATTGGTGACATCTCCTGGATTTGCTATGGGGGAAGCTTCACAGCTGCTGTGCTTATCTGCAGGCACCAGCCCTGCGGTGCTCTGCGCAAGGCTGGAGCTAATCTGCTGCTTACCTCTGTTCCTATGGGGATGTCGAGCACTGCAGCAGCTTAGCGCCGGCTCTGTGGAGCTCAGGCAATCTGTGGGCCATGAGCTGCTGCGTTCCTAAACCATCACTTGCCCACTGGTTTCTCAAAGCTCCCCTTGGACCTCCATCACACAGGAGTCTGCCCTAGCAGACTCTTCTGTAGCCCAGGGTTAAAATGAAGAATGTCTTTCCAGCAATCCCCATCTAGTTTCTCCTTAGGAAATAAATGCAAAGCTCAACAAAGAGCTGTTTAGAGGAAGCTTTGAGGAGATGCTGTGCTAGAGCTGCACTACACAATTCTCCACACTCAGAGGACTTCAATTAATAACACAATGCTCCTTTTAAGCAATATAACCACCTTATTTTTTGAGACAATTCCTGGAACTGAGGGAGCAGATAGTTTTACTTGTAACCTGCACTGAACTGGGTATTGTATACTAGAGCTGACCTGTTCTGAAGCTGATTTAGTAATTTCCTTTCTGTTAAATAGAGAAAAGCTTCCAAAGAACCCCTTGAGTCATCCTTCATGAGAGTTTTGTGAGTTACTACTTGTTTTCAAAGTACCATATCTCTCTGTCATGAAGTCAATCTTATCCTTAGTTTTTCTTAAATGCTTTCTTTTCCTAAATACAACGTTCAACACATAAAAAAGAGTGTTTTGATTATTTCTAAAATAAAGTTTCTAGGATAAGTGGCTTTTTATGAAACTTATATTTTATTGCTGTGAGCAGTGTTTAACCATGACAAAAATGTCATACAAACCCTTCTGCTTATAAAAAGTATTTATATCACCACCATGGACATCATGTTCAAGAAAAATAAATATGTGGGATTTTTTTTCTTGTTCAGGCAGTAGAAAAAGATACATGGATTTGCATGCTCAAGAGGTTTCTGTGTTGTAATGACAAAGAAATTATTCCTGTATCCACCTGAAAAATATATTCTAAAACAAAAGTCCACAGATTCAGAATTAATGCTAAGGCATTAAGGCAAAACTAACAGTTTATTGAGTGCTTTTAGAGATTTCTTCTATAGTTGTAGGCAGAATTTATTTCAGTATTTAGAAAGAGCAGTATGCACTAAAGTGGGAGAGAGTTGGGTTTGCTATGGCTATTATTTTAACACATAATTCATTAATGCGTCATCCCTCAAAAATAAAATGACACTTCACTGCAGTAGTCTGAGAAAATCCTGATAATACTTTAATCTACAATATTTTCAGCAAACTGCTTAAGGTTTTCAGCAAAAATGTTTACCTGGTGGAGTTATCTTTTAAAAAAATCGCACTAAGTCTGCCTCACAGCACATGTCATACAGAATGAAATTCAATATTTTGGTCAATACCTTGGCAGCAACATAAAAATGTATGATCTTCCACACCAGGTCAGTTCAAATCTAGTCTCCTGTGTGAAACCATCCCAAACAGGACGTGAAAGGAAAGTTTATATGAAGAAGGCAGGCACAGTAACATTGTTCTCAGCTTGCAGTACTCCAGAGCTTTCCCAATTTTGGAATCAAGAAAATGATATTTAATATTGTCTCTCAAAGAGCTCCAAAATCATAAGAGAGACAAAGACATGGTGGTGATATCTTTTTTCTTTAAGATGTTGAGTCTTGAGGTGTTGTGGTTTGTCCTGAAACACAGTGGTGTTCCTCTTGCCAGGGGACTTTGTGTCTTTTTTATCAAAGGAGAAGACTGTTTAGTTTGCCTGAATCAGATGAGCACAGAGAATTGTGTTTCTATCAACCCAAATAAAATGCCATGCCACAAAAAAGCAGCTGAGAATTATTTTTATCTACCCCCGTCCTACCTGCCTACCTCTGTGTCTGAGATCATTATCTGGTGTACTGCAGTGCTGGTGTGCTATCACTCAGGAGATTCTCAAGGAAGAGTGAAATCCCTCAGGAGAAACATAATGGTCACCATAACTGCAATGTTTATGGCTGTTTCTCAGATTCAGTAGCATCAGACGGCTGTGTGTGAGGTAAGTGATGCAGTCCGGTGTCACTGGGGAGCCATATGACATTGCAATGACTTCTGAAAAGTCCCCCTGGGCTGGCTGTTAGCTCCCTAACAAAATAAGGCTACTGCTCAACAGCACCTAAGGGTCTCTTTTTCTATTGAAATGCAAAAAGAGAAAACAAAGACGTGAAGGACCTCCATTCTGTAGTTTATAATGTTTGTTTATCTCTAACAGGAGATAGCGAACTGAAGGGAAAGAAAAAAGAAGCTAGTGATACTGTGAAAATCAGAGAGGCAAAAAGGGAGATTGTGGCAAGCACTGAGCCAGGGGCTGTAATCAATTAGCTGATTGCCGAACTTCAGTCCCCTACATTACTTCTGCCAGCAGCAAAGAAAGATGTACGGCTGAAAATTCCCCCTCACAAAACCACAAAGCCTGTGGAACTCCAGTCATAAACGCTTTAAAAGGAAAGGACCTGCTCTAGTGTAGATTCCATCACCTTGATAATCAGCAGCCTTTCAGTAGTATCCACTTTATAAATAGAAGATCCTGGGAATAGAGAGATGTGAATGCAGATGTCTGACGTAATAAAGCTCAAACTAACCTGAAGTATTTTATAAAGAAATCATTAGACTGAACTGCTTCAGGTGAAATCTTTCTCCATTGAAGTTAAAAGCAAAATTCTCTCTGACTTAAGACAAGAAGAAATAAAACCTTTTCAAGACAGTTATTAAGATGCAGAACAGTTAAAAGGTAAGGAATTAATTTTGATTAAATGGAAATCTATATCTATCTCACAAACATTACCAGAGAAGAAATTCAATTGATTTTTACTTCATTTGCTATATTTACTGATACGAATTAAACTAAGAACCAACCTTTGAGAGCCTTTTTCATTTTCTGGAAATACCTACCTATGATTTTTTTTTTTAATTGCACTTCAGAAAACGTGATTCTAGGAACAAAAAGATAATCTTCTTACAATAACCTAGTAAGTAACTCAACATTTACTCTGACTAACTGAAAAATTCTGCCTAGAATGTTGCAATGAGAAGTGCTTGGGAAGAGTCTTTTGGCAAGTGTTTCTGACTCATAAGTAAAGTTTAGGGAGATACTCTCTAAATGGTCCCAGTGAGTTATCCCAGTGCTGGCTGGGCCTAGTCTGACTACTGGATGATGTTGTCTGTGTTATAAATTCAATCTGATAGGTTGCTGTCTTTTTGCTATATTTATATGACTCTTTAAAATAATTTTAAAAAAAATTTAAAAAGAGCATTGTCAAATGAGATAGGTAAACAACTGACTGCCAAAATAAATACTCAAACAATTTGTGATCAAATGGCAAAATTATACCAACGTCAGGATTGGAGAACAGTGAGGCATTTTGAGTACTTCCATTGGGAAAAATGTGAACTGCCCACAAATTCCTTGCAATGACCTGGTGACAGCCACAAATATAGATGGCAAACAGATCAACTAAAAGTGAGATTTCTTTCTTTGTTGTAGTGACTAAGGAAGAATTGGTCAAGAACATCAGAGTAGAAGGCACAAGTGAGCGAGAAAGGCCATGCAATAATACTTCATGAGACATATGAGAGGAAAAGGAAAGAACAGCAAAGTAAAAGCATCAGATTTCAGGAAAGTAGACTTCAGTAAACAAGAATTGTCTTGTAAGAAAACACTGGAATTCAAGAAGTCTGGGAGCAATATTGAGGTTATACATCCAAACTAACCCAGAATAGATAGTATATGTTTTGCTAAATTATGAGAAAAAGTGTTAAATTTTGACCTTTTCAGGCAGCCTCTGAAAAGGTGAAGCTGGGTCACTTCCTGAGGGTAGAGAAGCATTGCATAAATGTGATGCTGCAGAATCAAAAACTACAAAGGCACACAATAGATTTCAGGCCCAAAGGCCCTGAAGATGATAAAAAACATTCTTTCATCACATAAAAAAATAAGAAAAAAACAAACTAAATATCAGTTAAAAAAAAAGACAAAAAATCACTCAAGAGTTGGTTGACATGCTTTTTAATACTTTTTTTGAATCACTCCTATTTAGAGGGGTGAAAGGCAGTTCAGTGTTACAGCAATAAGAAAAAAATGGAGAAAATTCAAGACCAAAGCTCTAAGTGGGAAGGAACAGGTTAAATACCTGTTACCAAGTTAGATGTTTTCAATTAGCTGTGATGCTGTGATGCTTGAAGAATAAGCTGAAGAAGTATCAAAGATGATAGAAGCAGCTCTAAAACATCAAGAACAATAGGTGATGATCAAGAATGAATGCAATAGTGATCTTTGAATGGAATGTGAAATAAGTTTTGGAAATTAGATAAACTTCAGTTCGTGGAAGAATGCTAGAACAAATAATCAAACTATTTGTAAGCATCTAAAAAAACTCCAAGGAAATTAGTCACTGTCAACATGGCTTTGTCAAAACAAAATTGTATCAGAATAATCTAATTTCCTTCTACGCGAGAGCAACTGTTGGTAGAAAAGAAGCAGCAGATGTCACAGATAGCTTTTATCACTACCTCATAATAGTCTCATAATTAAGCCAAGGAAGTCTATTCCAAACAAAACTATAGAGAGTGGGCACAAAAAGATTTGAATCACTTTACTGATAAATCACTTACCAATAGCTCACTGTCAAATTGGAATGATTCTGTGAAGTAGTGTAGAGTTTAGGCTCTTCTTTTTTCCTTCAAGACTGAGGAGAAGTAATTGACATGGTGCTTGCTAAACCTGCAGGAAGAATCATAGCATTCAACAAATTGGTTGACTTTGCCAGATCTGTGACATTTGTACTCCTATTCACATATTTGTCTCGAGTTCAAAGCAGTATTTCCTCCTATATATTAAGCATAGAAATAAGTATACTTACATTTTGGCTGTGTTACGTGCACAGGGTCACAAAACCATATTGCGTTTCCTGCAAAATTTTTGTTACTTTCATATCTCTCTTATCTTTCATCATAAATGTGACTTTTTTCTAACTTTCTCTTTAAAAATTGTCATAGCCCATAATAAAAATAAATTTGAGTGAACTGTAATAATTTGGGCATTTTTGAAAAGTATTGAAAAGATTAATATTTCTATGGGTTTTGATAGTGAATAATATCATTCTCAAAAAGACTATGAATAGATTATTTTTAATCTTCTTTACCCCATATTATTTGGCTAGATATGTGAATAACATTGTTCATTTTCCCTCCTGAATGAATTAGCAAAAATCTTTAGAATAAAGTGAGAATCTTTATAATAATGCTTCTCACTTAATTAGTAGCATTCATAATTTGAAATGTTGTTTTTCACTTCCGTCTTCATTATCTACTTAAAAGTCACTGCTCCTATAAATATTTTTTAAATTGCATGGAGGAAGATAAAACATACAAGAATGCCAAGAAAAAAAAAAAAAGAAAACCATAAATTTTTTTTTTTTTTTTGGAAGAGAGTTTCACTTTTGGAAACCAATTAGCATTTTATTTTTGTATTATTTTTCTGCTTTATAGCTTGCAAAATTTGTATTGCCTGCCAATAGGTGGCACTAATAATTTCTGCATTATCTCAGTGGTTGTTCTGTTGTCTTTCAACATTGATGGAGTTATATCCTATTATATGTCCCATTTCCATTATATTTGTTTGATTTTGATTTATATTTTATGTTTAACCAAAAATGAATTTTTGTATAAAAATTCAGGTGTTATAGATCCAAGTAAATATTAGATTTATGTGCACAGGACTGATACATTAATAAACTCTAAACAGACAATGTTTTTTGCCTGAGGGATCAAATATTAATGTGCCTAATTAACCAAAGCTGGAAACTGCTGATGCACAACATCTGAAGGGTACATTTAACATTGGAAATAAAATGGACAAAGTACACAACCCCAATATAACATTTATTTTTCTTACTTTCATTTAATTTATTTCTTAGAGAAATATTTAAAATGTTTTTAGAATAGTTGAAGTAAAAAGCATTTTTCCATCGTGCAGTCTGAATCTTATGGTTATGATTTCCCTGGCTACATATGTCTTTGACCAATTCTTGATTTTTGGGCACCTGCAATTATCTTTGATGTCCTTTACCTGTGATCTCTGATTTCTTTATTACCCTCTGTTTCAGCTTTGGGGTGGCAGTATTATACTACAAGAAATGAAAGGATAAAGCAAAGAAGAGCTGGTTGGTTGAGTTTTCCATGCAACTCCAAGAAGAGTCAAGGCTCTTTTAGCTCAACTGAGACAAAGGCATACACACAATGTTTTCAAAAGAACATAGATTGCAGTGAAAGCCAGATGCTACCAGCACAAGGTACGTCTCTTCCTCTCCAGCTGAGTAAAACTCAGGTTATGACATGCTGTCAACATCATGTCAAGTTCTGCTAAGTTCTCTTGTGAGCCAGCCTTTGCAGCCGTGCTGCACAAGGTCCTTTATCATGGCTTGTGCTGTGTTGCAGGTCCAAAATATACCTGTTGTGCAAACAAACACAGCAAAACCCATTGTCACTTTAAAGAAGATCTCGTTTCTGATGGCAAGGAGATGAAGCCAGTTATTTTAGTAATACAACTCTCAGATCTCAGATTTCATGATTTCTCAAAAAATTCAGTTGAGTCAATTATTTTCTTTTATACTGTACACTAAAAATCTGCTCTTTGGAAAATTCTTCCCACACCAGCTATATTCTGACATCAGTGCAGCACTGGCTGTTGTAGGCTTGCTGGGATAGGAAAGGGATGTCAGAGAAGAAAATGATATACACATAGGAGAACTTCCTTTTCGGTGGTATCTGGCAATTAAAGGTAGCTTACCCCACACCCAATGATTACAGGAATATGGGTGATTCTTCCATATTTCCCTGTGAGATGAGTGTATGCTTTGAAATTTCTGGTAGGAAAATAAGGTGGCAGCAATAAAGCTAGCACACAAAAACCAGCTGTGAAAGCCAGAAAGCATTTACAGACCCTCTGAATGCTAGAGGCTTATTGCATCATCTATTAGGAGGGATAGGAAAACCCTGAAAGAGGAAGGAGAGAGGGAAATACAGAATAAGCACCAAAAAACCCAAAAAAACTGTACAGAGCATCTCAACAGTGGTATGTTACTATAATAAAATTCATAGTCATTTTCCACGTGTTGTGTAGATCAAATGAGATACTGCCAATTAACATAAAGTGTCAGCCTGAGGCACTATCCAGGCATATGTTAAAACTACATCTATCCTGAAGATGCAATTTAAATGGAAAACCTCCTTGATTACTGGTAATAAGGTTTCACTCAAAAAAAAGGAGGGAATCTGTAAAACACAGCTATTGCCTACAGAAATGAGTAACTAATAAACCCCTCCAACTCACTCTACTTACTCGGTACCCATCTTTAAGTCAGTTCCCTAGGTTCCTCTGTCTGTGCTCAATAAACATCACTTAACATTTCTATTTTCTTCCCACTATGCTCTACTCCCAGGTACACACCAGCAGGCAACACCTGTGTTTACATGGGAATACAAAGGCAGTGTCCTCTAAGGCCCTAAGGTGAAACATTAATAGCCCCAGCCAAAAGTTTCCATCATTTCCCCAACTCCAATGACTCCAGCTCTCTTGGTCTCTTCCTGGGGACATTCACTTTTCGTCCTGTGCTCTGCAATATCTGCAAAAAACATCGTATTACACGGTCATCTCTGGGGCTGTTGGTTTCAAAGTTCTCACTGAAGAGGATTGTTGAGGAGGATCCCCTCTGTTAAGCATTTTCTTGTTCCCACAACCAGAACACTTCTCCCTTCCTTCTTACTTATTTTTTTTTGCTCATTACCCTTCACTCTGCTGATTTATACTTTATATATCCTCTAAAGACCTCTCAGAGTATAATTTGCTGTTGGGGGAAAAAAGTGCCCATGAATGGAAAATTCTACCTTCTGCTCTTTCCAGCAGACAGTAGCAGAGAATATTAATCTCTGGAGACTTTTTATTTACTGATAGAAGGTATCTATCTCAGTTCACCACTACCATGCCCGTACCTTCACTTGTATTTTTCATTTTGAGCACTTCATATCCATGCTGTTAACTGTAGATTACAATCTTACATGATTTTATCCCTCTAATGCCCCGATGAATTGGGAGATGTCCCTATACTGACTTTATAGGCAACATATTAAGCATCAACAGATTGTGAGCTCAGGCTGTTCATCATAAATGTGCCAGTTCTCTATAGGCATATGCAAAGTTTGTCCCAAATGCAGGATAACTCAGATATCTCTGTTTTTTTCCTGGTTCTGGTTCCTGGTCCTGTGACACACAAAAATAATAGAAAGAAATTAAATGTTATCTTCTTTTACTATATACTAAGATGATGTTAAAAATCTAGCCATTTTTGTTATTTGTTATAACATTTACAGTGAAGACTGTAGCAAATAAAGAAATGGAATCTTATTTATTTTTCTTTTATCTTAGGCTGACTGGTGGAATATCTTTATTTTCATTTCTTTCAGTATTTTTTGATGTGATGCTTTATTTAATATAATATCTTTAATGCTTAAGCGTCTCAGAGAGTGTTTAACAAAGAAATGATACCACATCTGCTGCAGTGTAGTTCAAGGTGTGTAAAGTTGAAAGAGCAGAGAGGAAAGTGTGTTTCAAAAGGACAGCATGAGAAAAAAAAGAAGAATGGATTATCTATCATTTTTCGATGATAGATAATCTTGATAATCAAAATCTTGTGGTTCAGAACCATGAAGTGCAGAAAATTACACATAAACTCAGCTATTAGTGTTGATATAAGAGATTCTGTTGTGACAACAATGGAGTAAATATCAGTGTAGGTATATTCATGAATATGAAATTTCATATGCAGCAAATGTCTGTTTAGGAACAAAACTAATGTCATAACAGATTTTGGAAATATTGCTTGACATGTTTGGCAATGCACTGTCAAGATGAATTAGATCCCACCTTTGTTCACAGAACGATGCTGTTGCAAACAGCAAGAAAAAACTGTCTTGCTCTGCTGCAGACTGCAACCCATTGTCTGTGCCTCAAGGGGGGCAAATGAATGGCCAAGGCACAAAGCAGTATGGAATGTCAAAGGTGAACTGACACTCTGAGCTATGCAATTAAAAAGGATTGTTTATTATTGGTCCAAAACACTACAACAGAAATCATTCCCTCTTGGCTAGGTTTCAGACTCTCCACCCTGAGCAACCTCTCAGCACACATCTGTGCCATGCCTGCATCTATTTAGAGTCAGCTTTATGTTTTCTAAAGTACCAGTTTGGGCCTACCACTTTACAGTCTTCATCATATTTAACACCACAATATCTCACAAAAAAAGAAAAAAAAGGAAGTGGCAGTCATTTTGACCCTGAGATAGAAAGATAAAGAGTGAAATTCCAGGAAAAAACTTGAATATTGTGGTGCTCTGTACAATAAAGCACACAATAAGCAACTGCATAACCTAAGTTAAAGCACTGTTCTTTAGATTTAAAAAAACAAAGCAAAATAAACAAACAAACAAAAAAAACCCCCAGAAAAGTAAAATTAAAAATCAACAAAAAAACAAAAAACCCCCAAAAATAAATAAAAGCAAGAAAAAAAAACTAAGCCAGGGAAATTGTAGTGGTGCACCTCTCTGTGTACAGCAGATGAAAAGGGTTTGGGAATTGAAAACGGGATTCAAAACTATGATGTAAACCATTTAGTCAGAATAGGTGTGATGGAAGTTGAAGCACACCTGAAATTCTGTCCCTCCTGAGGAATTCCAGCATTTATCTCATGCTGTACTAAGATACACCCATGAAGCTCAGTCAATGGCTCATACAGAGGTTTTTTATTTTGCCAGAAATCTACAAAGGAAAATTCGAACTTCCAAAGAGCCTGATTAATTATGAGATTTGCTTCTTGGCAAAAATGACTAATTTATTAGTACATCCTTGCTCAGAAAAATCATAGGTAACCAGGGGCAGAATTTCTTGTTTAGTGAGCCATGAAGGTTGAGAACTTGGAATTGTTTTGATATGGGGCGTTTTGTTTTGCTAGATTCATGCTGAAACTTTAATAATAGTATAACCACAGTAATTACATAGCAACTACTAATGTGAACATAACACATATAATGAAGAGATTTGTATAGCCTGTAGAAATTAGATGCCAAGGGTGGGCCTCATCTCATTAATTTTAGAGCTCTAAAATGTTCATGTCTGTCTTCAAGTTGGTCATCCTGAGACTTTTCAAAAGAGGGAAACAGGCACTCCTTGATATACAGATGACTGTTTCAAATTTCTGCTTTGAGACAGTGTGAACTGTGCCCCAAAAGTCCCTCATCTCTTTCTAGAGAGATGAGGGTTTAGCTGAGATGTAGATGTGCAAGCTACAGGCATTTACATTTGGCCAACATGCAAACTACTCACATTGCGTTATCTGAGGTTATTAGGGAATGCTTTGTGAAAAATCCAAACACGTAAGAGCAGTAAGTATTTAAGACCATTCCTTGGAACACTCCTCTAGGCAATATTTATAGTTACTGTGCTGTCAGTCCCCTGGCAACACAAGGTTATGAGAAAGGAAGTGAAGCACAGACCAGCCTGTGGAGAAAAAAATTTTAGTAAAATTGATTTTTTTTTCTTAACAAGTGATTCAGAATTTATTGTCACAGAATCTGAAACTCTTATGATCATTTTAGGTTTGCCTAGACATAAACTTCACAAAAACATTGATTTTTGTTCTAGGCAATCTAAATCTAATGCCAGTCATGAAACGTGTTTACAGAGATGGGATTTGAGAAAATTTCCTCTTATTACCACAAATTAAAATTATGTTCAAGGTTCTGAACTAAAAGACAATTGCTTTTTCCTAAAACAGTGCCACCAGGGCATGAATGATGTTATCTTCTTCAGGAGAACTTAATGGAATTTTTTTTATAATTGTTTTATCGGTTATAATATTTTTCCTTTCTACCTTACCTGTGAAAGCTGATTCTGGGCATGATGCGCAACCTGTGTATGTAAATGACAGTGGATTATTAATGTTCTCATTTTCTCTTTCAAAGCTGAACATATTAAAAAAAAATAGAAAATATCCTAAAATGTTGTGAGAAATAAACAACTTCACAGTTGTTGTAAATAAAGTCTTGGTTAGGACTGGATCCTCCAGATGTTATAATTAGTTCTGTGAATTAGCCTAGTCTGGGAATTGTCTCTGTATATTGACCTTCCTCTTTCAGGACAAGTTATTGATTTGAACTATCATCAAAACTTTAAAAAAGAAGAAAAAAAGTGGTATCTGATATCGGATTACTATCAATAATGTCAGATACAAATACGACTGAATTCAGAATCTGTAGTTTGTCAATAACATTGCTGGTACACTCTGCAGTAGCTCCAGCAGTTGGAGCATTATTGAAATCTCTTGCTTAAGAATTTGCAGACTTGAGGAGCATCTCTCAGATGGGGAGCTCTGTGTGTAGATTCAGTTTGGCCAATCTTATTTCAAACCTATATTGTGTTTTTTTCTTCTTGTTGTGAGACAAAGCTTTATAATTTGAGCAAAAAAATTCTAAAACTTAATTATTCTTAGAGATAGAATTCAGCAGACTATAGCTGTATGCCAGCAACCATTTATGTGGGTTTGGTTTCCTTAATTTGGCTTTTGCATACAACTGATGAGAGTTCAAAACTTCTATCAGCTGCTGCCTTCCTTTATGTGACACAAGGAATGTCTTTAAATGCAACGGGAAACAGTGGAACAAATTGGAGATTGTTATGAGCTGAATCACAGCTCTGTTCAACATCATCAATGACAATAAAAATGTCTTAGAAACATGCTTATTTAAGGATCCATGATGGTTTAGTGATTAGAAGAGTACTCACTTAGGAAGTGGAAAACCTCCTCTAGTCTGGAGGGCTCTCTTACCACAGCTCTCACATCAGCCCTTTCCTCCCGTGCATTGCATGGTGCTATAAGGGCACTTTACAATTCTTGTTGAAGCTGGACTGCTGTAAACCTGGAAAAGCATGAGATATAAGATCAGAGAGAAAGGCTAAACCAAGGGGTGTAAAGAGGGAGTGAGAGACATTTCTTATTTTTTTTAATTCTGGTTTTAGGTTATTGTTTTCTTTCTGTTTTTATCCAGGGACACTCTACAACATAAAATACATCAACTGCCCCTGGAGCAGAGACAAGAACTCCATATATTCCTTCGTTAAATTATATAAAATAAATCAGTAGAATATCATACTTCTCTTTCATGTCATTAAATGTTAAAAGGGAAGGCCTGTGGTATGAATCTATGACTTGTACTGAGGAATAAATGTGGAATTCAAGCTGATTTTCAGAGAACAATGAAATGATAAATCTGGCTATCTATATAATTCTGACGTGTTCTGCACCATCATATGAACAGTAGACACCATATAAGAAGAGTTTAACGAGTCTCATACTAATGTGAAATTTCCATAAAAATACTCATATTGATTATTCAAAGCAGTAATATCTTGATATTGATAAGATTAATTAATGGGGTTCAAAACCACATTCTGTTATTGATTTCCACTATCCCTCAAATAATTTGCACAGAGATTCCCCCCAGTTTTTAATTTTGTAAAAAGTAAGACTGTAGACAACATCCTAGCATGGTCTCAGTATCGATGAGAGGAGACAAGAAATTACTGTTTAATGTCTTTTCACTGCTACCCTGTTTTATTTTTTCAGGGATTTATTTCATTGATCAGTGAAAGAGCTCACTATTATTTTAAATATCAACTATGATCTTCTCATATCTTTCAGAGCAATTGTTTTGTAGGTTACTTTACTCCATAGTCTAAATTATTTAGTTCTAAACAAATGACTTTGTTTTGGCTGTATGAATTTTTTTTAACTTTCTTCTGAACGCAACTGAGTGATGAAATACTATGAAAATCTGGAAAGGTAGGATTTGGCTAATTAGCTGTAAAGGAAGTTGCAATTATAGTGAAAAAGGATGTTGCTCTGGAATGAATATTCATGTTTGAGATGCATTATAAATATTTCTTGTGTCTTCTGCCAATAGTTTCCAAATAGGCAAAATACAGTTATGTTTATTTGTATGGCTCTTGTGTAGATGAGCTTTCGGTTTACCCTGCTTGCCTTCTCACCTATTCTCTATAAGGAAAATTCATATCTACTTGAAAGTGAATATCTGAACAAATCTTATGGATTTATTACTCTGTATAAATAGCCCTCTTTTTGAACTTTCTGTACTTAAGATAATATGAACTAATTAACTCCTCCTAAAGAGTTGGAAATAGAAAGTCAGCAGTTTAGTTCAGTTTGCCATATTTTCCCAAGGGTCATTTGATTTTTTCCTCTGGGATGTTCAACCCAATAAATGTCTCGTCTAGGTTTAAAGGAAGAGCATGACCTATTACAGCATTTTTTATAATTCAGGAAGCTTCAGTAAGATGTTTGCTGTCTTGCTTTACTAAGATCCAATAGCACTTCTAAATCTCAAACAATGAAACCTCAACACTCAATTACTAGTATTCCCTTTTCATAGGAATGGAGGATATTAAACTGAATAAGACCTCCCAGGTCAATGAATCAAGTCCCTGCTGCCTAGGCAACCATACTATTCAGTATTTTTCCGAGCAACTTTTTATCTGTGATGGAATACAGTAAAGTGGATAGCAATTCACCACATGTAAGGCACTAGAGCTTTACAGAAACAATACTACTTTTTAATTTTTTTCCTACATGGGAAGAATATAGAGAATATTTTCAGTATCTGTGATTTGAGAACACCACTATCAAATTTAAAATAGATTGGCACTGTTACCAGAGGAAAGTTGTCCCCTTGTCTTGGGAAAAATAAAAGACACAAAGGAGAGGGAATATAAATGCCCATGAAATTCAAAGAATTTAGCATATTGCAGTTTTTTTTGTTGCTGGATTTTTGGTTTTTTACTTTTCAACTTGTTTTTTGTCCATGCTTGGAAAAGACACGGCAACAGAGAATGGTCAGGATTATTATTATATGAATATTGCAGCTCTTATTTTAGATGATGAAATCATAGAAACATTGAATGGTTTTGGTTGGACAGGACCTTTAAAAATCATCTCATCCAACTTCCCTGCCAGGGACAGACACATTTTTCACTAGGTCAAGTTGCTCAAAGCCCCATCCAACCTGTTCTTGAACACTTCTAATGTTGGGCTAGAACTGCTGTTGATTTGAGCTCTTTCAGTGATGGTGCATGCACAAAATGCAGTATAGCCAACGTTGTCCTTTTCCTGTACAAAATAATTCTGGAAAATGGTGGAGTGGTTGCAACTGTGTTACAAAGGCATGAGCAAAATAGAAATCAACAATACTTCACCTCATTTCAGTTTCAGTGATGGTCTCTACTCCCACTGGATTTCCTATTCCTCCTGACTCTTATTCTGTGAAATTTTCATATAAAATAAACTGTTTCAAAATGCTCAAATGAAACCCCCAGGGAAGATTTAAAGAATATGATCCAGGAAGGTTGCTGTATTGTGTAGGTATTGTACAAATGCAATACCTTTTCTGAGTTGTTAACAAACTAAAGGAAGTACCAGTCAGTAAGATATTCAGATTGCTTTTGAGCCATTAAACGCATTTCTCTAAGAAGGAAAAGGTCAAGAAAGGTACTGATGGCACATTTTGAATGTCCAAATAATGAACATAAAGGGCTTCTCACCAGCTTCACCTTGTTCCATAGTGTAAAAAAGCTAGGGAGAAAATGGAGTGAGCAAAGTGCTGGATGTGGTAGAAAACCTATTCAGTGGCGGCAAACTGTGTGCACAGATAATTGAAAGAGGGTAAGGGGTCTCGTCATAAAAAACCCAATGAGACTAAGCAAAAAAGACAGGAAAAAAAGGGTGGTTTTTTTGACTACTTAGTTAATTATTGTCCTCATAGACAGTGTAGCCTTAATCCTAAATAACCCCAGGTAATCTGTTTTGTAGTAGCATTCATACACCATTTCAAATCAATGCAAGGAAGAGAGTGCTCTAACCAGCATGGTACATACTTTCATCCTGCAGCATAATCACTTTGAAATTCTGTTGCTTGAGGGAAGCAGCAGATTTCAGATAGTACAACATTTTCTAATGAGGAGGATGCAGAGAAGACTACTGAAATAAATTCTTGAAGAGAATTAGTGTCTTGATGTTTTGGTTTTTTTCCTCTTTAACATGTATTTTATTTTTCACAGCTATTCAGGAAAGCTTTCACAGAGATTTTATTATTGAATGAACCTCCACAGCTGTATAACCCCCGCCTTGTTGCTGCTTCAGCTAGAGCCTTTGTATATAAATTTAAATAATCTGTTTCTTTAAGCATTTCCTAGAAAATATTCTTTCCATTTATTCATGAACTATTGGCAAGATGAAAAGTAGAAATATAAACAGATTTGCCCATTTATCTAGTAATTGTTTACTTTTGTTTTCAGACAAGCTTTGAAAAAGAAATGTATGTCTCCAAAAGGCTCAGGGAATCTCTTGGTATCTGTTTTGTAAAGTGCTCACTAGATGAAACTAGTCTTAGAACGACTCAAAAGATGAGGAATAGCAGATGCATGTTAAATCTATGCCTCATTTATTGAAAACCATGAACTGCAATGCATGAGGTCTCAGACTTTATATACAGTTTTGTGGTAAGTAATGATACTTGATTTGGTGGAGGAACTAAAAGGCTTTTCCAATTCTGGAAATTCAAGTCAACAGGAGACTGATGCTATTGTAGCCAAGCCATCAAGTGAAACACTTCTGGTTATTGGCTGAGATCCACAAAGAAAGGTACTTAATTTCTGTTTAGGCTTCTAATTTTCAGCTGACATAGAGGCCCTCATGGAAACTCAAGGAAAAGTCAAGGCAGAGGTAAAAACTCCATAAGTGCCTTGTGGCCAACATCCTAGACAGATAAGAGTTTATAACTACAATTCCAAGGTAAGAGGAGCACCAGCATATATCATCTCTAAGACAATAATTTTCATGGAATGCAAGAATTTTCCAATGGTCAGGCTAGTGAGTTTTTCTGCTACTGACATGTTCATTTTTACTTCTAAGGACTCCATGCTGCTTCCTCATCATTAGACACTTGGTGACAGTAATGTCAGTCAAATTCTGGTCGTTTGACCAGCTGCTCAGCATTACTTGATTAGTTCAAGCACAGCGAGATTAACATACTTCTCTGAGTGCTTCCAGTCCTTTATCTTAATTTATATGATGAATTAGGTGATATTAAATGGAGAAAAATATAGATGGGTGTAGATGTGGACCACAAAGGAATATCCAGCTCACAGTAACAGTTTATGTTTGATCTTATATCTCTTGAAACATTCACACAGACAGAACTACTCTAATTTACTGAAAGAGAGGTTTTCACCAGTTTGATTCCTTGCTTTGCCACTGATGCATTTTATAACCTTGGGTAATACACATAGCCCATGCATAATTTGGACTCCTTGTTATAATGGGAATAATATGATTTATTAATCCCACAGAGTCGAAGTGAGATCTTTTCAATATTGGGGAAGTGCAATATAATTTTCATGTCTGAACCTCTCTTAACCTCCAAAGTATTACAATGATTAAATATTGATTAGTTTATAAAAAGCTATGTTGCAGCATTTACAGCCAAGTGAGGGAGAGTGTTAATCTGTGGCAAGCAAGGAAAGCATGAAAAGCTGACGGGGAGCTGATGAATCAAACCATGGCTATATAGATCTTTTGAAATGCCTTTATAGATCCTGTGAAGAGCAAATGCGAGGGCTTTAGGTGGATTATCAGTGACAGATGTAATAACAGCTATTCCACCAGTCTTTCTCATAATATTTGAATTATCTCCCAAAGAATACATCCAGGCAGGTGGACTGTGGCAACAAAGAAGCAAAACCACATAGAAATTGCTATGCAGGTGCTCCAGAAGGTGGATGTTTTCCCTGCTATTATATGAGTGACACAACAAATTTGTTTTGGTAGCAGAATGTAGAGCAAGGATGAGGTCCCTGCTGTCTCTGTTCATCAGCTAGATGTTGCCCTAGGCCAGGGGCATGCTGTTGCTAATTTTAGTTTATTTTGCTGCTCAGCTTAGCTTGTGTCTGTGATTCACCTAATCATTATGATTAGGAAATTCAGCTATTTCTGTTTTGCAGATTCCATGAACGGATCTTTGTAAAATGTAAAGTACTAGGTGTAAATGAAAACAATTTCTAAATGTAATATGACTGCAGTGCTTCACTAAGAGGAATCTTTCTGCTTAAAGGAAATCAGAATCCTGATTCTCAGTGCATTCTACACTGAATAAAGAGTGATATGCCATGGAAAAGCAGGAGAAAGCAATGAATGAAGTACTCTATATATGCTTAATCTAGAAAATCAATGAAAAATTCATTTGGAATAATTTGTTCCTAGAACAGACCTTAGGAATTCTTATAGCACCTCCCCCTAAACTAGTGCAGAACTTGCTCTCGCAAAATAATAATGAAATATTAAGGAGGAAATCTGTGAATAAGTGTAGCGGGGGACCCCCCTGGGCCCCCCCAGCCGGGTCCCTGCCATGTGACTGAGTCGGGTCTGTCCGATGTTCCAGCAGCCCGGGCTCTGATCTGGTTGGTTGTTTATCCCAGCTCTGCCCTGGTATCCCCTTTCCCCCTGTCTGTGATAAAACCAGCAGGACACAAAGCCCCTCCCTCTTACCTCGCCGACTCTGCCCAGGTTGGGTGCTCTGTCCCCCCCAGGACAGAGGGAATAAATGGCTTAACATCATAAAGGAGGTTTGAGCCATATTTCTCTTCTCAACTTCTGCTTCTGGTGAGTAGCTGTCACTGACACTGGCTTAAAGTGGAGCTGCACAGTCGAGGGATATTTAGGCTGTTTGTAAATGATTTAAGATATTCCAAGACATAAAGAGGCAAACTCACCACAAAATTAAGCAGTGGACAAGCTAATCCACCACCAGAAATAAGTCCTCAGGGTTAGATGCTGAATACAATCTTGAAGAAATACTTTTCTGCACCTAGTGTTCCCTGCTGTACACTGTTCTCTTGGACTCCTGAAGTGCCATGTGAAGGAACCTTTGTGCCTTCAGAAGTGGAAGAGCCTCTTGATACTCTGCTATGTACTTTTCTGGATGGTGAAGGTTTAGTATCATCCTTCACCCGACAGACAAATTTACCAGTGATTATTTATAACCAAGGAAGTTTCAGAGTTAAGAATCTTTGCTATTAAATTTTTTCTCTTTTGTTTTCTGTTTTTGTATTTGCAGTGATCCATAATGCAAGAAAGAAAAACAAACCCATAAACCATATATTGTTTTCCATAGGTTTTATCTGTAAGTGGTTAGTATGTAAGTTCTATAAAATGTTATATTTAGATTTGAATATCTTCTCAAGGTTTTATTAGAAATAAAATCACAAACCCAAACATACTAGGAAGTGAACCATGAAAAAGACCATAATCTGCTATGGAAGAGACTTTTACTGGTGGTTGACTGGAGCACACAGTAGATATGGTATACACTTAAGATTCTTAAAAGTGATGTCATATCGTGGCAGGTAAAATTCTGCAATGTATTTTGCACAGTGAAGTGATCTGAGGTATAAGATGAAAGAAGTATGGTGCTGAATGCACAGCCTTAACTTACACAAACATGGCCAGAAAGGGCAGGGCACCTCAGGCTATTGCAAACCTTTCATTTCTGGATTACTGCCTGCATGTGGCTGTTTAGTAGTGCCTGTAGGTCATTCAGTGAAATTGGGTATTGCAGATTGGCTTGCAAAGGCCCAGGAGTTCACATCACGGAACCACCGGTGTGGACACTGGGATTGGCAGAAGGGCCAATGCCTGCCTCTAACTCAGGGCTGAGCTACACCAAAGACGGACTGTGGGAAAGCTTGTGAGGCTGCAGAAGCAGAAGGTTTAATGACTGGGTCTTCTATCATTTAGTAATGACAGTTACTGCACTTAGGATAGGACTGCAGCCTCAAAGGCTGTCAGCTTGATATTCCTGTGAACTCATTGCAGATCATAGAGTGGGATGGGAAACCTGTATCGGAATGCTGTAAAATTTAAATTTACGTTGTATGAGAAGCTACTGATGTCAGGCTCAACATCAGATCTGACATGAAACAGGTAGACTTGAAGTCAGAGTTTTGATTTCAGAAGTGGTCTCAAGGGTTCCTTTCCATCAATTTAAAGGTAAAATGAGATAAAAAACATTGATTTTTTTTTTTCCAGACTCAGGAAATTTTGGTTTAACTCTTTAGAATACCTCCACTGTTCTTGTTGATTTCAGCAAAGATAGGATGAGAGGAAAGGCAAGCAAACTCCATTTAAACACAAGAACCAGTGACAATAGTCATAGAATGAAAGACATGGGATTATTTCACTAATGTGTGTGTCATTTTCACAGCACTAACTGTCTGGGTGACGGAGGCTGGGTATTCCTCCATTCCTCACACAATCAATTGCTCAGCTTTTCTATTCCCATGGCTTGAAACAGTATTTATTTTCTGTAGTTACTCTTGAAACAATTCCAAATCCTGTATTTCTTTGGGATGGTTTTCCTGAAGAAAAAGCAAAGCTATAGTAGCAGTTTTCTTGCATTGTTTCCATACAACCCACCAAGCTCCTTACAGGGGATCCTGTAAAGAAGGTGCCACTGTGAGAAGGGTCCAGAGGGAAACTGGCAATTTGATATTGAGAAGAGGGTGTTTAAAAGCAAATCCCCAAGGACGCTTATGGTCACACATATCTGAGATACCAGAAAAGTCCCTTCTGGCAAGGTAACTCTAGATTTAAAATGTGAGTTCAAATGAGATAAAACATGAACAGAACATGAAAAAAACATCTGTGTTTCAAACATATTTCACTGAAATGATCTCACTAGGCTTAATCCACACTGAAGAAAATACTCAGAAACAATTAGTAAGACAAGGATGTGTTTTTGTGCCAGCAAAACCATAAAGGAAGGAACTGAAATGGTTCTGAAGAAGTTAAAATAGCAGGTATTAGCTTGTGTCTAATAGAGCAAGAAGGTGGTCCTGGCTTTAACAGCTTATTTTCAGGAACATCAAAACACACAGGATTTCATTGTAGTTTTTTTCACCGCATCAGTGATGTGTTCTTGGACTATGCATGTATGTATGTGTTAGTGTCTATGTTCACATATTTTTGTTCAACTCATCCAGTATTTCTTCATGAAAAAATTTTCGTTTTCAGAAACCTACCTACTATATATAAAGATATTGATTCTGACAAGATATTCTCCAGCTATTCTCACACACTCTATTTTTTGATTTTGTTCTTGGCTTTTTCTCTTCCCTATATTATTTCAAAGAATAGGAAACTCATCACTGAAACTCTTATGGCCAGTTAACTCTTAAGAAATTCATTTTCTGCAGTTTGGAGAAGATTTGTAATCCCTCTGAAACCTAACACAGCTTAGTCTAACACAGGTATCTGAAATAGGTCAAATGTTTCTACTTGTTTATATTAGTAAAAAAGTTTAGGGTGACAAGCTCAGATGTAGCTAACAGCAGTGTAGATATTTATAGTTTAATAATGTCGATCCAATGCACTGTACCAGGTCCCATGTGCATCATTCACAGGAGCATCAGTGCAAAGGTAATAAAGCTGTGATAGTATTTCCTCTACTTTACGTTCTTCAACAACAGGAAAAAGTTCTTATTTCTTAGGAAAGAAGAACACATAAAAACATGCACAATGTTTGTGTTTTCTGCTGATCTTTTCACTGTACTGCAATGGAACACATAATGGTGACTGACTGTGTAGCAAGAAGGACCTAGTTTCATTTACAGGTGGAACACAAAGAAAGTGAGTCATCATAAGCCTTGGTGATACTTCCACCTCTTTTAGACCTAAAAAGCAAGACACTTGCTTAGTACCAGAAATTTCAGTAATACGTTTTCATGAATTTAAACAAGCTCCTCTTGTGCAAAAACTCCATGTTTGATAGTATAATTACAAAATAATGTGAGCTTGTTTTTTGTGTGTTTTTAAAGAACTCCAGCAATGAAGAAAACAATTTTAGCAGAGATCTTCTATTCAATCACATTTTATTGGTATACGTAACTGGAAAGAAAAAGTGATTACATTTTCTTTTGCTTGTCACTTTCAAAACTCTGGAAGTTCAGGTTTAAAGATAAAAACTGTAATTAGAAGGTAACTTGAATGAGAGTCATGTATACTGGTTTGGGAGTGACTAAAAATAGATCTGAATCTCTGTCTCGGTTTTGTGACCACTTCTAATTGTTTCCTTGCTTTTTCCCACCCTTTCCTCAGACACTGCAGATGGTGATTCTACCCAATGTACACTCATGTGACAAAAACTTGCCCTGGGTTAAATGCAGTGGTACTGTCTCTGGGCTAGGAAGTTTTTCTGTTAGAGGATAGAGGAGAATATCCTGAGGTATTACCACTATTGATTTGCTCTGTCATGTCACAGAATCACAGAATCATTGAGTAAGATCTCGAAGGGCCAGTCCAACCTTTGACCAATCACCACCTGATAGACCACAAAAATGAGTGCCATATCCAGTCATTATTCTTCCTCAAACATCCTTGATCCCTACTCAAGGTCATGGAAAGGAAAAGCCTGTCTTGAAAAGGAACAGAAATGCCATAAAGAAAAAGCTGAGAACCAAAGAATATGGGAAAAAGTAATTAAAAAATCATGAAGGAAGCGTGAATAATATTCCTAAATGAATTCAGAAATAATAGATCCTAAGTGTTCAACACAAGACCAGAGATCTGTTGGGCATTGATCACTTGCTATCTCTGGAGACTTAAGCCCCTGTTGGATGGTCAGACTTTGGCTTAACCTAGAAAAGCCATCCTTCTGCCTTTCTCTTCAGAATGGTGATACACTTGGTACTCAGTCTTTTTATTGGGCAAATATACCACCAGTCAGTATTTCAGAAGTAATCAACAGGGTTCTGCAGTCCCCTCAGGTATCCCTGGTGAGTTTGAATGTGTTATCAATACAGGGTCTTGCCTTTGAAACAAAAATAATGGCTTAACACTTCTATGCAGCATTCCCTTTCTGGAGACAGAAGGTAAGAAGGTAATTGCAAAAGAAAGAATAGACAGGCTACAATTTCAAAATTCTAGAGAAAAGACATCTCTAGCTAGCAAATATTCAAACCCTTGAATGATATCATAGGAATTTGGGCTGAAGCTCTAGATATTTTCAGTAATATTTTAATAAGAATTCACATAAAACAGGCACTGAGGTAGATGAAAACAATAAATCCTGTATACTTGAGGTACATGTGCCATTTGTTCAGTTCTGCTAAATGTCAAGGTTTAAAGCTGCAGAGATAAATCATCCCTCTCTTGGACAATTTATTATCATCTCTCTGTTGAGCATGTAAATATCTTTTAGAAAGCTCTATGACTCCAGACTACCTTTCACTTTGTTTATGGAATTCAATAAACAGATTCCAAGGCTACTGTGAGCTCCTTCTTACACATCAAGGATCTGGTAGAAGTAGTAGTACCAAAAAAGAACTAGTAATAACTTTTTCTGCTGGCCAGATTCTTTGTGTTTGGAAAGCTTTGACTATATATAGGAGATGCTGCTTTGTGTTTTATGCTTGGTTTTCATAAGAAGTGAAAGTTTATTTAGTCTTCCATCATGCTGAAAGTCCTCCAGAGCAGTCAGGTTACTGTTTCCAGCTGTACTGAAGGCATGACTTTTCCCTTTCCCTTTCCCTTTCCCTTTCCCTTTCCCTTTCCCTTTCCCTTTCCCTTTCCCTTTCCCTTCTGTTTCATAGTATTTAAAGTATAGCTAAAGCCATAATATGTGTGCCACTGCAATCTGAGGCATGGAATGACAAGTGTCCTGAAAATTACATTTGTTCATTGTGAAAATAATGGGATTTTTAGGACTAGGGCTTCACATTCTATTCTTCAAATAGAGATGTTCATAAAACTTCCTGCATGGTTCAATCTTTTATGGCCAGAAACTTTATGTAACCACAATTTCTGCTAATTGTAAATAATTTTGTAGAAAACCCCCCAAGTTACTGATCTCAGAATCAACACGATTGTCCAGTATTTAGATGACATAGTCAAGAACAAGCTATTTACTGGCTATTTGTTTCAACTCCATGGAAAATGACACTTCACTGTGGCTGCAGTGAAATGTGGAAGCCACTGGGGGTTTATTACATAAATAAGATTCTCCTGTACTTCCATACTGATTGCAAGAGACATGCCAAAACGCACAAGCAAGAGGTATTAACAGCAGCAGCAACTTCCATGTGTTATTGGGAACTGCCTGTTTCTTTTCCTAACAGTATTCAAAAGGTTAATATGTACAGGTTAGTGCAGAAATATTTTTTGCTATGCTATTTCT
Source organism: Lanius collurio (assembly GCA_020086605.1). Taxonomy (NCBI): domain Eukaryota; kingdom Metazoa; phylum Chordata; class Aves; order Passeriformes; family Laniidae; genus Lanius; species Lanius collurio. The sequence goes on from JACBWW010000006.1 coordinate 17,273,304, forward strand.
TACATTTCTATGTTTATAAACATGTATTTTAATTACTACATGTTTGAATAAACTCAAATGTCCAGAAATGAGTGTGAAGGGAAGTGTGAGGAAATAACTTCTATTTCCTGACATAGAAAATAAAGCAGACTTACTTTATCATCAGTTTCTGTGAAAGAGCTGACACCTGATTTCAGAGGAACTGGATATCTGCTCACAGTTTTAAGTCTTCACGGAAACAATGATTTTAGGCTCATGGTATTGAAAAGTTAGGTAGCATCTGGCCTCTACCACCAGAAACTTTTATTCATCAAAACAAATTTTTGAGACTTCTTTGTGGCCCCTTAATTACTGTCTGTTTTAGCAAAAACTTTCTTTCAAAAGTTCTGCTTCTTAAACCTCATTGGAGGGGAGAATTCCAATGCATCTTGTTCAGACTACCACCTTCAAGCCTGAAAGTGAAATAGGGAAAACAAAAAGAAAGAAAAAGAAAAAGACAAACAAGGAAAAGAAAAACACAAAAAGGAAAAGGAAAAAAGGGGAGGAAAAACCCCCAAACCAAGAAATAAAATGTCCTATACCAATTGTCAGTACCATGCTATAGCTCACTTATTAGAAGAAAGGGAAGGGATCCAAAGGAGGATGCACTGCAGCACTTCTCCCTTATTGTGTGCTCTGAAATGCCATGATATAGGGTAAAATATTCTTGGCATATATTCTCCCAAAATCATCACATGAAAGTGTCATTGATTCAGGGGAAAGAAACATGAAAGCATTACAGGACCCTCCACTACCTTTCTTCTCCCATCTTTCTTGATTACTTCAAAGCTTCTTTGCTTAAGTCAGACTATGTCATGTTAAGAATGTTCAAAATAGAATTTCCTGTGTGATGTTTTCACACCATTTCATCTGCTAACACAGATTCTGACTTGTGAATAATGGGGTCCATTCTCTGATCCATAATGGGAAGTGTGTTTCTGCTGCTTGTATCACTTAAAGATTTATGGGAAATAACTGAAGTGATGACATGGACCAGGTCACAGTGGCATCCCTGATACTGCCTTTAGTTCAAAGATACTCAGTACTCTGCCATCAGCTAGAGCCTCCCTAAGTAGGAGCAGAAGAGGTATGCCAATAACTGCAAATCATCTGCTTTCAAGCTTTTTGTATGTACTGTGCCAAATAATATTCTTATGGTCAAATCTTTCACAGTTGAATAAAATTATTATCGATATTGCATAAAAGAAACAATTTACCACAAGAAGTACAGTAGCCAATATAGAGTGTGACATGGGAATAATTCTTTCAATAATAAAGAAAGAGTGGCTAGCTACAATGGCTCTTTCTGGTATTTAGAGAGCCACAGATTATTAAACTAAGAGAAACTGCATTTCAGAGAAATGGAGACATCTGGTAAAACAACAGAATATAATCACTATATCATCATTTATTGAGATTCACCTAAGGACAAACAAGGGATTGCAGAGATAGTTCAATTTAAACTCATTTCTATTGATGTGGTCAAATATCCTCTTTCCCCAGTTTATTACCCAAAAAAATGAGCTTAGTAGAAGATACTATGAAGAGTCTGGACTGATGAGATTATTCCCTTACAATGCAGAGTGAACAAAACAAGCTCAAACAATCCTCTTGCAGTTTTCTCCTATGACTATTTTGAAATCTCAAGTGGAAAAAAGATAAGTTTGGATTAGTCAGATGTTGGAAAAAACCTCAAGCCACATAATCTCTCAGATTTTAAGTGCTACATATTGATGTATTGATTTGCCTGAGATTTTGCCTGAGATAAACTGAAGCGCTGTCTTCAGATGTTCATTAAGTTTGTACATGAATATGCAAGGTACTGAGGTCCTTCATCATTAGATCTCCCTTTTGTATTTTATTTTCTTTTCCACTGCTATCCTTTTACGATATTATTTAAACTTGTTTCTTCAAATGCATTTATTGATTTATGTGATATCTTTATCAAGCATAACAGGAGAATTCAACAAAAAAGTCCCTAAGGGAATTTCTGAAGTATATTGGTGTTCACCCACCAGAATTCAATGTTTTCACAAGGAAAAAGAAAATTAAAACCCCAGAAATTTCCAGTCAAGGCAGAGAAAATGATGCATTTCATAGAAAGGAAAATATTTGCAACTAAGATTTTAAAGAATGAAAATAAGAGTTGCGTATATGTAACAGTGTGGATTCTTTGCCATGAGGAAGAGAGTATATCTTTAGTTTAAGGTCTTCTTGGTTTTGGTTTTCTGAGTGTAATTAGATGTATTTTAGTAGAGTAATTCTTATCAAGTTACCAATAACTGTTTGGTCTATATTAATTTTTTATTTGTCCTGTCTACCAAGTGTTGAATGTATTTATTTCACAGATGATCTTAAACAGTGCAAGTAGTTCCATGCATGCACTACAGGAAGGGTTTTTTTTAAAACTGTCATTGTTAACAAATCCTAAGGATGTATGCACGGATTGTGTTCAAGCAGTTTGGGAAAACACCACTTAGCCCTGGTTTTGGCCCTATGAGTTTTTCCAGCCTGAATTATTTTATGGTTGGTAGAGATGTAATCCTCAGTCAATTTCTAAACCAAAAATATTATTGGCTACAGGGAATAAACTATACAAGTGGCTTAGCCTGTTTTTGAAATCTACATGCATTCACACACACTTGCCCAGTGCATCACAGTTGCAATAAATATGTTTTTAAGCTATAGTCAATGCATTTGCATTCAAAGGAAGAGGTCACCCATAGTAACATCACTCCTGTGACCCAGGTAAAATGAACATATTGCTGTGATATCCCTGCATTTAAATGCCAAATGATGCTTGTTCATAAGGAATTGTGTGAAAAGTTACAATAGCCATTGGTGCCAGGGCAAGAAACAATCAGATCCCACGAGTTTCTAGATGTATTAAAAATTCCAAATATTCTACAGTCATTCTTTACTACCACTTTTTTATAACCTTCACTATGTCAAAGAAACTAGGGAAAACCTTATACAGTTTGTAACACAATGCAAATTTGACATGATATTTCTTACGTGTGTAATTACTTATCTTTTGTATTATAATCCTTTTCCATTTACATTTCTGAAGGTCTGAAGTATATCTTTATTTTGGGAATTTCAGCTGCAGCGTCTCTACACTTCTAAGAATTAAAGAAAAAAAGAAAAAAAATTATTTTTTCCAGCTTCTGCTCACAACCCAAACTTGCTTGATGCTAGAAATCATTAAACTCCTACTTCAGCATGGAAGAAGAGCTCTTTCAGAAAGAGTTGTAAAGATGTGGATTTGTTTTGTTTAGAAAGAATACTTGTAATATTAACCTTGGTTACGAGTTAAACTCCAAACCAGCTTATTCACTCCTCCATAGGATGAGGAGAAAATCAGCAAGGTAAAATGAAGAGAGGGACATCATTTCCCAGTCATTGTCATGGCAAAACAGATTTGACTTGGGGAAAATGGGTTTAATTTATTACCAATTAAAACTCATTTAGTTAGAAAGAAACAAAGAAATAATTAAAACAGGCCCTTTCCCTCACTGCCTCTCTTCCAGGCTCAACTTCATTCCTTCACTCCTGACTTTACCTCCTATTTCAGTGGGGAGAGGGATAGGATTGGGGATGTGTTCATAGCTGATCCTATCTGCTGCTCCTTCTCCTACTCCATTGTGGGCTTTTTCCCTGCTCCCTTATGGGCAGGGCCATGGAGGAATATTTGGAGCCCTGACCTCTCTGAATAGAAGTCATTCCTTTAGCGTCCCACTGCCAACACCTGGCACAAATAACCCGTGCACAGTCTTCCTCAAAATCACGGTGTAATTTTCTTTCCATTCTCTAGAATTCAATAATGATCCCACTTTGTGTGTAAAGCTGATGTCCTATGTCATCCCTCTTAATCCTGAGGACATCCCCAAAATGTTTTAGAAACAGGAGCTCTCTGGCACATACCCAGTCTTTGGTTTACTTCATACACTCTAATCTGCTGCCATTTTGCCTTTTTCAGCAGCATTTCTCTCCTTTATGACAGCTCTCCACATTACTGAGTGCACTAAAGATCCTATTCTCCTATGGCATCTTTTTTGAAACACCTTCTGAATTCCATGTTTATTTAATAAGACCAGAGCTCTGCCACTACATTCTTCACGTCGGTGATTCACTTTGTGGAGAGGAGAGAAATAGCATTCCTACTCAGAAAATCATAAAAACAGCTTGAAATTAACTGCAACAAGTGTAGGATCAGCTTTGCAGCTCACACAGACATACAGTCATTGCAAAAGACACTTGCTACCAATTCCATCTAGTAATTAATTTTGATTGAATTACGACTTAATGCCAGAAAAAAATCTCCCTGCAGCTATAGAAGTTTTGTCAACGTAAGACTCAACTACTTTATTCCAGTTGTTAATCGACCCCACTATTAAAAACTGAAATTACTCCTAATTTCTGCTTTGACTTTATCTATTTCTACTCCAATTTATAGCGATTGTTTCCTGCTATTCTTTGTCCTACATTCTATAAAGCACTTTTATGTGTTTGAATTTATAAATCCCAGGATTACATTTACCCATTTTGCCCCTTCATTATGCTGCTCATAATAACTCCTTTTTAGAGTTACTATTTTCCATAAGACAGTTGTCCTTTAAGCTGACAGGACCTGCATTGTCTCCTGCAACTCTATTGAAATGTGTTTTGTAGGAATGTGTCCAGTGGGTCAAATGATACCGACAGTGTTAAGTGATTGTTTCTTCCTTGTGGAAGCTCTACTGATGCTTTCATCATTCACAGATTTGTACAGCGCTTGTTTTTTGTTTAGGGCCACTCCTTTGATGGCTTGCTGAGTGTATGAAAAGCACATGTTTCCATGTCCCAGGGGCTGCTGCTTTTGACAATTGTCAAAGAGTTGTCAACCTCAAGTTGCACCTGGGGAGGTTTGGATCTGATATTAAGAAAAATTCCTTCACAGAAACGGTGGTCAGGCATTGGAATATGCTGCCCAGAGAAAAGGTGGAATCACCTTGATGACCTTGGAAATTTGTTCTAAGCTTAGTGAGTCTATGATTCTAATTAACCCTTTAGTATATGTTCCGTTGGTATCAGTTGGTGGGAATTAACTTCTTTTATCGCTCTCTTTTCCTTAAAAAAAAGAGTAAAGCTTTTCTAATTAATCTGCCTCAAAAATTGTGTAATCCTTTTGAAACCCTAACAAGTTTCCACTAAACTGAGGAGGTGAATTCCTCCACCTTTTATCACAATAGGCAATTATGAAAGAAACATCCTCTATGTTCTGTAATGAGAGCAAAGGTAAGAAGTACACTTGCACAGACAGGGTGAGAATAGGAATGAAGTCTTTGACAACACTAGCAGTCATGGAGTATTCTTCTGGTAGGAAGGCCCTTCCCTGACAGGCGAATTCACTGGAGGCTTGTACCTACAAAAACTAGAGATTCTTCCACCATCTTGTTTGCATCCAGACTTCTTTCTTTATTTTCCCATAGGTTCCTCTTACATTGCAGATGTGGTTAATAATAGACTTGAGTTTCTTGAGCCTGATGTGACACAACAGAAAATTTTGTTCTTAGATAATGCATAATTAATTAGCTAACTAGTTTAATTCTGTCCTTTAAAAGCAGGACAGAAGCATGCAAAATAATTAAATTATGTCTACAAGGTCAGACTCTGCTATGAGTCCTAAAAAAACTGAAGACCTGTCATGATATCAAGAGCTGACATGCTTATTTTAACTTGAAAACTCATTCAAATCATACTCTCCAGCAGCTGTTCAGTACTGACACAACTAATGAAACAAATAAACAGTCAGATTATCCACCAAAAACTTCTCCTTAAAGGTATTTCTGGTATTGCTTAAAAAATCCACAAAAAAGCAGTGGTTTTGTACATTAGGGTTTAATATAAAGAATGACTTTAATACAACTTAAGCTTTGTGCAAAGAAAAAAAATAAGAATCAATAAGGTTTCCTATTTAATTTTTCTATTTCATATTTTCCTACTGCATCTTGGGAATTTTGAGAAGACATAAACCTGTCTTGCAGATGTGCAGAAAGGGAAAAGAGAGATGAAAAAATCCCCATGATTAGGTGTTACTCTCTGTGTCTAGTTTAAAAGTAGAAAACTCGTATCTATAGCCAAACAAACCATCAGTTGTTTCCTGTTGTCTTTTTTTCTCTTTTGAAAAATAAGAATGCATAGTATTCAGGGCAAATAACAAAATAAATTGGTTCTACATATGCTGAAGGCATTCAGTTAAAATCCATGCCACTGTAAGGAAAGCAAATAGAGGCATCTAGATTATATTAATGTTAGCAATCCCTTCACTGAGGTATAGCTACTGTTCCATAGATAATGCAGAGTACCCCAGACTAAGGATCAAAGAATGACTTCTGGCTTAAGCTAGTGGAACTATTCTTTTGGCTTGAAAGCACACTGCACCTAGAAAGCAAGACCCTAAAATATAAAATCTTTCAGTTACTTTATGTTTTGGTATGTGTTAAGATTTTCTTCTATGTGTGATTCATGCAAGATGTTTTGAAGATGAATTTTGACAAGCTTTATGAAGGAAGTGCTTCATAAAGTGCTTTTGTCTACACACTGGTCCTATGGCTATGCTTCTAAAGACAACCTGCCTTACTTTTACAATGTATTTTAAAGATTATGAGTATGGATTTTTAAATTAGAGAAATACGTATCTCTGTATCTCTCTCTATCATCTATCATCTATCTTTCTGTAGATATGAATGCAGAGAAAATATGCTATTCAATTAAAATTCCATATTGAGATATATATCTTTACATATAATTTACAACTTTTTGTATACACAAATTTATATCCATATAGATACAGATATTTATACATATAAAAAATTTAAACTTTCTCCAAGTCTGCAACAGCCTTATGTATATGAGTATAATATAAGGTGCAAAACTTCTGAATAAATTTCTTATGCTATGGAAAAATTGGCTCCTTTCCTTCTCTCCACCCACCAAAATCCCCCCACTTCTCTAAGGGAATATAATTAAAATAAGGAAGACAAAATTATGTCTGGCTTGATATATAATATGCATCATGTATAAAATATTTTAGCATCATATAAATATTATGCAATACATGTGACAGAACTGAATGTTGCTCTTACTTCCTTTGCCAAATTTCCCACCATAATCCTTTGGCTTGCACACTAGGATTTCTTTTCCCCCATTTCTTGTCTTTATTTACTATTACCTTCTTTGTAGATTTGTTATATTTCCTGCCCTTTCAGGTTTTGATGAATAAGAGTGGCTCATTAAGGCTGTTGCAACACTGGGGTGAAAGCCTAGTCCCCAAGTCAGCTTCAACCAGAATTAATCCCAATGTACATTCTTTACATCCTGAATTACTCTCATTCTCAACAAACTAAAGTAAGGCTTTTCCAGGTAAGAGTGTGTTGGATTGAGGAGGGTAAGCTTAAAAATGGTAAATGTACAGGAAAAAATACTATTGAAATATTTAATCCAATCCTCCTTGCAAAAACATGATGCAGCAATGACTTCCATGTTATTACACAGGGATGAGCATGATACCAGTTTTCATAGTTGATATCTGCTGTTCATTGTGCAGCCTGAGTGAGCATCTGGTTTACAAGACTTCAGGCATCAAATTTCGAGAATACAGTGCCCTTGAGGAAATAAAATGTATTTCCTTATATTTTCATGTATACATAGATATATTCACAGTGTAGCCTAACGGTGTTCCTCACAGGAAAATAAGTATTGTAACAAGTGATTCACTTAAATAAAAGTAATACTATCTAGCTGCAGAGAACATTCTTTGTGAGGCTTAATTCTAGTGAAGCATTTTTTTAAGCATTGGACTGTAGCAGCACTAATCATTTTATGAGTCACGGTGACAAGATTTTTCTCTTGTTGGTGATTCACAACTTTGTTCTGCTGAAATCTCTCTGAGTTTTGACCAGTCCCAGTGGGCTCTATCTCCAATTCTCCATTCTCAATATTTCCTCCTTTGGCTATCTAAGTACTGACTTTGCCTTCCGGTATTCTGGTTATATCTATACCATGTACTCCTAAGTTATCCGTAGAGATCAAAGTAATCCCTAAGAAATGTAGTTCAAGAAAGGAAAAGCAGTTAAACCTCAAAATAAATAGTGCTATCTGGCATACTTTTAAGTCCTAAACAGCTCAATTACCCTATTGCATGTCAAGTGAAAGCATATTTTGCTTGTCAAGGACAAGATGTGTTCTGCACATTGTACTTAAAGTACTGCAAGCGTCTGTGTGGACAAAATGTAAATTATTGTAAATCTGTGGGACTTTTAGGGTTCTGTCTATGGGTGCCTTGGAATCTGGGTAACATGCAGAAAAAGAAGACAGGAACAAACTTTGTGCCAAATTTTTTTCAGTGGGAACCTCCACACCAACAAAATCTGAGCAGCAGAATTTTCACAAGGACCGTGTTATAATACAATATGTTTATAGTTTCACAGAAGTCCCAATGGAGAGTCACGTGCCTGATTAATCGTGTTTAATTACCAGCTCCTTTTAGGCTCGGATCCATTTGGACGCCATGCTGAAATGCAGCAGAGAGATCACCACCCACTGTGTGAGCAGAAGTGGCAGACAGGCACATGCAGCTCCTGTGACTCCTTTTTGTCTGGGAACTGCAGCTGAAAACTGTACTGTCATGCAGAAAACATAAAACACTTCATGTGCTTTCATCCTGGTTTATAAAAGCCTCATTTCAACACAGATATTTCCAGCTACCTGACATAGAGCTTTATGTGTAACATAGTCTTGTATTTCAGGAAGAATTTTTGGAAAACATTGTTTTTTTGCAGCTTATAACTATAGAATGTTTTTATTAAAAAATCTTTAAAATTACATAATTAAAAATCATGTGTCAGGACAACTTGCATACAAGTTAATTTAATAATGAGAATTTCCCTACCTTAATAAGTTAACATGCTTGGAAGTTTGAAAACTTTTACAGGTATTTTTCTTACAGTTCTCACTATATATCTTCCCACTTCTAACACTGTCTCCCGATAGTGCTAGACTTAAAGTCTTTCCCAAAGATAGCTATGATATTAATATACACAATGTGCAAACCAGCTTGCCTATCATTCCTTCTACTTGCAAGGTCGCATTCTGTTTTTACAGTACAGACTATCAGAAAAATATTTCCACTGACGCTTAACACACAGCAGGAGGGATAAGAATTATCCCTCAGAATCATAAACAAGTTTGGATTGGAAGGGTACATTAAGAGGTACCTAGCCCCACAGCCCCTGCAATGAGTGGGGACATTTTTAACCAGACCAGGTTGCTCAGGCCCCTATCCAACCTAACCTTGGATGTTTCCAGGGATGGGCCATCCACCACCTCTCTGGGTAACCTGCTCCAGTTTCAACCCTTTTGCAATTATTGCAATTAAATCTGCTTAGCAAAATTCCATAAAAATAAAATGATCTACATGTAAATGCTAACACTGCTAAAGGAACTAATTGTAAAATATAAACTAAAACAATATTGAGAACTGAACATCTGCTGTGTTAGTGCCTCGAAAATCTCCATTTGGCATATTCACTTACAGACTTATGTTTTCAGAATTTGTTTAGGAAGATGCTGGAAACATGCCGGTACCCCTCATGCCATAAAAATTATACAGATGAGAAAAATGAGTGAATTATTAAATTATATGTTAACTTCCCAGTAAATGTGAGACATTCAGAAGTTCCTGCCTCAGAACAGAGAGTCACCTTTTTTTCCTTTTTGTTGCCATGCAGCCTCTCTATCCATTTTATAACACTGTGCTCTATCCAGCACTAAATGTAATTAAGGACCTTTTCAAAATGATGATTTAATGATCTGCCTTTTTTTTTCCACATTGTAGCCAAGCAAACAGAGCAACTGACTTACTCAGAAAAGGCTCAGACTATTATTTTATATGGACACATCATTGCAGCTGGCAATGCTTCACCTGGATAATAAGTCTTAAGGTAACAGCATAAATTAAGCACTAAACCATTAAAAGTTGGACTTTTTATTTTTCACTATGGTTGACATTATGTAACTCACAGAAATGTCTTGAAGAAAGAAGACCTTTTGCAAGACAGTTCTATCTTCACCAAACTAAATTCTGATCCCAAATTGTGAAACGTTGAACACTTTAAACCTTTTGTAGAGGGTCACATAGCTTCATGCTTCCATTTTGTCATGGAAACCCTTGTAAGACTTACAGCCTTCTATCCAATCTTTGATCATGCATATTCATCTGAGGCCTTTGCTGCAAAATGGGAATGTTTTCAGCTAAGTTCTTAGTTCTGCATTGTCTCTTTACCACCGTCTGTTTAAAAAACAAATTTGAAAACAGTTGAACTATTTCGTGTGCAAGCTTTGACTTACCATAGGTGTCTTCTCCCAAGCAACAAGGGATAGGAGAGGAAATGTCCTCAACTTGTGCCAGGGAATGTTTAGATTGGATGTTAGGAAAAATTTCTTCACCGAAACTGTGATCAGGCATTGGATCGTGCTGCACATGGGAGTGATGGACTCATCATCAATGGAGATATTGTAGATACAGCTCTTAGGGACGTATTTTAGTGTCAGACTTGGCAGTGCAATATTAGTAGTTGGAGCTGATCTTAAAGAGGTTTTTCAACTTAAATGATTCTATGAGTTTATGACTGAAAGAACTCTATCTCAGGACTGCAGTTTTGTACCAAATTATGTGATATCCTGTAGAAAAATTGCATAGGGCTTCTCTGCAGGTGTGCCTGATGGACTGTAATGTCAGCACTATCATTACATACAGTCTGAGTTCAAAGCCAGATTTGCTGATGGTCCTACTCCGATGGCTGTCAGGAAGGCTGTCTCAGGGGGCAAAAGTCCAGCTGCACCCTGAGCTGTCTGACGTGCATGTGCGCTGCAGGGGCAGGTCTTCTTCAAACAGGCTGTAGCTCACTGCCTTCAATTTGCTCTTACAGTGATGGTCTGGGACTAACCCCCTAACATCAACTGTGGATGCAGGAACCAGATGATTTTGGGATGCTTCAAGAACTATAGGTGAGTATGGTGGTGGCTCATAGGAGAAGAGACCATTCTGTAGTGCAGCAAAATCAGTTTCTGAATAAACGGAGGTGGGGGCAAAGTCTCTATACAACAGATTTTTTTCTTTGCCCACCAGAAAATCACTTCATCTTTCTTTCTATAGTGAAATGGATTTAACTGCTCAAAGTGAACAGACGGGACTGATTTATGTTTTCAGAAGAATTTCATGAAAGCTGCCAGTTCTTTCATTTTATCCATTTTTCAACACCTTCTGACTGTAAAGTTGGCTGAGTTGTGCTGACTTCTAACTGATGGTGCCAAAGTTGTTTCCAAAAACCAGTCAGGATTTCTTCAATCTTCTTTCAGAGAAGGATAAGCTTGGAAAGGAGCAGGCCATCTTAGAAACATTTTATGGCCAGGTGGGGAAAAAAGGAGGAGAAAGGGATAGGTGTTTATAATACGCTTCTCAGCTTTCTGTTGGCGGGATTCAACATCAACACCAGGAGTAGTACAGTGAGGGTGCACCCCTCATTCCAGATTAATTTCAGAAGTTTCTTTTATTTTTTTCACTATACTCATTTAGCTATTGCTCCTGGCTCCTCAGTGCTGCTCTCCAGCCTGTTTGCTGCTTCTTCCTAACAATTTCTAGATCTGGAGCACCAACTTCCCAGCAGCTGCTGTCTGAGAAGCACAATAGGAAGAACTTGCTTGAGTCCTAACACCTGCTAAGAATGATTATTTTTGGCACAGATCCTTCCTTCATGCCTCCATAGACATCAGTGTTCTTTTTGTAGCTGTTCCTCCACGAGTGCTTTCACCTGGTCTGTATTTCACATAGATGTCTTTAAAGCCTGGCCAAAACCCAAGGCTCACAACAAGACAGCAACTTATACCAGCACAGCTGAAGGGAAAGGTTGCTCACCTTGGAAATGTGGCACATGGAAGGAGACTGGAGGTTGATATTCATTGTAATAATGTCAAGGTCTTCTAACAGCACTGCGGGATCCAAGCTGAAGAGACCTTCATAAAGACACAAGTGAAATAGAAATGTCGTGACCCAAGGATCCAGGGGAACAGAACGGGAACATTGTACTCTTTATGTCTCTTGTGAAGGAGAGAATGCTTTTGGGGGCAACTTTTACAGCTGGTGCGTATTATAACTTTTATAATAAATAAGAAAGTTTCTAAGTTTTCTGATTCCTAAGGCTGGATGATCCAGTCCCAGGAGCTGGTATCATGTGCTACTGGTATCATGTGACACCAGATATGTGAATTGCACCATTAGTGTGATTATATATATGAGATTTAAACAAATTGTGCATGGTTATTTTATTTCAGAAATTTTTAGATGACCCTTGAAAATATCCATTATACTAAAAAAATTGTCTCATTCATTAGCATTAAATAGATACATATCTTAAATGCAAAGCCATCAAATATTGGATAAGGAAACTCACTCCATTTCATTTACCTTTCAGCTGAAATGCCAGACTTAAATCATTAGCTTCATTCATGCCAGTGAGTTTTCAAAGAGAAGTTATGGCCTTTTTTCAACTGTGCATGTCACATCCCTTTAGAAAAAAAGTCAGCAACATTAAAAGTAATGAGCAGTTTTAGAGGTGAGTGACTAAGGTATCATGAGTTCAGAAATGATTGCAAAAATGGTTGCTGTGTGCCTGCATCCAGACAGAGCACTAAGACTAAGACACAAAACTAATGCTTGTCTTCCAAAGCACGTGGTAATGTGGTGGGTGAGTGGAAAAAAACACAATTTCCCCAGAATATCTCTGCTGCTTGTTTTCTTGGCCCACTACTGATTTTTACAAGAGGTACTTGTTAGGCATTTCTGCAGTTGCTTACTCATTTTCTCTAAATGACATTGCTGCCTGTCCTCTCTCAGAGTAGCTAGGTAGCCAGTAGGAAAAAAAAAAAAGAAAAATAAGAAAGGATCATTCTAATGTGTCTAAGCATACAGAAATAACACCTACAAAACAATATTCTTTGTGTTTCTCCTTTGCTCAACTGCCAGCCCTCTTTATGCAGGGGGCAATGCAGTGAATCATAGCAAGTCTTGTAAAACTGGCTTTCTCTGAGGCATTTTACACTTATTTTTGCCAGCTTCTTAAAAATTGGACTGATATAGCAGCCCACAAAAATATACATGTCTTCAAACACACACATTCCCATACGTGTATGCTACCTTTTCTTGTAACATTTGCCAAAGTTGGAAATGTGGAAATGCGTCCTCTATGTAGAGAGAATTTTATTGCTCCTTCAAACTCCCGAGGGAGGTTTGAGCTGATTTCACAGGGTTCGAATGGAAATATTTCTTACATTAACTATTTACATTCTTTACATTATAACTTCTCTTAGTAAGAAAGGGTGGAATACCTTGCTAGATTTAAGGCAAAAATATACCATACTTCCTATGGCTATTTCATTTTTACAGATATAAAATTAGTAATGTACCTACTATTCTCCATGTCAATAAAATACAGCTTTAAATTCAACCAGTCAGTTCTTACTGCAAGCAAGAACCATGTCAACCATTCATTTTTACTTGAATTCCTTTCCAATAAAGTGCATTATTTAAGTTTATAACACCCAGTTCTTGAGAAAGAAAGAAAAAAAAAAAGAAGTATATTCCCATGGTAAAAAGAATCTTACTATTTTAAACAAAAATTTCAACACATAAGCCAAAGTAATTGAAGTTCAGTGTGCTTTAAGCTCTAAATTCTTGAAAAGTGCTTTTAATATGCAAAGGAATACTAAACTAAAAAAAAAGAAAAAAAAAACAAAAGAAAAATCGTGCAGAGAATTATAATGAGACTGGTCAGACTACCAATAATTTTAATGGAAACAATTTTTAACTGAATAGTCAGAAAAAATCTCTGTGTATCTTTGAACCTAGCTCTTGTGATCAGTAATCTTCTTTACCTTCTTCACCTCCTCATAATGATAACAGGAGTTGTGATGGAACCCCCTTCCTCATACACTGTCTTAAAAATTGCTAATTATCAAAAAAAAGAGGATAATCCCAGTGAATTAATCTCTAGTTTGCTTTGAATATTCAAGAATATTCTTAATGACCACATTCTAAATGTTCCAAATGCTCCCTGTCAGCAGGAGGGTACTTGTCTAGAAATGCACACAGCTTTCAAATGACTGGATATCTCCTAGTGAAAGACTCAAACAGCTGTATAAGACTTACCAGTGCACATTTTCACGAGACTGAATGTTTAATACAATATTTCTCTTGTGCATGTTACTGAATGATCCAGTCATATAAATTAAATTAATTAAAATGTATCTTTTTTATAATATAGATGCAGTCTCTTGGGACACCAATCGTAAACACTTATACTAGGTAATACCACCTAAACCCACCCTTAGCAGTGCACTTTTTACAGAAGTCCAAGGATACCAACTCAACATTACAATAACACTGCTTCTGCCTTTGCTTCCCTCCCTGCCTTCCTTCAAAGGGCTCAAAACAATAAATAATCTTCCTGGAAACCTTTGACTGTGAGATTTTTTTGGTTGGATTTTGTCCTTATTTTCCCTATGTACAAGTCAAAACAAGACACAGCCCCACTTGATTCCATTACAGTGGCTAATTATGACAACAACAATCAATAAAAGCCCAGAATCCTTCTAACATACTGGCTTTGAAATGAGAGGCAGCCAAACAGGAACTATAGTAATGAATTTAGAGATGGAAAATCACTCCTGGGTTTGAATCCCTCTTGTATTAAAGGAAATAACTGATGTACATTTACTCCACTTCCTTCAGAGCATAAAATTACAGACAATACTGTATCACACACTCAGGAAAGAGGGGGAACTAAACACTTCAGTTACATTACAGTTCTCAAATAAATTTAATTCTCAAATAAGTATTGTCAGATACAGCTGTACAGATCTAACATTAGGCTGACAAATTCATGCCCAACTTGCTCACACTCTAAGAAGATCACAAAGTGTTTTGCTACACTTAACACTGAACTTATTGCCATGCTAATTATGAACACACCTTATGATCAACTTGAAGTGGACAGACAAGCCTGTTCCTGTGTCTGAACGATGGTGCAGACCTACTGCCATAAGATGAGGTGGAACAGGACCAGACAGTGCCATCGTTCAATGGATGAAGTGTGAAAGCACATGGCTCACCTTGTGCTCCTGTGTGCTGAGCCAAGGGCATAAACTTCAGCGAGATAAAGTCAAGGAAAATTAAGTGAATGGCTGCCTCCAGAATGATGAGGAACTGAAAATCTCTGCCCCAGCAGATATGTCCAAGGAGGAATAAATACTTGCAGTGGATTTTTGTGATAAGGGCTTCTGGTAAATGACTTTGCTCCTGGTTTGCACAGAGCTAGAATGGAGTAATTTTAAAAGCCAAAGAATATATCTGCTATAATACCCAAGTCAATTACAGCTTTAACTCACTTCAGAGAGATGACAGCAGATGGTGTGTGCGCAGATGCCTCTTTCTGAATACCATTGGTTTTGGCATCATGACGGCTAGACATGAAATAAACTAAACCTTAATCACATTAAGCCAACAAGTTGATCACAAGTGATGGAGGGCACAGAGCAAGGCAATCTGGCCCGTCGTTATTAATGTTAATCAGCTAAACTCAGCCTCCATAATCACACTCAGACACAATAAAATATCACCAGATATTCCAGTGAGGGGCAGACCCAAAGGCTGCCTTCACCTATAAAATGTAAACACTTCAAAGAATAAAGTCATGCAGCTGCTAAGTTTGCTGAAGAATGACCAGGTCCCAGCATGTATCCTTCCATTGACTGTGTGAGGCACAGTGGAGGCTGACAAAGTATGGTGTGCTTGAATCTCACTCTCATGTCTTCACTCCTTCCAACTACTGAACAACTTTTTATACATAACCCTTACAAAGAATTTTTAGGCTTCATAGATATTTCATCTCTGATACTGAAAAAAGTTCTTCCTGTTCCATACTGTGTTGTTGATACTACTGAAATAGGATCATTCTTTCTTAAAGGAGGATGAATATTATTAAAAGAGAACTGAATAGCTGCCAAAGAAGCCTTTTTCCTCTATGTAAAGGACAAGTGCTTTCCTTCCAGAAATGAGCAAAGTGTGGAGGTTCCAGTAGAGTTTGGTTCCCCTCCTTGACACAGTCAAAACCTCTTGCATGGGTTTGCTCAGCATTTTATGTTTAGCAACATTAGGATCCCTACTTTATTCTTTGCCTCTCTTTGTTACTTATACACACAGACTAAATGAAGAGATATAAATTATTCAGGTACATACAACATATATATTTTAAAAGCTTCTGTTGCAATTGTTGCTACATGGAACTGTAGTAAATTTTAAAGTTTATTTATGCATAGTTACTTGCTTTGTGAGTCAATAGAGCTCCAGTGGCATTTAAGATAAAATCAGAAGTGTTAGCATTTTCCTAGACTAAAACATATATTTTATTTTTAGTGATACTGTTTCTATTTCAGCTATACTCTTATTTTAATATTAATTCTAACTTACATGGCTATAGTTATGGGAAGAGCTTTATCAGAGAAGGGAAACATAAAGGAAAAAACCTGGACTACACACAGTTAAAATTTTCAAATTTTGCATTTATTGAAAATTTAATACAGGAGCTTATTAATTTATTTCTTTCTGGAAGCTCTGGTTTTCAAGCCTAGGCATATCTCTCCTTCATTATGGCAAAAGCTGTACCATAATTTTACCACAAAGACACTGTAGGAAGGTGTTGCAGTAACTAAGAAACCCGTTTTAGTAACACAAAAACAAGTGTTAGGGGAATAACAGGACTGAAATATGAAAATAATTTTTAGGCATGGTAATTTCTGTCAGAGATTGCTGCAATTTAGAAAGAAAACTCATTGGTGATGATGATGATGATGATGATGATGATTATACTTTGGTATGAATTGATAAGAAACTGAACTTCTATTTCTTGAGTTGGAGTATTGGTATGATGAAGTCTTTGTTCAAGTACAGAGTGTGGACACCTTATAAAATAAAATATCCATATAATCTCATTCAAATGTCTTCTTTAATCCTATATACTACACTCCTGAGACATTCAAGATAAATGACAGAGTAATTTATCCTTTCTTAAACATTTAGAATATAAGTAGCCAAAGAGTAATGCTGTGTTTTGATTGGTTTTAATTCAAACCACTGGTTTCCAGTAAATAGAACTTTTAGCAGAATGATTATGATACATTTGTGAGATGGTTGTGATACTCTCAAAAGCAGTCTCCACTTATCTATTATACATAAGATTACTATCATTGTATCCGAGTGCTTCAGCATAGTCTAAGAAAAATTTTTTAAAAAGATTAAAAGAGATTTTAAGAAGTCACTTAAATACTCTATTACAAAGACTGGATCCACAATATTTGTGTTATTTCTGACATGTTTGTATTAAAAGTTTCTGATCTTACTTATATTTCCTATGTAATTGATTCAACCACTTAAATGCATTTAGACTTAAAAGTGATTTCTTACTAACCAAAAAGTACTTCATAACAATATAAACTTTCTTTTTCATGTCCTGTCTCTCATGATTATATCAAAAACATTTATTCCTCTTTGTGCCAACCTTTTATGTAGTTGAAGGTAGTTATTTTTTCCTTAGACCAATTCAGTTCTCTCATGCTGCACATGGACCACGTTCTGTATCCTTGGGTCCAGACTCCTCTTCTCTGGACTGTACTGGAGGGCAATATTTTGAATTTAGAGCTGAGGTCTGCCTCAAGACAGAATGGATGACTTCATGTATCTGACATTATGTATGCCTCAATAGCAGTTTTTTCTTTTCTTTTTTTCCTGAAATATGGTGTTACAGCCACTAACCCACAGACATTGTTTCATCCTGAACCTTTGCTGTATAAGACGTGCAAAGGAGTTGAAGTATTGTGAATATAGGGGAAGAGAAGTCAAGAGGATCCTCTCCCTCTGTGTGCTGGTGGAAAAAGATCTCCACTAAGGGCAAGAGCCACCACTGAGTCTACAAATTCGGGTGCCTTTCTCCTGATCACACACCCACATCTGAACTACAGAATTTCACTCCTTTTGATCATTCTTCCTGACATACCTTGTTTGCCTGCGTCAGGAATTACCTACAAAATGTTGAAAGTCATACAGATTGGTCTCTTAGGTAAAAAGTGGCATATAAAGCAGTCTGTCACATTCAGAAAGTGTTCTCCAAATACTTGTAAAGAGGCTTACTTCCTCTTTACATTATCACCAGCATTATATATATGATACTAACTGCGGATATTTGTAATTCAGGGAATTCCTGAGCTGGACATATTTTCCATATGTATAGGAAACTACAAAAGGTTCATATTTCATGAATTTGTCTGAACACTTCCTGAGCCCAGGTATACTCATAATAGGAGTAATATCTGGTGACAAGGCATTCACCATATGTACATTACATATTCTTGTATCTTTTTAATCTTTTTTTTTTTTTTAATCACATCTGATGTGCTCATGTGCTGAGAGATTAAAATTCTACAGTCTAAAGTAAAACCAGGACAGATAAAGAATAATAATATAAGGCGATGGTAAATAGATGGAATAAATGAAGTACCATAAACAGATAGGGTTAGTAAGAAATTTTAGAGTTGATACGCAAGTTTCTGCATGCAAACTGGAAGCCTAAGTAGCAAAATGGGAGCGTTGCTCTGAATGGAACAAAATAATGTTTGAAACTTGGAGGAAGACAAATAGTAGGACACACTCTTACTAGAATACAATGTATGTAAGGAACCTAAATCTAGCTGTTAAAATGTTAACCCTTATGCTTTCATTTCTTTCCAGAAGTAAAGAATATTTGATTTCAGATTCACCTTTTTCCCCCCCTATAATGCAATAAATGTTGAATTCTGTTATAGTGGGATGGGACCATGTCTTGAATTGTTAGTGCAGGGTACAATAGCAAAAGTGGTGGAAAAATGTCATTCCCAAATGACTGCTTGTTCAGAAGGACATAATTCTAATTGCAAATATATTGGCTTCTATTTCCTTTAAATGGGACACAGCTGCTTTGTGCTATTCAAACATTTTTTAGGAACATAGAAAATGGGAGAAAACAAAGAATTACTGCTTGAAGGAGACTAATTTTACTTTTATACTTAGAGCTAGAGGGCAGGATTTCTATTTCAGACCTTTACCAAGTAAGTTCAGTTTGGCTGAAGGATTTGTTTCAGACCTAAAACTCCCTCAGATACTCTGACTTGTGTAGCACATACACATGAAAGAATAGGGGGATTTTATTAATAGTTCTTGAATCAAAAATAACTTCGAAAAGGAAGAGAAAATAGAAGAGTCAGACACATGGAAGAGACTACTGAGGAGGATTTTAGTCTCAGAGAAAAATAATTGGAGGTGATTGATTCACAAATTGGTCAAAATGATGACATGTCCAGAAGGATTGTGGAGAGCTCATGAAATACCTGCATGGACCCTAGTAGATGCCTTGCTGAGTGAATAAGGAATAATAAACCAAAGGATGTTTATCAACTTAATTCAGAGATATTTATTGCTCTAAACTTTTGCTAGATGATTACCAAAAGCCTTTGAAACCTGTCTGCAGTTGATGTAGTTATTATGATGGTGTATCTAAACATGCAAGTGAGAAGTGCATTTTTTTCTACACAGGGAAACAAGAATCTATAAAAGTATGAACTGATGACCAAATGACTGATTGACAGAAAAAACAAGATTCATAGGATATGTTCCAAATCTCCTGTTCTAATAAAAATATCATATCACACATTAGAAATTAATATTATGAAATGAATGCTCTATTAAATATTTTTGTGTACAAATATGGGGTGAAGAGACAGTTCTTCACTGAAAAAGCTTTATATCCAGGGAAAGAAAGAAGAAATTTATAACACTGACCTTGCTCTACCTGCATTCTTTATAGACAAAGGAAAAGCTATTACTTGCCAGCACAATATTTAGAAAGGTAATATATAATAAAAGAAGGTAAAGAAAGTTATGTTCAAATGAGGAGAGATGTGTGAACAAGTTGTCAAACAGTGGATAAGGGGAAAATACTATTGGATATTGAGGAGATAAGTTGCCAATTCCATCAAGAAATGCCTTTGCCTAAATTTTTGACCTTTATTTATCACAGTTGAATTATTTTTCTTTTAGCACTTCAGTCATTCACTATTTTTAAAGTTGAAGAATAAAGACAAGAGATAGAAAAAAATCACAGCAAGAGCTCTTTCTATTGCTGTTCTCATTTTATCCTTTTCTCCATGTATTTTGTGGGTTTGTTTTTGTATTACTGAAGCTGTTCTGAATTCTAATGATAAAGTACTTGGTTCTAACCCAACATGTGCAATAATAGGCTCAGTTACTTAGTACTTGTCCAGAATCTCTGAGAATTTCAAACTTTAACATATTTGGAAGCAGTGCATGTCTTATCCACAGCTGAAAACAATAAAAGAAGAAAGTGCATGCCAGAGCATGGAAGTGTAACTGGATTTCAAAATGCTTAAATCAGGAGAGACTGCTTTTTTTTTGTTGTTGTTTCTTTTCAAGAAACAAAACAAAATAAGTTGGAAAGTAAAAAAAAAAAGGAAAAAGAACTGTTACCAGAAGGGAATACGTCAGGATAATACACCAGATGGATGTGCTGCCATTCAAAGGGACATCAAGAAGCTGAATAATGGACCAGCATGAACACTATGAAGTTCACTGCAGGGAGATGCCAAATCCTGCCCTTAGGGAGGAAAAAGTCCAGCCTCCAGGACAGGCTAGGGGCAGCTGGCTAGAAATCAGCTCTGCTATGAAGGACCCAAGGGTCATGGTGGACAATTGAGCATGATCCAGCAATGTGTCCTTGCTGTAAAGAAGGAAAATGGCATCTTGCCCCCAGCATATGTTGGTGTCCGGGGTTGTTCCTGTCCAAATGCAGGACTTTGCACTTCCTCCTCTGAGACTTCATGAGGTTCTGTCTGCTCATTTCTCCAGCTTGACCAGGTCCCTCTGGGAGGCAGCACAACCCACTGGTTTCACCCCGTAACCAGAGCAGGGATCTGCATTCTGAAATCATGCCAGATCCTGAATCTTAGCGAGCTGAAGGCCCCCTAGGTGATAATCAGCACTCTGCACAACAGTCTCCTCTGGCTAGCTCTAAAGGAGGTTATTCTCACACGGTATGTCAGACATGCTCTCTGCAGTGCTAGATTATATGCAGAGGTTACATATTTGCCCATTCACTTGGAGAGGTAACACTTAACAAAAGCTAGGACTAACAGCATTTGATCTGTAGGAGATTAAATTCATTTTAGTCACTGCCAATGACTTTTTTAGCCAAAGCAGAAAAGAATCTTCTATGACTGGAGGCAAAATGTGCACCATTTCAGGTAAGTCTCTTCTCCTCCATCTGTTGACTTAGGAGCTTTTTTGAAAAACTCCTTCAGCCCCTAAAGCAAAGCAGGTGGAATTGAGAATTTCACCGGGAGGCAATCCCCGTCTGCCTACACCCAGACCATTACCTGCCATAACCTCCACAAGGTGGACAGGTAGCCAAGGTGTGGGACTCAGTCACCATCTCTCCCCAGAAATTTAAAGTCAAGTATCCTCAGTAGCATGGTGCTCTTGGTCCTCTGCACAATAAGCAGAACCTTTCATAACTCTAAGTTACTAAAACAATGTTGTATAAAAAGCAGTGCAAGGATTACAAACAACAGTGCCAATGCTAATTAGGGTTAGCCAAGGTTTTCTCATTCATACAACTAAGGGAACATATGGGAAATGTCATGTTGTCATAGCAGATTCTTTGCTTCTAAAAGTTGTGTGAAACATCAAAGCCAAGTAAAATAATAGCTGCATGCAACAAATGTGAAGTACAAGAGCTTCAGATAGCATATCTTTTTTTTGCTGCCTGACAGGGGCTGTGGTAAGAATGCATGCAAAAATTAAATCTGCTGTGATTCTATTGTCAAGCTGTTAGTCTCACTCTTCTTCTGATGTGTTTCTCTAACTTTTGTATGAAGACATTCAAAACATGATTTTAAAATAAAAGTACTTTTATTCAAACCGCACAGAAAACCCTAGAATTGAAAATACTATTAATTTTTAAAAAATTATGCCTCGTAAAAGCTTAAGCCATTTTCTCTTCATATGGATGTAGCTCATCTTTCTTCCTGCAGTCTATAGGTTTGAATTAGAAGAGAGTCAACAATTCTGTTGGTAATTACTATTGTACATAGACTTCTCTTTAATGTGATGATTCTGTACAAACAGTAGAAGAGGCATTTCAACTTCTGTGTTATGACTCAGCTAAGAAAGAAATATTTTCAGATGTTGTTCCAAGTGGTCACATGTAGAAATGTAACACTGATATAATTATAACATTAATACAACCTAAATACAACACTCATGTAATTTTAGTGGCTCTTGGCTTCTCTGAGGAACACTGAAGTAATTCTGAAGAGACAAACAGAAGCTGGTGGGAGGGGCCCACAGACTGAGATGGACATCTGCTTACCAGAAGAACATGTAACAGGTTTTTATTATTCCAATAAGAGAAGAAGCAAGATACTGAAAGGTGGGTTAGATTCAAAAAGTGAAAAGCTGTTTGAGTTTTCAGTCTTGAATTTCTTTCTTTATTTTTCATTAGCAATGTTGTTGTATTCACCATTCATAGATCCTCCAAGAAAGGAAACACAAGTAGCTGAAATGCAGACATAGCCAGAGGTTTTCTCTCTATTTCTTACTCTCTACCTCCAAAACATGGAAAAGGTTACATTTGCAAGCGCAGAGGTTTTCTCTTTATATTCTTGGTTGCCCTATTCCAGATGACCCAGCCCTTTGGAATGAAATTTCTGTTTTCCAGCCATTTTTTTTTTCTTCCTTTTTTTTTGGTGTGTGTGTGTGTTTTGCTGAATGTTTTTTCATTTGTTTCCCATTTAACCTTACAAGACAGAGGCAAAAACATCATTCAACTTTAACAACGTTCATGGTTGCTCAAAGTCATGCTTGCTGGCAAGCTTAACAGGATGGACCTTCAGAACTTCAAGCCACATGTGCTATTGTTCCATATGACTAGCAGGGAAGCTGAGCTGGTATGGGAACTTCTGAGTAATCTGAATAGCTGAGTTTGAGGAAGCAAATCAGTAGGCTGTGTTAGGACTGGCAATATCCTGGTTTGTGAAGTGATGGGACCCCTTGAGAGCTGTTGTCACCTTTTGTGAACCACAGTTTGAGCTCTCTTCTTCCCTTAGCTCTCTAGAATATATGGTGTCTGGCCTGTAGCTCTCGGGATTTGAAGGTTTGCTGGTTGTCTTTTGGGATCAGAAAGGCTGGACACATCTATATTATAGGAATACCAACCATTGTAGACCAACAGCTTACCAGGGATTTTAAGGACTGAAAATAATGAAACTTCAATGCAATATTCAGGACTGATCAGTTAAACCCTGTCTTCACACTTACTCTTAACTGATGCCATGGCTTGAGATGATAAATACTACATGAAAAGCTATCTCTGCATTGTTCTTGGCAGAAATTACTAGAAGGATGTTGAGAAAACTCATTATTAATAATCATAGTGTAGAATTTTTTTGAATTAGTTATGATTTTACTCCAGTTGGAAGGGTTTGTTATGGTTTCTTTTTCTACCAACCCTTTCTTTCAGTTGTCTAGTGGAAAATGGAAGGCAGGGTCATCTAGAGAAACTGGGACAGTTTAGGGCCTGTAGATGGCATTATGACATTACTGCTTTTCTGTTGCCTAGCTCTGAATGCATTAAAAATTATAAAGTACCAAGAGGTCATAAAGGTGTATAGCAGCTGTGTCACAGCTGATGAAGTTACATGACTGCCAACCAGCATCGTTTAAATCCCTTAAAATATATCTGGTGCAATGCTTAGTTGCAGTTCAGTGTAGTAAGTGAGTGCCATATAACCTATGAGTAATGTACTTAGTGGCTGTTTCTCAGGAGAATTTGGCTGTGATTTTAGTCAACTAAGATTAATAATTGGCAAATCAAAATTGGAAGTCTTTGTGTAGTCAACAGTGGAAAAGGCCAAGACGTGCCTTAGGACCTTCACTGTACTGGCATATAGAAAGCAAAATGACCTGGCTACATTACACTACTGATATTATATCCTAGAAGTACCAAAGATATGCCACTAGAATATTATTGCTTTTTTTATTTTTTTTCTTCTCAGAATGCAGGACAGAAAATGAAGACACATCTAAAAGTGGAAATATATACTTAAAGAAGTGTAGGATTCAGCTAGCATGCTCTCCTTTCTTCTGTGAATTAAGTTTCAGGTCAGTAGTCTGTAACAAATCCTCTGTTTCTGCAGGAGACAAGCTAGTGCATTGCAACACAGAAACCAGACTATTTTTTAAAATGATTGTAAAAATAAGATTATATCTGCCAGGATACATAAAAGTACTTAACACATTAAATCAATAATATTTTTCTGAGATTAACCTATCCTTTCTTCTTTAAGGAACATACCCTTTCAGCAGAGATCAGCTACACTAAAATCACCCTCAGCAAGCACAGTAAACACTGAAATAATCATTATGATCTGAGATGAAAATTGTACTGTAGAGCTTATTTAAAACACAAAGCTTTCTTTTATGTTCCAAATATGTTTGTAATTTGGTAGTATTCTTTACCATAGTGTTAATAGTTGAATTTGTAAGCAGCGTTGTGTTATATATATCAAGTATGGCTGGGGAGTAATGGAATTGCTTACCATAGGGAATTAAAAGCAGGATATCAAACTGATAGTTCTTCTACTGTTACTTGGGGGTCACACACATCAAACAGGGGGTTGCTTTGCAACAACCACCGGCATATTTGTATAATGCAGACCCGCTGCTGTGGTCTAGATTTACACCAGAAGAAAAATCCTGTCCCTATACATTTTGATACAGTCACTGATAACGTGTCAGAAGAATTAAAAGGTCCTGTTGAGCCAGAACCTGAGCAAAATACAACTGGTAATCATAGCAGAATCATTAGTGTCCTGCTGTGGAAGAAAAAAAAAAATCTTTCATAGGTTAGGTGACTGTTAACCAGAAGTCATATCCATATTGCATATAGACATTTGTCTATATGAAACAGTTACATTTTCAGGGTTTCCACACAAGATTTTCACAAAATTAGGTTTACCTCAGGTTATTTTTTTTCCTGGTATCCTTTGAACCATGTCTCCCAGCTGACAAGATGCTCTTGAAACTATTAGAGCTTTCTGCCTTTGAAATGTGGACTTGCATTCCTGGTTGACTCACAGAGAACTGGAGCAATGAACTCTGCAGGGGCATGAATCCATAAGAATGAGCAATTTGCTGTTAGGAGAGACCTCAGAAACACATCTCTGTACAACAGTAAGCACAATCCATCCTCCACTAGCTACAGTGGCTCCCTATGGAGTGCTGAATAGGTAGAGCAGAACTTGCACCTGTCTGTCTTAGCAGCTCTGTTGGCTTTTTCATATTCAGCTGTCTGTCTGGCATATGTGAGGAAACATTGCTTCCTATGAACAAAGTCTTGAACCTTGGACAGCATGATCTTGGTTAAATTCAATGTGGATTCTTTTGCCAGCTAACAGGTTAGCAATACATAATCCTTAAAAGTATGGGGTATATCTAGAGTGAAGAGACATGAATACTCAAAAGAGTTTTATTTGATTTTGCCTGTATTGCCACTGTATATGACTATACCTGTTAAAAGCCTGTTTTGGCTATTACTCATTTTATGCATTTTATGAAAACAGTTTTGAAATGTATAGTGCAATTTTCCTCTCAGACAGAGGGTTAGTAAATGTTTTGCTGTGAGAAATGGTGTTTGTCTGCATGACAGATAGTGAGTTTGTGCCTGAGCATGGTGATTGTGTCTTAATGCTGTTTCTTGTGGTTCTACTTAGCTGAAACACAGCTGAGTTTTGTGATCCAGATCTGGCACTGAACAACACTGCTTCTCTTCTGTCTATGAATCTGTGCAATTTAATCAGTGGAGGATGAGTCTTGAAAGTTCAAAGCCATTTAGATCAAGAAGTCCTTTTCCTATGTCAAACACAACTGTAACAATTAAATAGTATATACAGAATAGCATGTAACAGTTCTTGCATACTCACACATGGTCTAGATGACTTCACTCTTGACTGCTTTGAGCACCCACTCATAAATTTGTTTTGAATAGATTCTGATGATAATTTTATTACCTCTCTAAGAGCATGTTTTAATTTAGAACAATGAAGCAGGCATTCATGAATGAGTAATAATTAGACTGAGGTATTTAGGCTCTGCTTCTAATAAGAGACAGAGCAAATAAGATGTTTACTAACAATTATAGGGAAACAATCTAAACAGCTCTTCTATAATATTGAAAACCATTGTGAAACTGAGGAGAATAAGGTTGATCTTAAATTACTAGTGCTACCTTTAGTGTTAAATTACTTAAGTTACTAGCAATATTTTAGAGGTCTTGTCATTCATCAGTTTCATCTGTCATTCATCTGTCATTTATCAGTTTCTTCTTCCCCTTCTTCTCCTTCTGTCTGCAGCCTAGGAATCAAACTGGTGGGGAAAATCTTCAGCTCCTGCCATTCAGTGACAGCAGTTCAAATGAATGGCAGTATTCCCACTGCCTGGAATGGATGCCATTTGTCCTTGGAAGTGGGTGGTTGCAAACATGCAACCATAAAAACTCTTACAAGTTTTTTTCTCAGGTTTCCCCAGTTCTGACTTGATATCTTCCACTACTTTCTGATGCCACTACGACCATTTGAGCTCAGTTTGACTTACTAACATATTGTGTTTCTGCTGCATAGCACTTCTCCATAACCATAACCAGGCACTGTTGTACAGAGACAGGGAAATGGGGTCCTTGAAATTAAAGATGTTCTACTGCACAGTCTCTGAAAGCAGCAAACATCACTAACTGCCTTCTTCTCTCCCCCACCACAGCTCACGTATGGTGTGTGGGCCTTCACAAAGCAACCAACGCTCAGATCTGCAAAATCCACCAAGCAGTAAAAAATGTGAGTTAAAGCAAAAGCACCTAAAGAGGAGATTGCAATTTTCTGTGCAGAGAAAAATAAAAATCCTAGCGATATGCCCACTCCCCTCAGCCAGTAGATATTTTCAGGTACCTGGGGAAAGACACAAGTTTTAGGAACTGCTAGTGAGGCTGGCAAAACAGGGCTTGGTGCAGCCATTAAACATGGTCCTATTAAAACCATGGGCCTGGATGCAGCAAAAAAATCCCTGCAGGCTTCCAAAGAAGTGTTAATTTTCAAGGCATGAATTGAGTCTTTTCCTCTTAAAATGTTGACTGCAAATTCCAGACTTGCCTGAAACTCATTCCTAGTTAAAGTGTGGATCCTTGAAAGAAGGTCAGTGCAACACCATCAGTATTCTTCTTTAGAGATGTAACTATTTTCATAAAAATTTAGAGCCACAAAATGTTTGAGGTTAGCAATAATCCCTGGATGTCATCTGCTCCACCTCTTCTGTTCAAGCAGTGCCACCTGGAGCAGGTTTTTCATGACCATGTCAGATGGCTTTTTAATATCTGCAGGGATGAAGTGTCCACCACCTCTCTGGCAACTCGTGTAAGTTCTTGGCCACACTCATAGCAAAAAAATGTTTCTGCATGTTCAGAATTTTCTCCCATATCTACCTTACTTTCTTCAGAGATATTTGCATTTTCTAAGAACAGAGGCATATTTTCTTTTGCAAATATAGATACAGGAAAATATAGATCATGAAATGATAGATTGATGGCTAGAGAGATGATGGGGTGTGAGAGCACAACACAGACTTTGCCAGCAGGAACACTCGTGACTCAAAGAAGGCACAGTCCCTCCTCTGGATCTCCACACAGGCCCAGTCCTCAAAAAATTCAGGCAAATAACCTCCATTTAGCTCCTTGTCTTCCTTGTCTAGTACCAAAACTATGCGGAGCTGATTTCTCCCTGTCTTTCCTGGGGATTTCATGATCATTGCAATCTTCTGTTTCTCCTTGGGAACGGCTAGAGAAGGAAAGGGGACCCATTTGAGGTCCCACACATATGGCAGCCACTTGCCAGCTTTTAACTTGAGTCGTAAAAGACAGTCTCTCTCGCTGACATATTATTCAGCTTCATAGGTCTTTTTAATACAACTTCATGACAGTACCATCCTCCTTTTGATATTTTTGTGAATTTAGTGAACTGCCTGCCAACAAAATCCCACTTTCTTCCCCCACCAAGTTAGAAAAAGGAATGAAGCTGCTAGAGAAGATCTGTAGGCTGTTTTTCAGGCACAAGTAAGTACAAGATATGCTATTTGAATATAAGAAACTTTTTTTTTACTATGAGGGTGGTCAAACATTAGAGGTAGGCAGAGAAAAACTTTGTAATATTCAAAGTCTGACTGGAGATGGTCATGGGGAACCTTCTGTCAGTGATCCTGCCTGCAGCAGGAGTTTGACTGATGATCTCCAGAAGTACATTTCTAGCTTGGCTGTTCTTTATTCCTGTGATTCTCTCACTCCAGCTGTACTTCAGATATGTTCACTTCTGCACAGGAGTCTGGGCTTTCAGCTCCAGTTGAAAACTCTTCCAACTACTGACTTTTCCCTACAATATTATGTAGCAACTAATACAGTATGATCTTGATTTCTTCTGGGCTTTGGGCTCTACTGTAATAGCAGTGTTATTGATGTTTTAGTTTCTTAAATGCCATGTTCACTTCTAAGTGACCACTTGTTTTTTTTTGTAAGGGCAAGGTAACACAAATCACAATGTCTCCAAATTTATCCTATTTATAAAATAATAATTATATATAATATATTTATATAAAGAAGTTAAATAACTACATTCAATATATAAAATACTAAACTATGTTTATTCTCAATGTATTTATTTCCAAAGGGACTTTAAAAGTTTTTATTAGCACCATGATCATTTTACCTTTAGGACTGAAGGGTGATATAATTTTTCTCAAGCTATGAATCCTTTGTCATTGCTGGGGAATTTTTGGTGAGGGTTTTGTGTATGTGTGGTTTTTTGTCTTGTTTTGTTTCATTTAATGAACAATATGTAGAAATAGAAAAAGCAAGAATAACGCCTTTGTGATAATTTTCTTTAAAATTCAATTTTGTCCAACCATCCTTAAATTATTCTCTTAAGAAGCATGCTAAGCACTAATTTGACAGGGACATTTATGTGTGTGCCACAGCCGTTTCAGCTTCCATTGTGTAGAGGAGACCCTAGGAAAAAAAGCTACTAGGGTAAAGAGATTGTTTTCTTTGCTTCTTTTCTGTGGTTGAGTTATAAATTACTTTGAAAATTAGTTTTTCCTGTGTGAGTTTCTCTAGGAAAGTTTTGCAGGATGCCAAAATATAAAAATATTGTATCAAAAATAGTATGTCCAGCAGGACCAGTGCTGAAACCATCCTCCTGTTCTTGTCACTGGTGAGGCTACTCCTCAAATGCTCAGTTTTGGACCCCTCACTGCAAGGAAGACATTAGGGTGCTGCTTTCAGTACTGTGGTCTAGTTGCCAAGGTGATGATGGATCAAAGGTTGGACCCAATGGTCTTGGAGTCTTTTCCAACCCAAATGATTCTATACTTCTGTAGTTCTGTAAAACTGGACATTCAAAAAGACTAGACTTGGACTCTAAGAGAATGGAATAAAGTTGCACTGGATACCACCACTAAGTGCTGAAGCAGGAAACACGGTAGAACTGAAATAAACTGTTTCTGTCACTCTGCATGTAATGCTTCTTCCTCTTTTTCTCATTGATGATTATCATAATTGGAAAAAAACATTTTCATATCCCAACCACCTGATGAGACAATAGGCAGGAGATAGGAAGCAAGAAGGGATTTACCTATGTTAGTCAGCCCAAGCTCTCTTTACAGACTGTGAAAAGAAACTGTCACTGTTATAAAGTAATTTGATTTAAGTTAAAAAATTTAGTAGTTTTAACACTGCTTAGGACACAACCCAAGGATTTCAAGAATGTAGAAGAGCTTTTGTCATTCACTGATAAAATTTTGGCTGCTCCTGCAGCTGGAATAGTCTTTTAAATTAAACAACAGATGCTAGATATTTACTGTTGCAATATGGGTAACAATTCGGGGAGAAGCAGGGAAGTATTCTGGTTTATT
The DNA here is from genome assembly GCA_020086605.1 of Lanius collurio. Taxonomy (NCBI): domain Eukaryota; kingdom Metazoa; phylum Chordata; class Aves; order Passeriformes; family Laniidae; genus Lanius; species Lanius collurio. The sequence continues at coordinate 17,303,524 of JACBWW010000006.1, forward strand.
TCTATCGAGGTCTATTTTTTAAAGGAAAAAAGCCTGCGTGTATAAACAAAAAACTATTAAAAAATCCTAATTAGTTTTCTTTCCTTTTCTTCAGCAGACCTGAGAGGCAAAAACATTCTAACAGAGATTAATATCTTAGGAACCAAAATGAGGGTAACATGGGCAATTTTTAATTAGCTTAAATCAGCTTCTATCTACTTGTTTCATTATGTATTGTATTTCATGTATCTATATGTGTTTTATCTTTCACAGTTTGTAAATGGTATATATATATAAGTAGCATGCAATTTATAAATTATAATTGGTTGTATATATATATCTTCACTGAAATTGGCTGACTAGTGATAGTAATCAGTCAGTATTTGACAATAGAATTAGCCACTCATCCAAAAGTACTGGAAATTAAAAAGCAGATTGTTAGACAATACCTTCAGTAGAAATGCAAAGATTTTCCTGCCTTTACTAGTTGTAAATGAAAAATTAGAATGAATCACTCTGACCAGACATGAGGTTCTGGGAAGTATATGATGACAACAGAGTTACCATTAGATTGCTCTTTCCTCCTGCTATTTGGGACAATGAGTAAAAATGTCAATGTTATGCAAAACTTCTCAGATTTAGGTGCAGTCCAACAGAAGGTCAAGACAATTCCATCCAAGTAGCACCTCCAAAAAGCAACAGAAAGTTGAACTTTTTTAGGCTATGGAAGCAGCACTTTCTACCCTCCAGAGAAATATCCTCCCTCTACTTGGTCAACATTGTTCACTTCCAGCTGTTTCATCTGATGCCACTCTCTCTTTCCAAGCAGTGCATGCCTAACCTCTTCCCTTCTTTAGGGCTGTACATCTATTTAAAACAACAAGGTGACCTGATTCCCAGCACTGTATTCCTTCACAGTGGCAGCTGTTCTTCCAAGTTGTGAAAGGGTCTTAAGCATTTGGCTCTAGTAAAAACACTTCTGGCACTACTAATTCAGTATTTTTTTCCGTTTCAGCCATTGTTATGCTACTCTGTTACTGGATGAGGCATTCACAGCATTCCTCCCAAATCTCACCTGTCTTTTCTAGTTGTACTGCATGGACTTGGGGGAGGAATATCTCTGCTCATGATGTACAACATCTATCATAACCTGTCTGTTATCTCAGATGGAACTCTTATGTGGTGATAAGACATGTACTTTGTCTAGATTGCAAAACATTCCACAGATACAATACAGGATTACTCAAACCCTGGTTACTCCTCAGGGTCACATATATAGGAATTATATTTAGTTAGAACAAGTGTTTCAAAGTAACTACTAATTCTAAAAATTGAGCTACTTAATAAATATTTAGTGGAAAGGTATTTCAGAGTCTTGGTTACTGTACATACACATTCACAGTGTAAGAATTTGCTGTTGGTTTGGCAAAACATACTCAACATATATATATATATATATATGTATATATATATATATACCTATATATCTTTGCATAGTCAACTCAAATATATGTTTGTGAGTATGGCACACAGTACAAATGAACATGTACATAATATTTTGAAGTGCCTGTGGATTATTTTGTCCATTAATTTCAAAGCTAGCTTAGCTGTTGCTTTAGCAACAGAAAATCCAGTGCAGACAGCTCTCAGATCAGATAGAATGATTCAACTCAGGTCAAGTCTGACAGATATGATATCATCACAATTTCTTTCAATATTTGTAGGCTTATGAAAGTAGAACATTTGTTTTTTAGGATTATACAACTAGAACATTAATTTTGCTTTTGTTAATGATTTTAAAATACAGTACTTATTGTAAATAGGTTATTGCTTTAAACCCTCACTACTCCCCTTCCCTGTGCACTGAAAGTGATAGTTCATGCTTTTTGAGGCTGCTAATATCTGAATGCATTGTGCTCCTGCTGAGCCTTTACTGTGTCCTATATACATCATAAATCTTGTTTAGAATAATGATCTGGCACTAAACTATCACTTGTCAGTTGGTTTGAATGTAACTTGAATGAACTTCTTCACATCAGGCCAGTGATGTCATGTGACATGACCTTACTGACTTATCACATTCTATCAAGTATTCTTGGTCTGATTACTCCAGTTCACACCATCTGCATCACTGTATGACTGAAGGTACACAAATATTTCCAGTTGTTTTCTGTCATGATGATTAATTTCTTTAATTATACAAAAATAACTGTTCCAAGGGAAAAAAATAACTCAGTACAAATAATTCAAGGATACATCTATTACGTACCTTGGATATAGTATTTCATTGCTTAAGTACTTACATTACTTAGGTGAACAACCTAGAAAGTCAGTTCAGGGTAAAGAAGCACTACATACCGCCTTCTGTGAAGCTGTTTGTGTGTGGTGTTTTGGTTAAAATGTATAAAAATGTACAGTAAATATTTAGAAAATATATGAATAGTGGAAGTTTGTTACAATCCGTCTAGCCCTTTGATTGGCAGTGGAGTAGGAGATGGATGAGGGCAGGTTTCCCAGCAAAATTTGGACACGTTTAGATAAAGAGGGGAAGGGACAGTTGACTTCATGGAGGATGGGAGCTAGAGGAAGGTGTTTCTTAGAGCAATATCTAGAGATCATAATCCATTCTTGAAAAGAATATTTGATCAAACTCACATCCATTTGATGAAAAGTAGACGTACATTTAAACTAGTCACCCTAAGTGCCTTCTTTAATAAGGAGAAAGGAGTTTATTTAATCCTATATAACATATCTAAATAGGTCAGATGACTATTCCTGAGAAGACAGGAATATAATAATAACATTGAAATACAGAAGTTCACCAGTTAGAATTTTCTCTCTGAAGTTTCGTGGATGCGACATCTTTGCTAGGAAGGTGATTTCCCTCGTGTTCAGGTGGAACTTCCTGTGTATCAGTTTTTGCCCATTGCCTCTTCTCCTATTGCTTGGCACCACCAAGAAGAGCCTGGCTGCATCCTCTTGGAATCCTCCCATCTCTTCTCAAGAGTGAAGAGGCTCAGCTCCCTCAGCCTGTACCTGTAAGAGAGATGCTGCAGACCCCTCATCATCTTTTTTGCTGTCCAAGGGAAAGTGCCCCCAACATTCCTTTACCCTGCACTCTTGGGTAAGAAATTTCTGAGGGATGGCCTTGTCAGAGAAGACAAATGCTAAGAACACATTCAGTAACTCTGACTTCTCTGGGTTGTCTGTTACCAGGATCCCCCTCCATTTAGTAGTGGGCCCATATTATCCTTTGTTTTTCTTTTTGTTGTTGATATATTTGAAAAAGCCCTTCTTCTTGTCCTTGACATCTTTAGCCAGACTTAATCACAGATGGACCTTGGCCTTCCTTGTCTCATTTCTACTTACTCTTACACTCTCTCTACATATATTTATTTCAAGTGGACTGATCCTGCTTCCACCTCCTGTATATTTCTTGCTTGTTCTTGAGTAATGAGAGGAGTTATTTATTCATCTGCATGGGTGTCTTGCTCCCTTTGTTTATTTCTTGCTCAAGAGGACTGTTTTTGAGGTTGGAGAAAGTGATTCATGAATATCAACCAACTCTCAGACCCCTCTTCCCTGCAGGGCCTGTCCCCATGGGATTGTTCCAAGATCCCTGAAGAGGCTAAAACTTGTTATTTCTGAAGCCTGTGATTGTATCTTACTTGCTGCCATGCTTCCTCCTCACATTATACTGAAATTCTCAATCTCGTGGTTGCTGCAGCTAAGGCTGCCCCCAAATTTAAATGTCCAGCAAGGCTTTCACTGTTTGTTAGATAAGGTCTAGAAGCACATTCTTCCTACTCTTGGCAGTTCCATTCCATGCCTATTCTTTCCCCCTCATCCTATGGTGTTCAGTCTCTTTTGAAGATTTTAATGACTGATTGCAGGAATCTTCTCTTGAAATTTTATAAACAGCATTGCATCACCAGTAGTTGTAGAGTATCTAAAAAATATTTCTACTCACAGCTTAGTGAGCAATTTTTCAGACTTCCTCTGGTTTTGAGAAAGTCTTCATAATATTGAAATGAGAATAAAATTATAGAAAAGTGACCATCTTCTCCCATTCTTTTTGACACCGTTTGCTTTCAGTTTTGTTATAATTAGCCAACTTTCCCATTACTACCCTCATCTCAAAAGGATCAGCAAACGGGGCTAATATTTTTCTTAGAGGCTACAGATCCAAAGTTTAAAATCTATGACAGCTGGTATAATGTGTGTATTACTATGACAGTTTAAACAAAACTAACTTGTAGCTCCAGAGAATAAAATTTTAGCTTGATCTAACATTGAAACAAATTGATAAATTACTTGGAAAGCATAGAGCCATATCTTAAAAATATCTCTAACTCTTGCCTGAAAGTGTATTTACTGGAAATAATTGCATAGAACCATAAAATTGAAAACTTGACTTATGCAGCTGTATAGTTCTGTGCAAACATATCTTTTTATAATCATGTTTCAAAGAGCTGTACTAGCTTAGATATGCCCATCTGAATACATTTTACAGCATTGGAATTGTGTACCATACTTATGTTACTGTGAAGAAATGTTCATAGTAGACAAAGTTCTTAGGTATAGAGATTACCATCACCTCATCAATTTTTTAATTGGCGTAGGTAAGTTGTCAAATAACCAAAGAAGCCATAATTTACAAGGTTGGATATTACTGGTCCATGGATGACCCCATGCTGGAGCAAGTGGATATGTGTATGAAGCTGTGACCCTGAAGGAAGCCAGCACTCAAACAGCCTCCTGCAGACTTGTGGACCCACGGAAAGAGGAGACAACACTGGATAAAGTTTGCTGGCAGGTCTTGTGATCCTGAGTGGGACAATGCTGCAACAGCCTGTTCCTGAAGGACTGCACCCCTGGAAGGCATTCACACTGGAGCACTTCATCCATGCTGGAGAAGTTCATGGATCACTGTCTGTAATGTGAGGGACGCCGCACTGCAGCAGTGGAAGAGTGTGAAGAGTCCTCCCCCTGAGGACGAAGGAGTGGCAGAGACAATACGAACTGACTGCAACCCATGTTCCCCATCCCCCTGTACAGCTGAGGGGAGAAGGTAGAGAATTTGTCAGTGTACTTGAGCCTGGGAAGAAGGGAGAGATGGAGGAATGTTTTTTTTATGATTAGTTTTTAATTCTCATTATCCTACTCTGATATGATTGGCAATTTCCCCATGTTGAGATTGTCTGACGGTAGCATGTGAATGATCCTTTCATGTTTTTGTCTCGAGTAAGAAGCCTTTTGTTATAATTTTCCTGTGTCTATCCATCTGGGAGGTGCCCAGCCAGGGTCCATCCACCGCAGATGTTCATACGCAGACATGTGCACAGAAAGATGCCTTGCAGCTTGTTACTTCTCCTCCAGAGACCATCAGTTTCTTCTTCAGAGCCCTGAGTGCAATCGACACTCCCTGACAACTTTTGGCTGCTTGAGCTTGTGAACAACTTCAGTAAGCACAACAGGTGGTTCTGGATGTGAAACTGTTGTGTGAAGTAAGCAAGAAACCTTATTGGGGATGATCCTGCTTCCCACAGGAGAGGGTTTTAAGCTAAGATTCTAACCCTTGGTTCCTGCCCAAGATGAATTCAGGTTTTCTGTTCCTGGCCCCACACTAGCTGATTCAGACCCTGACCCCAATACAAAGGTCATGAATTTAGATATGCATTATAAGAGGTCTTTTACATCTCTATATTCATTTATTTTGTGAGGAGAGGGAAAGATGGCAAGAAAGCCACTGAAACAGGCAAAATCTGTCATGGCGTAAGTTTTTCAAAAACCATTCCCAAAAGAGTAGGCCCATAAAGCTTCCAGCTGTGTCTCATAATCTCTGTGATTAATGGCATTCTTAAATAAACATTTGCAAGTTTCAGCCATGGTTTTATTATTGGTTTTATTTTTTATAATTAATTTTTTCTTTTAAAGACAGTCCTTACTGTAAAGCCAGTGAAATCTGTATACATTTCTCATTAATTACTGGCTATGCTCCTTTCTGTTACCACATTCCTTTACCTTGCCATAGATTCTCTGCCACCTCCACCAGGATACAGGTTACTTTCTATCCTCTTCTTCCTGGAAAGGGTTACCTGGTTTTGGTTAATGTTACTCCAAATAAAGCTTCTATTCAAACAAGAAAATTGTACATTACACACTTTACGTTTACCATATTCGTCTGGAGAGTTTCAGCATTACTTTCTCTGTAATGTAAGTCAGATTTCGTTTGTCAGCTACAGTACAGGAATTATTCTGGGGAACTCCACCACAGAAGCCATGATAAGAAATAATAAACCATGTCAAACTCATACAGGAAAGGGTCTAATCAAATGTGACTTAAAAGAGTTTATATAGAATCTATTTTCACCTGGAGCTTGATGGGCTGACAGTAATGATTATATGTACTTGAGTGAAGAAAGGTTCCAAAGGATGTACTGTTATTCCATCTTGCCAGTTGAAATATGGTCATAAGGGAGAAAAGATCACATATTTATGGATTTGTAAATAAAGTGAATAGTTTCTTATTACCAGTTCAATCTTTTTCTCCAAATAATGCATGATCTCCTGTGTAAGACTGAAATTTGATGTAGTTGCAAACCAGACGGTTTTTGGCACACAATGACTGCCAAATTCTGGGCAGTACTACCTTCATTTTAACAAAAGTGCCTGCAGAAATAAAGTTATATGTAAAATTGCATGCAAAACCTCACCTTTAAATATTTTCTCACTTTGGACTCTAGAGCAATAACCTTGCCTTAATCTGCTTATACTTGAGAGACTATAGTTACAGAGAAAGTTGTGGTTAAGACAGAGAAATGTGTCTCCCTGTCACAGCAGATGTTTGTTTGGGTTCCAGTCCTCTTAATGTGAGAGACAGAGAAGTCTGTGGAGCAGTGCCTTGTTTTGCCAGCCTCCAGAAACAAGTTTTATCGCTGTAAACATAAAACTACTAAATAAAATCTCTAAGACCTGAGGCTTATTAAAACCTAATGTACAGATTTTGCCATTTCCTTCCAACATTCCCTTTATTGATTCCATAATTTTCTTGATTCCTTTTATTAATTTTAGTGGAATTTCTCACGCTGGTGATGCACTATACACATACATTACATTAGGGACCAGGTTCTGCCTTAGGAGACATATTTCTGGTAGGACAGAAGAGTTCCTTCACACAGTGAGCAAGAGTGTTTCATGCCTCAGCACCAGTGTGCCTGGCAGGTATCTGGTCTGAGTCTCTGTGGTCAAATGGAGGGAAGGTTGGCCAGGGGAAATTGAAGAGCTGTCTCCTTTCAGAGCAAGTAAAGACTAGCAATGTTTCTGGGTCATGTGTGTGCAAGAGGTGTGAGGTAGGGGAGAGAAGCTTTTCTGTGGTTGCCAAGAGGATAGATTCAGAGAAATTGAAAATGAGAGAGAACCCAGAAAAAGAAGCTGTGAAATCTATCCCTTGTGAGTTGTGATAAAGGCTCTCCTCTACCTCTGCTGTGCACAATTGGATATATATGATGGAAAAATCTGAATAACCCGGACTAAGGAGTAGAAAATCAGCTTCAATTGGCCAGGAAAGGAGGCATTGCCTGTGTCAGCAGTGGTAGTTGAAAGGTACAGCAGAAGCTGAAAATTCAATGTCTTATGCTCTGGAAGTGATTTTCCTTCTTACCCCCTTCTACTCTCCTTTCAGTCTCATATATATTTATCACAGCTCCCATCTGATGCACAGACTCTCCCTGCCTTGTCCTAAAAAATCCTGACAAGCTGCTAGAACATCTTCTGCCCCAAGCTGCATTACACTTGTGGAAATTTGTCTTGTAGAGGGGAGGTGAAAATATTCAGGTTGCTGCTTACAATTTTTATTTTTCCTGGAAAGAGGAAGGATTTTATTTTGGCTGAGGGCCATGGCTGAAACACTTTCTATCCTGAGCAGGACTTTTTTAGAATGGTGGGAAAGAGGCAATAGCAGACTGAAAATACAGTTGCCTGGACATGCTCCTTATGATTCTCAATGAATTCTCCAAATCAGCAATCCTGCAGGAGCAAATGAGGTTATGTGGTTATCAACTTCCTTCTCAGTTGAACATTTTTGTATTTTATTTTAATAGTTCCTTTACGTGGCTGAGGAAAAACAAAGGTAGTTTCTCTTTAATTTAAAAACATTTTTATTTTTGCAGGACAGGTAATATTGCTAAAGGTTCACTACTAAATTTTAAAGGAATTATAGCTGTTACTTGATTCTCTTTTTGCTATAGATCTTAGTGTCTTATCATAACTTACATCCTTGGAAGTAGCATGTTGTTACAGTGCTGTGATTTATCCACTGCACTTTTTATTGGGCTAGCTTTTATTCCACATAAATATTAATTTGCTTCATGACGTTATATATTTGCCTGTCTGTGCATTTGTGCAATGATAAAGCCACAGTGTCCTGGAATCAGCTCTGCTTCTTTTTGTGACTGGAGCTGTTGTAAGAACTTGAAGAGCACCATTGCCTCTCTCAAACACTGTCAAGGCCACTGGAAGAACTTGCCATAAGAGAATCCACCATAGCTGGAACTTGAGATAAGCCCAGAAGGGAAGAATTTTTGACAGGAAGGTGCTAATTCCAGGCCTGGTGAAGGTGACATCTGGTCAGCACATCCTGGTTAATGCACAACAGGCTGTAACATAAAGACAAGACATATCTGGGGAAAATTGTGTGGCTACTGACGCTGGAATCAATTGTCTGTAGCTGCCTGTAACTCTATCTACCAGGCTTTTCCTCTCATGGATCAAGGAATTAAAGACAGGATGACTGCCTAGGTTGGAAATGGATTAGTGGGGAGAGGGAACGTGCCCAATGACCACAACCATGGCCTTAAGAGGCCTAGGCACAATACTATCTCGTATCTCTTTCCTATTTTTCCCAGACTTTTCTGTGATGAGAAATGTAAGGTACAGCACAGGACAAAGCTCTTTCATCAAACCTCAGTGACCAAAAAAACCCTTCAAATTCATGCCTGCACTGTCATTTGTTTCTGAGTTTTTTATTTCTCTCTCCCAGCTTCAGCCTATAACACTGTTTAATCACCAGATCCCTCTCTTAACTTAAAAGAAGAAGAAGCTAGAATCACCCCTTTACTTTGTTAGGAATATCTCTTGGAGCATATTTCATATTTAAGGCAGATGCCATTTCCACTTTATTTAAAACCAGCTGGAAGCTAAAGGCTGTGATTTCCTTCCTGACCTTCTGCTGAAAAATGCTGTTCTCTGGGGGACTTGGGAGAGGAGGGCAAAGTTGTTCAAGATATCTCTCCATATCAGCAGAGCTAAAATTTTAAATATGTTGCCGCAAATAAATTGATAAAATCTGATAATTTACACCCTTTAATGTTTGCTTGTATTTCCAGTTTGTCATCCTGTGTCTGTAACCTGCAAGAATGTAAGCTCTATTTTCAGTTGGCATTTCATGATTCACATGTGTATGGACATCTGAAATCCCAAGATAAATGAAAGATATTAGAAAAAACATTAAATGAAATTCCAGTGGGCCTGAGCTAATATTTATTCAGACTCCATAGCCTTACCACTTTGTAGAATGCCTTCCACTATTATCTCTGCTCTGCCCTTCACACTACAATCCATAAGAGCCAGAGGATGAGCTTCAGTTTGCTTGTGGCACATATACCTTGGCATAGTGACAAGGTATATGTGGTATCTGGCTTATCAATAGGCAGCAGGCAGGGCCAGATTGACACCTACAGATATGTCCCACAGTATCAAGAAAAGTAGTACTTGATAATGGTTTCAGAGAAGGTTTCAAATGAGTACTGGCAATCTTTCTCTGAGACAATAAACTGTAGGCCTTCAATATGTTTTCAACAGGTTGCAAGATTGAAAGATAATAAGCTCAAAGCATCTGGACAGAATAACAGTGCAGCTGATGGAATGCCCATGAACCAGTGTTATAAGGGAACATATTGTAATTACTTACACTGAACAAAAAGAATTTGTAAATAAAAATACACCACATGATATAAAGAAAACATATTTGAAGCAGAGGTTATTTCTGTGGGTTATTGCTCATATATAAATCATGGTTTATAAATCCCTTATTTTTCTGTCTGAAGTGGTTCCCATTAAAAAATCAGCATTTGCCCACAGATGTAGCAGGTTACAGTCACTCGGTTCAATAAATTTTTGTTTGGGGTTGGAAAGGAAAAATGTTTCTACATCTTGCAGCTTCAAGTTCAGTACCTTTGATAGCTGTTGATAGGGTCAAATGTGTGGATTTCATCTGACCCTCTCTTTACTGATGTTTAGTTTATTTTCTCAGTATTAAGTATAAAACTTGAACTTTGCATATTAATATTGCTTACACCTAACATTTCCTTCATTCACTTGTTTGGGTCTCCCAGTTTATCTTTACTCCTTCATTCTCTTTCTGATACAAAATAAAAGTATTACCTTTTCACACATAACTGTATTGTAAAGTGTTGTCTGTACCACCAAATGTCTTTACATCTGGAAATATTAGACAACTTTTTTGCCTGGTCTAATGCTAAAGTCAGTAGTTATATATTTTTTTTTAAATCTCTTTATGTCAGATTTCTTTTTGGGATAATGTTATTTATGACTAATTGCTCCTAGATCAGGCTTATTTAACTGTTCACCTTCACAGCCAGCTACTGAAGTATGGTTGACAGACTACACAACAGTGCTGCCTTAGATTTTACTCTGCGTTTACAGCTTCTGAAGGCAAGAGCAAACTGCATGAGCAGGGCAGTAGAAATGGACATAAATTATGGTCTTTCAAGCAAAAAACAATGTGGATAGATTGAATTTCCACCCTGGATTATCCACAGATTTCTATGGCACCTCTTAGCACCTTGTGAAATGCCTCTTACAGTGTCCCATCACCTATGGGGTTTAAGGACATTTACTTAGAACATAAGAAGCATTATGGCACTGATTTTTAATGTGCTTTGTTCTTCAAAAGGAAGATCTGTACAAGCATAAATGAACATGGAATTTTTATTCTTCTCATAAGAAAATAGAGGAGTGATCAGTAAAGCTCTGATTTTAAACATGTGTTTGTTACATAGTCTTTATTAGATATAAAGAAATTTTCAGAATTTTTAAGACTTGGCACAGCCAATATTTTGGAGTTTATCTGCTCCTAAAAGACAGAAAACTTTAAAATATTTGATATTTAGCATAAATTAATATAACTGATTCTTATAATGGTACTAGGTAAACTATTTAAGGATGTGTATGGGAGGCTGGAGAAGGAAGGTACTCTGCAAATTCAGTTCCACTCCTCCTTCTCCT